>JWIU01000057.1:0-379845 GCA_000966885.1 Xylaria sp. JS573 | reverse complement strand
CTTCTCCTGGGAACTTTGCTGCTGCTGTTGTTGTTGTTGCCGTTGTTGGCTTGGCCGACGGTCAGCGCTGTGGTCCTCATCTTGTTCCATTTTTCTTGTTTTATTTAAAGAACACCGAGCCGCACTTTGAGTCGATGTGGGCTCGATGCGTGTTTCGTATGTACCCCGTGCGCGCACACTACGCCGGAATAAGGCCACGTAGGGCTGCCAGGTCTAGCAGTAGACCATCCGTCTTTACTACGTAGTACAGTAGATCCAGGCGACCGCGGGTGGAAAATCTTGGTGATCAGTCCGATCAGTTAGATCCTTTGAGAGGGAGCGTTTCGAAACGGGCACATCGCTTCCTAGGTAGGTGTCCGAGATTCCTTTTCTGTTGCCTAAACAACATCATCCATCGTGAGGCGCGCGACGGCTGGATTTTCTCAGCGCTGATGGAGTCAAAAAGTGGATGGATTCTGGACGGTTCCGGAACTAATTTGCCCAACGTTATGTAAGTTAGCAGCTGAGCCGCGGCCGCCACGTCCGCATGTCTGCTTTTGTGGGCTAAAAGACGTTAATATGTTGCTGTTCTGTTCGGTTCTGTTTCTGCCTCGCCGCCTCGTCGCAAACGTCGGCTCGCCCAACATTGATCGTTTCTCTTGGCGCCATCAAAATAGTGACATAACGTCATACCTGTTAATAGCACGCTCGTGTTTCCAACGAGTTTCGTTTCTTTCTCTCTCTCTTCCCCCTTTTCGCAGGGATACCCGTTTTGTCTCATGCTAATAAGCGAATTCGTCGCCTCTCGATTGACCAGGCGGGAATGTCGGCCAACGCTACAGTCCGACAGTGTACCCCCTGCTCCCGTCCCAGCAATCCGGCACGGTATGAAGCAGCGAAGGGTTTATCCAATTTCGGCCTGCGCAGCGCTAGCCATCAATAAACCAGCAGTAACCAGGTAGCCACGACTGGGCTGGGCCGGCTGGAACCTCAAGTGAGTATAAAAATAGCCATACCCCACGTGAGTAGACGAATAAACGTCGTGGTGGAGAGATGAGCAAAGACTGGTGCACTGTCCGTTTCGGACGAACTGGAAATGATGCGATGTCAGGATGTGTACGAAGTAAAGCATCCCCAACCGAGTGGCCGAGGGGTTACGGGTTACGCACCACACGTCTCGGCATGTCCTTATGATCTCCAAAAACAATCGTACACCAGAGTGAAGCTATCGTCGTGGTACGAGATACAATTCCTCGTCTCCTTTTTCTCTTTAGTCTTTCAGCTACATGGTAGTAGTACGAGGGAACTTTCCGTATAATCTGTACTATATACGGTGGTCCCATCGTGATGGGTCGCGGAATGTGGCTCATGCAGTTGGGAGATTACGGAGAAAGCCCGCTCTTGCTTTCCAACTAAAGAAGAAATTCCTATCCAGTGAGTCAGTAGGCACCTATTAACGAAAAGCCGCGGCTGTCTCCGGTCATCTGCATTTTCTAGCATGCATGTAGGTAGGCTGGCTGTTCTACCCGGGTATTGGAAATTGACTTCAGCTTGGCTCACGGGCTGTGATCTAGGTCTCTAGTTGGATGCTCACCGCTTTACACTACGTTGGCTCGTAGAATAACCACAAAACATCGTTCATCCAGAATGCGGGGGAACCACTGCTGCTGATTGTTCATGTTCAGCAGAATAGACGCTGGGAGAAGCCAGAATGGGAGGCCGTATGCGCGGTGTTGGTCATTAGCCGACATCGCCTCCTTCACTATTGGTTAGCTGCGTGGTAGGCCTCACTAGGATCGCGCAGGCAAAGCAGGGGGATACGTCGGCGCTTGCGTCTGCTATGCCCCTCCCTTCCTCGGGCCCCTGTCCTTTTTATAGCCAACCAACAAACTGAGCACTTACACCAAATGCATCGGTGCTGTTGTTGGCGTGCCTTCGACTGGCCTGGCCCCATCCCCTCTTAGCTTAGTGATTACTTTGCCCCCTCACTCCCGCATGTATTCTCTTATTCTACTTTATACCGTCTGGTGTGCTGCCTCACCTTGCATCTTGCATTGGTTCCGTACTTCAAGCGCTTGACTGACACAGACTGCTTATCCTTTCCCCTCTCGTCCAGTCAGTCACTTGTCGAGTCGAGTGGTATTATATAACTGCCCTCCCCTTCTCTTGCCAGACCTTGGGGTCTCACTCTATTGTTACTACTTTTGATACATCCCGGCCGGCTGGCAGGCTGCTCGCAGGTCCTCGTCTGCTGGTGGCACAGGTCAAGTGGGTTACTCGACAACCTGACGCTGTCTCGTCTCATATATAGCCTCGAGGTTCAGTCTACCGCCAGCATGGTAGGCCCCGATCGCTCCAAGAGACCCAGGCTGTCTCTTCAGATCAAGCCGTCACCGGGTCCGAACGTGAGATCGAAGAAGACCTCACTGGCGAATATGGATCCCAGATCCCCGACGTCCTTCAACACCCTCTCAAACGTCTACGTCACGGCCATCGAGAGGTCGACACCTATCCAAGAAACCCCCATAACCGCAATTAATACACTTCAACCTCTCAAGATTCAGACCGACGCTGAATCCCTCAGAAGAGGACAGCAACACAAAGTACACACACCATATACGGCCACGTTGCCCGATACGCCCCTTTCTGCGAACCCGACGTCGCCGGCCCAGCAGATGGATATCGTATTCCCTAGTACTATGACAGCAACTCCACCGTTGTCTGCCGGGCCAGTTGAGTCACCCGAACCTAAAACGTTCGTATTCCCACCCACCGACACGAATAAACAGGCTGCCGCCGGTACTGCTGCTGCGCCCCAGTCTCCCACGCAGAGCCGCCGACGGGTGGTATACGCCGCGGCCGCCAAGGCGCCCTACTCCCACAACCGGACCCTGCACAGCATACTCCGAAACTCGCCCCTGCCGCCGCCGCCCTCCTCGCCGCGGCGACAGTCGCGCCGGCTGCAGGAGAAGGCCGCGCGCCGCGTCGGCTACGAGTCCCCGCTGGAGCAGACCATCATCACGGAGAAGTACACCAAGTCGCACATCGAGCTGCTCCAGGATGACGAGCTGTTGTCGCCCTTCTCGCCGTCGTCGTCGTCGAGCGCGAGCGAGGACTCCGAGATGATGATGAGCATCGATCAGCAACTCGCCGGCGCCACCACGGAGGCCGGGGCCGGGGAGGACAACACCCGCGACGGGGGACAGACGCCGGGACCGTTCGAGGAGATGCGCAGGCGGATGAAGGGGCTCGGCAGCAACGGCAGCGGTGGCGGCAGTGGTAGTGGCGAGACGCTGGTCCACTCGCCGAGACCGGACGGCATCCGCAAGCGCAGGCGGAAGGAGAAGAAGCGCCGCTGGGTGTGGACGATCGGGCAGGACGACGAGGATAATGAGAGCGGGGCGATGGCGGCGCTCCGGGCAGCGGCGGCCGAGGCCGAGGCTTCGACGCCCAAGGCCTCTTCCTCCACCCCGTCTTCCTCGTCCTCTTCTTCCCCTTCTTCTTCCGCCTACTCCTCATCCTCGTCATCACCGGAAAACCTGACGGCGGCATCCTCGTCCTCGTCGCCCTCAGAACCGCTCACGGCCGTGCAGACCAGCGTCGAGCCAACGGAGACGGAGTCCGCCGAGTCGGACGCCGCCGCGATGGCGTTGGATGATAGGATGGACTTCGAGGCGTCGGAGGCGGCGAGCACCACCGGCAGCAGCTGCAGCCCGCCGCTCTCGAGCCGGGCCACCACGCCCCACAGCATGGACCTGGACAACAACGTGAGGACGCCGACGGCGCCGCCGCCGCCGCGCGTGTCCGGCGTGGCGGCGCTCGCGAAAGAGGGAGCGGACGGACAATACCTCGGGTTCGTGGACCTGATCGACCCGGAGACGGGGAATAGGCAGGATACCCCGATCCCGCCGGACTTGGTGAACGATCTTATTCGATGATCGATCGATGGATCGCAGAAATGATTTTTATGCACGGTTGGAAGGATTGGTGAGCTAAAGGCAAGGAAAGGAAGGGAAAGGAAAGGCGCTTGGCTTACAATATATACATGCATACGTATACGGCGAGGGCTAAACGGGAGGGCATTAGGTGTACCGGGTTTTGCATTGGCAGGAGGTCCGGACTGGGTTAAGCAAAGGGCGTTTTGTTTTTCGCTGATACCATTGATCCCATTCATCCCGTAATCTGCCTATTCATAGTGCCTGAAGGTGCTGATTGTATGTATTTTACCTGTATCTTTAAGTTTAGGGACACGCCGTCCTACGATTGAGGGTGGGAATGGGAATACAATGAGTAAAAGATATTCACTGCTATCTTGCAGCCACAAAATTGTTTGTGCAGTTGCTATGAAATGCCATCATTCCCTTGTCCCGATGCATTCGACTGATGTGTGTGCTTGCAGTTTTTACACCTTCTGCCGACGTAGAATAAGCCATTGATCAGGTGGTCACCATGTGATGAATGCCCATCTTACTGGCAGACGTGGTAATGGACATGTCAAGGTCGAAGCACCCAACAATCAAGAATGACATTTGTAACAAAGGCGCCATGGTCTAAATCAATCAGTCACCTTCATGGGATGGAAGTCTCGGTCATACAAATAAAAGAGATTAAGAGGAAGCAAGCAGCGATTGTCGCATTGAAACGTTAGAGAGAAAAGGAACAACATTATCTTGCAAAACACATCGTGAGGGCAAAAAGGAAATGGAACAATTGAGGAAAATGTTAAAAAATTGATGTTGGGTGTTGTTTTATAACCGCGACAAGGGCAGGATTTGAACCTACGCGGGCGAACCCATCAGATTTCGAGTCTGACCCATTAACCACTCTGGCACCTTGCCTTTTGAGCTGTTGTTGAAAGATCGCCGATTATTATGTCTCATATCCACCAAGCACACTAACTAGCAAGCAGGAACAGCACGTTTTTTGCCACAAACCACACCAACAAGTTGGATAGGCCTAGAAGATGCAGTTCTAGACTACTTGTAATGCTCAGTGAGCCACATGGCAATTCAAATGATAATGCTCTTCGTCAAGGTTTCGCTGGATTGATATAGTTGAATGCTCACGTGGTAATCTCTTAGCAGTGTTCAATTATAGATCAAGGGCATGCAAGCAAACGCTTTGTCTATCCATACACATACACATACACATACGACAATACCCTATGTAGTATGTCTCGTAGGACATGCCAGCATGCCTAAGATAGCTTAGCTGATGATTGCACAGCTGCATTGTCAAGCCTGAAAATGGCATTATTCGAATCCAGTCACCAATGACAGGATCGACGGGAGGCAGATTAGCGAGATCGTCACAAGCCGACCCCGACCAGCACGGGCCAGGATGCGACTTATGTATGATCCAACAGTCTGGGATGGCAGGATGGATCTCTGCACCCGGCGCGCACGCCCGGCACCCGGCACGCAGGCTTTCGACGATGGACGCCACTGACGCAAGCTCCGTATCCTTACCGTAGATCCCACGTCTTCCTTGTCTTGTCTACCTACATAGACAGCCCACGCTGGCAGAACAGGACCGGATATCAAGCGCCAGGTTTGCGCTCGCCAATCTCTCTTGGCAAGAGGAGCGACATGTTCATACTACCTATTCTCGGCCGAGGAAGCTGCTGTACGCGCAATGGACGTTGCCGATCTACCGGTTCGTCTGATTCCACCCCGGCCACGCGCACACGCCCAGCAGCTACCTTATCTATCTATCTTTCGTACCTAAGATGGTACATATATGTCGTCTTATCGTCTTGAAGCATGCCATACCGTCTCAGATGTACTACTTACATATCATAGGTACATCCTAATGATGTCAACATCCCCCTCTTTCCCCCTAGGGGCCCGGCTAGAAATTAAGTGTAGCCGTAAGGTTGAGCCATTGTGACACATTGACGCGATGGATTCGCAACAGGTGGACGTCCGCATGTGCAGCCCAACCGCATTGCTTGTCTACTAGTCATCTACCATGGGTAGATACGTGCGTGTATGTGGTGAGCCGTCCCAGTGCAACGGTTGGTGTTGCAACTTGCAAGCTTTGATGGAGATGGCCGGGCATGGCCGCATGGCTGGTGGGGAGGAGCTTACCTATGTACCCCTCCCCTGCCCTGCCAGCAGCTGCGCTTTTGTTGGAAGCTGGGGCAGCTTGGCCCGATCTCCAGGGCATTTTCCCCTCGAAAGATAGGCGCCTTACAAAGAATCGATTGCTCCACCGACGTCATACATTTGCACAGCTCATGAGTCGGCGCCCTTGAAAGAACCAAATGATGTAAATGTAAAACCTGTCAAACCAAGGCAGGCTGGACTTCAGCTCAAGTAATGTCCTAGCTAGCTGTGAACATATGTAATATCGTCTCCTTTGGACTTTGTAGCAACTTGACTATCTCTTCCTCTGTTTTCGCACCATTAACTAGTATTGTGTAATACACCTTCACCACGACTACTGCTCAGTACTCTCCACAAGTGAGTCGCGAACGCACTTCCATGCGCGCCTCTTTACAGCGCCGCATTCTTATAACACGCCAGTAAAGCTATACTGGGATCGCTCAATGCGCCCCAGAGTTATTTTACCATTGTAGCGACCATGTCCCAGGAACAGAACCACCACATCCCGGGAGGCGGTCATTATTCCGGTCTCAACCGAATCCCTAATATCAAGCAGTTCGCGGCTCAATTAGACCGGGACAAGAAGGAGCGGGATGCCAAGATCGACGCCGAGCTGAAGGCGAACCACAAGAGCAAGGACATCCATGAGCACAGTAATGCGCCGCAAAAGAGCAAGGGATACGGTCGGGTGGTGACCGACCCGGTCACGGGGAAGGAGATCACCATTGACGATGTGAACGGCGACTTCGCCAAAGCCGCCGAACACCCTTCTGTGAGTTTTCACTGACAGAGCGCAGTTCTGGTGAGCGGGGGTAGAAAACTGACTATAATTACGAATAGCTCTCTGTGCCCAATGCAAATCTAGGAAAAGACACACCCATCAAGACGGAGGCGACGCAGTCGGGGGAGGAGTACAGGGAGGCGCAGGACATCACGGCGCCGCCGGACCCGGTGGCCACGGGGTCGACCTCGGACGTGCCCATCCACGGCGAGAAGACGAACATCCTGTTCCACCCGACGCCGTCGGTGACCTACGACCCCATGTACAGTATTATCGAGCAGCGCGCGACTGTACTATGCGTCGGTGTATTTGTGACCATCATCTTCGCGGGCAAGTTCTTCGGGGGTCGCCTGCTGGGCCTGATCCCCCTCGCCATATGCGTCTCCTCCGGCGTCTTCCTCTGGATGAAGGACCTGATCCGCCGCGGGCGCGACATCGAGTGGTCCAGCGAGCAGAAGCGCGGCGAGGCCGCCACCGCCAACCTGATCCCCGAGTCGGTCGAGTGGATGAACACGCTCCTCGGCATTGTCTGGGGCCTCATTAACCCTGAGATGTTCGCCGCTGTTTCTGACACCCTAGAAGTATGTAGTGCGCTCTCTACCAATAGTTGCTTTCTGGATGCAAGTTCTGATAAATGTAGGATGTCATGCAAGCCTCGGTCCCCGGGATCATCGAGAACGTCAAGGTGGCCGACATATCCCAGGGCAACAACCCGATCCGGATCTTGAGTCTCCGCGCCCTTCCAGACGAACATATGAAGGAGCTGAAGGACGAGATGCACCGACAGAACGAAAAGGTCAAGGACCCTCAGGAGCTCGCGGCTAACGAGGAGGGCGGCGACTACTACAACCTGGAAGTATCTTTTGCTTACCACGCGAAGCCATCTGCCGAGACCGTGTCTGCAAAGGCTGCAAACATGGGCATGCAGCTGGTGTTCTACCTTGGTATCAAGGGGTTGTTTGGTGTTCCTCTACCCATTTGTAAGTTGTCTCCAAATGGTGAACCTGGACTTACCCGCTAACCACTTCTAGGGGTCGAATTAATCGGTCTCGTGGGAACTGTACGGATCAGGCTTCAAATGACGCCCGAGCCGCCATTTCTCAAGGCCGTCACTTTCACGCTGATGGGCGTGCCTAAGGTCGACGCCGGCTGCACTCCCATGATCGAGCGCGGCGTCAACATCCTCAACCTGCCGGTGATCTCGAACTTCGTCAACTGGGCCATTAAGACCGCCGCCAGCATGTACGTCGCGCCGAAGTCCATGACGCTGGACCTCGGGAAGATGCTGCAGGGCGATGACATCCAGAAGGACACCAACGCGATGGGCATCCTGTTCATCCGGATCCACAAGGCCGTCGGGCTGTCGAAGCAGGACCAGCGGGGCTCCCACGGCGGCGGCTCGGACCCCTACATCACCGTCAGCTTCTCCAAGTTCGGCAAGCCCATGTATTGCACGCGCGTCATCCAGGACGACCTCAACCCCGTCTTCGAGGAGAGCTGCGCGCTCGCGGTCACCGCCGACCTCATCAAGGCGGACGAGCAGCTGTCCATGGAGCTGTGGGACAGCGACCGGTCGAGCGCCGACGACGTGGTCGGCAAGGTCGAGCTCTCCCTGCAGAAGCTCATCCAGCACCCCGGCAAGATGCACCAGCAGGTGTCCAAGCTCCGGGGCGTCAAGGCCGAGAGCGAGATGCCCGGAGAGCTCCACTGGGAGGTCGGCTTCTTCGGCAAGACGCAGTTCCGGGCCGCCCTGCGCACCGACGGCAAGGACCTCAGCCTGCCGAAGGAGCTCCGGGACAAGAAGGAATTGCAGGACGACAAGGGGGCTCTGGATAACTCCGAGGAAGACGCCGTCGTGCACACGCCCCCGGACCCCCTGTGGCCCTCCGGCATCCTTAGTGTCGTCGTGCACCAGATGGTCAACCTCGAGCTGGCGAACGTGAAGGGTTCGGAGGGTGGCAAGCGAAAGGGCGGCAAGGAGTACGAGCCCGCTCGTGACGCCGGCGAGATTAAGGAAGAGTCGAGCAAGAAACTGCCCAGCGCCTACTGCACCATCTTGCTCAATGACGAATTGGTAAGTTATAGACTATGCTGAGTGTTCGGGCTACCGCTGATGCATTTATGAAACAGGTCTACAAAACCCGGACGAAGGTCGTTTCTTCTAAGCCGATATTCAACGCCGGTACCGAACGTTTTGTACGAGACTGGAGGTCTGCCATTGTCACCCTTACGGTTCGCGACTCGCGAAACAGACAGCACGATCCTATTATTGGGGTTGTCCCCTTGAAGCTCTCTGATATCCTGCAGACAAGTAGCCAAGTAAGACGAGTCCGATCCATATTCTAAACTCAAATTACTAACATGACCTAGGCGACCCGATGGTACCCCTTAGATGGTGGAATCGGCTTCGGCCGAGTCCGCATCTCTCTCCTCTGGCGATCTGTCGAGCTCAAGCTGCCCCCGCCACAGCTCGGCTGGGACGTCGGCACCTTCGAATTCCTATCGGACAAGATCAGCGCGACCTTCCCCGGGCACGGCCACGGCAAGGTCAAGATCAAGCTGCGGACCGGCGGCAGCTCGGCGGTGGTCAAGCGGGACCAGTGCGCGGCCGAGGGCGACGACCTGGAGTGGAACATCGGCGGCATCACCAACAACCCGCGGCCGCGGCTGCCCGTGCGCTACCGCTACCGGTCGCCCGTGTTCTTCGAGCTGCAGCTCAGCGGCAAGCGCAGCGTCGAGCACTTCGCGGCGGTGTGGCTGTCGCAGCTGGCGGACAACGACCCGCGCGACTTCGACGTGCCCATCTGGCGCTGCGACAACGGCACGCGGCTGTCGCAGAACTTTGTGACGCCCGACAACTTCCGCGGCGTGCCGGACATAAGGCTGGAGGAGGTCGGCCGCCTGCGCTTCCGCGGGCGCTTCAAGCCGGGCACCGACCGCGACCACCTGCGCTTCGTCTCCGACAACGACTCGCGCGAGACCATCGAGACGTGGGAGGCGTGCTTCGCCGAGGGCGTGCGCCGCGAGCACGTCGACGCCGAGCTGCCGCCCGCCATCGAGCGCCTGCACGACAAGTCGCTGACGCACGGCCGCGACGTCCTCGCCACGGCCTCCCCCGAGGACAGGCGCCGCTGGCTCGCCCGCGACGGCACCGACTGGTCCGGCGCCTTCGGGAAGGACCCCGCCGAGCTCATGTCGGGCGCCGCCGACGGCGACGGCGACGGCGACGGCGACGATGAACCTGAATACGAGACCGACGAAGAGTCGTCGCCGTCCTCGGCGCCGCCGGATTCGCCCCAGCGCCTGCGCCACGAGGGCACCGACCTGGGGGTGCAGGACGCCTCGACGGCTGATGGAGAGACGCACGGCAGCAGCAGCAACAGCAACGGGCGGGCGAGCACCAGCGCGCACACCAACACAACTGCAGACTCCAGCAGCATGGCGTCGGGCAAGACGGGCCAGAGCCGCGGCAGCAGCAGCCGCAACCCGATCCGGCAGTACCGCGACTACAAGGAGCGCAGCCGCGACCTGCACCGGCAGCACCGCGGGCTGATGCAGTGGCGGCCCATGCGCAACGCCCAGTTCGCCATGGACGAGGCCAAGTTCGCCGCCCGCCGCGTCACCAAGATGGGCTCGCTGAGCGGCCGGCAGCCCGACATCGAGACCGAGGTGTAGAAAAAACTACCTAAGTGTTGTTTGATCATGTTTATGCTTGTTTCTTTTGTCCTGTTGGCACTACTAGTGAGGGGATTATGGTCATGGTGAGGAAGAGGTGGATGGTGAGGCGAGGCATGAAAAAAAAAGGGAGGCGTTGGTTTGGCTACCAATGCTCCTCCGTGTTATAGTATTGTATAAGTAGGTATACTATAGTCATAGTCTTAGTACAGAATGAGTTATGAAACGAGAAACGTAATCACGATAAAAAGGAGAAACATTCATCTTTTATGACAACTTCTACTGTATGAATTAGAATGCGAGTTAAGACCTCGGGCATCTACTGATATTGTATAAATTTGGGGTTTCCCTCAACACCGCACGAATAGTTGGGTTTTACCCAGGTACTACTGTGGTTCCAACAAAAGGATGACCATGAGTCAGACTATTCATATGCCTCTGGTATTAGGGTTGCGGGGTTGAGGGTATGTCGGCCACATAATAAGCCACGGACTCCGTGAGATTGAACATGATGCCGCGGTGAATAGATGAATGGTCTGTGCTCGATCTTCCTTGACGCAAAATTGAGATATACCACGGAGGAAATAGATAATATCTCAGAGTGTATGCAAGGATTCCATGAAAATGGGAGGATATGCGTGTTCGAAGACACCAAAAGGGTGTCATGGTGTTGGCAGTTGCACGTAAACTCAGACCTTTGCTTTCTTCCCTGTTCTTGGTGCCGCTTCTGCAGCCGTCGTTTCATTCATATATTTCATGTACAGCCCTACTTGCTGTAGGATGGTCTTGTGCGACATTCCATATGATACACATCTTGTACAACTAGGGAGCTCACGGCGTGGCATATGTATCGACCAGCCACGCGCGGCTGCTTCCTTTTTCCTTTCCTTACCCAACCCTCTCTCCATCGAGTCTTGCTATTCAGTAGGTTTTTTGTCTTTTTTTTCTTTTTTTTTTTACTGGTTGGCCGTCTTGATGGCCTCGGCCTCCTGGCGGGCGAGCGCGATCATGCGCTCCTCGGTGCGCTTGTCGTCGAGGTACTTGCGGACGACGGCGCGGTCGACGGCGGCGCGGTCGACGCGCTCCTCGGCCTGCTGCATCTCGACGCGCTCGTCGGGGCTCGGGTGCACGAGCGTCGCGCCCGTCTTGGACAGGAACTCGGCCAGGATCGCGTCCGACGGCACGTGCTTCATCTCGATCGTCACCACCCGCTCCCCCTCCTCCGCCGGCGGCGCCGGGTGCTGGTTCGACACGCTCGAGTGCGGCTGCTGCGCCAGCGGCGCCGGGTGCCTGGCCTGAGACGCCGCCGCTGCTGCTGAGCTCTCTGCTGCTGCCGCTTCCGCTGCTATCGCGGCCTGCCGGAAGTAGATGGACATCTTCGCCGGCGCCGTCTGGTCCGGCGTCCGGTTCACGAGCATCGGGATCGCGGGGTTCCAGAACTTTAGGCGGGGCAGACACATCTTCCAGAATCTCCTACAGAGGTGGACGGGTAGGCATTGGTCAGCCAGCTATTCCATATCGGTTGCCACATAACTTCAAGAGTCGCTTGGGGTAGGTAGGTAGATATACCTGGGCCCGAGGTGTCCATCGTTCCACTTCATGGCGAAGTCCATGTGTATCCGCGTTATCTCAGGCGGTAATATCGCTGCCCCGGGGCCATGCCGTAATGACAAAAGCTAGAACGCGGGGTCTCTCCGTCAGAATTGAGTGTGTGCTCGAAGGGGGACGGTCGAATTTGCGCTTTACCTTCTGTACGGGAGGGCATCGTTAGCGATCCGCCTAGAAAGCGCCCAATGGGTAAGGAAAAGCTTACGGCTTGTAATCTGTGCATCCGCTTTCCTGGGTTCACCATCTTGACCCTCTGCGAGCTTTGTCCCGGCTCGCGTTCGAGTTTCAATTTGGCTTGGCACTTAGGAAGCTACATAATAGTAGGCATTTGACTGATGCTTCAATGCGATTTGGAAATTTCGGGGACCTTGGCTGGTGCGGTCCGTCAAAATTCCGGAGTGCGCCCGGCGGGCCCCGCTGAGGTGAGGTCCACCTGGTCTCACCTGCAAACATGTGGAGCATCCATCCCGTGCCCTCTTCCACGTGGTAGAGGTCTGAAGGACCCCTAACCTACAGATTACCTCCAAGTAGGTATATCGCATGAGACCAATCATAGCATGGACGGTGATAGTGATGCCTTCTTCACGAGTTCCACATGCCAGTCTGGTTCACCCCTAAAAATAACTGTTGGCCGATTGAGTGCTGCTGCTTTAGCGCTACAAACATCTGACGCGAGTCGGCAGCGATTCATCCCATCCGCCTGTTAACGTATGTTGTGTTAAGTTGACATCAAATTATCCAAAACGTTCAAATCCTTGGTTAGATAAATATTTCATCTGTTAAAATTCACTTGCAGGTTTACTAGAGAAGGGTCATATATCATGTTTCCAACATGTCTTCCTGGGTAACCTCGATGCCTAGACTGAAGCGTAGTTCTACCGACGAGCCCGCAAGTAGTGAGGTGTGTCTCGCAGAGTATGCCCTGACTATCTGTTTCATACGAAGTTATCAATATGGTTAATCTATCTTATAGACGGACAACGTCTTAAGGTTAGTTCATCTTCCTACACGCTTATAACACCCCCGTCGACCACAGTGCCTCGTTAGTTTTGTCTAACTGCCGAAACAGACTAGATTCTATCAGGTTTACGTTGCTTTCGACTGGGCTGATTCATATTCAGCGTTATCCGAAATCTCAAGCGAGATGTTATAAGCTTACTTTATATGGTGATAGACGGGGGATATCATATGCTAGATGCAGGCGAGTGCCATCATGATGCACCTGTAGAACTATCCCATTCAGTAGCGTATAGAACTTCTTGCAATGCTTCTTCTTAAGCTTATTGCTATCTGTTATCTAGGTTCATACCTCAAAGAGTCAAAATCCAAGCGATAATTTGTGGTTGACATGTTGGATGAAGCCACCTTGGAAAGCTTTGGTCGATGATGTGGTAGAATGGGATTTCAACACAATCTTTAGGGATCATGACGGAGGGGGATGGAAAGCTGAGATGCGGTAAAAGCTTTATCCCTGGTATCTGGTCACTCCCTTTGCGCCTCGTATAATCCTTACTCTTTACTGAGCGACTGATTATTTATAGAATACGCTTGACATTCTTCCTTGTGGCTGGCAGAAAGAACTCGATATTCCCAAGTCCCCTGGAAAGATGATGTGACCATTGATGGGAAACATGCATGCGATGCGCCCATCCCTTGATCCGATGTATGCTTGAAAGCACTATTCACGGATTTGAGATTATTCGCCGTCCGATAGTCACATTGTAGTAAGAATTGAGGCCTTTGGGCCGATTAAGGGTATTGACTCTAGTCAGTCCTATGAATAATGCTCTACTAGGTATGTGGACCACCACGAGGCTTTTCTTAGAGCCTCTCCGACGGAATGGAAACTTCAACGTGACTGAGTGGGCTGGGTTTGATGATATCACCTGTGAACATGAAACAACGCTAAACGGGGTAACAGTCTACTCCGTGTAAGGCGGGTTATATAAGTTCCAAATGGACAATTACCACGAAACACGCTTACTCGTCTAGATAGGTACGTTACCGTAATGATCACGGGAAACATGCTATCATCTGTCGTGTCAAGTTTCCGGGTCCGATACAGTTTCTGACTCTCATAGCTAGTTCAGTGGGCCCGCGGCCACAGTGATCAAGGCGCCACTTCAAACTTCGACTCAGGGGTTACGACTCAACGGCTCAAACCTTAATGGCTCGCGATTCAATGTGGCTTGCGACTTGTTGTGGCTCCGACTCGATAGCTGTCATGCGCACAGGTGAGCTGGCTTGGCGAACATGCGCTATCCTTTCGGATTATATATTCTGATACCATGGAGACAGAACGACTCAGTGGAACCTGTTCCTCTCTAGTCAGCCTCAGCCTAAGAGTATCGTGAAACCGGTTCAGGTGGCATGTTTTGAACAGAGACTTGTGCTGTGGAGACCTCTCGGCAGTCCAAAATGAAATCATCAGGCTCATATTCATTGCCCGTAGGACAGCAGCTTGAGTTGGAGTCGCGAGTAGGTAGGTATTCATTACGAGAGAAATATGAATTCATTTGATATAGCCTAGTTGCAGACGTCACGAGTGGACTCTTTCGAGAACATAAATGCCAGGCTCGCATCTCTCCTCAAGTCCAAGTTCGTTATTCACAGCAATCCCATGAACCAAACCACAGAGAACTCAAGAGCCGCTGCCTATTCCCTCCCAATACGGGCAACAAATCCAACCCACCTATCATCTTCTATCCATGAAAGATGTTGTCCCTCAGTCATATACTCGTTGTTTTGGCCTTCGCCATCGCCCACACCATCGCCGCGCCCACCAACTCTAGCAGTCCCGTCATGCCGGGTGACATGACCTATTACACACCGGGCCTGGGTTCTTGTGGCACCACCAGCACAGAAGCACAGCCCGTCGTCGCACTCTCGTCGGCTCAGTTCGTCGGCAGCGACCCGTGCGGAAAGACCATCGAGATCATGCAGGACGGCAAGACGGTGGAAGCTACCGTCGTCGACAAGTGCCCCTCATGCGCTTTGGGCTCCATCGACGTCTCCCCTAGCGTGTTCCAACAGCTGGACCCCTTAGGAGCGGGACGCACCCAGGTCACCTGGAAGTTTAAGTAAAGATTTAAGAGGGGGGAGGGATGTGACAGAAAGAGATGCCAAAAATGTTTTTTGGTCCCGTTCGAGCGGACGTTATGAATCATGTCTACGACTTTAGACACGGGGTAGACCGCGATTATGCTAGACATAATCTTGCGAGTAATTATAGATAGACTTGGTGAGCAGGGAAGTAGAAGAAAATCAAGCGTTGGCGTGCTTATGAGGCTACCGGGAAGAGTTTCACAAATGCCCGAAAGGCAGATCGAAGTGGTGTTGTCGATATCAGGGGACAGAGAGACCGATAATTGAAATCCAATACCAGAACTAAACCAAAGGTACTCGCTGAAATGTCTCTGCGGAATACTTTGTTGCACATGTGTTAAGTTGGTACACCAACATTCATGGGGAGATACAGATATTCCATCACTACACAGCCAGTAACAATTTCATGTGTTGTACCCAACAAAAATACTTCTTAGGCTTTTTCTTACATTTCATATATCTATCCTAATGTCATCATGCATAGGGAATTCTGTTACACATCGGTTGCTAGCATCAAAGCGGTTTCGGCACAGTGATACCAAGGACATCATTTTCTAGTACAACACAGTCATATTAACCACTTTTTTCTCTCTCTTTCGCTCAGTCCGAGTAGCCAGGAATCTTCTACGAAGCGGCTTATATCTAGATATTTTATTTGTGAATACGCTTTGAGTGTACGTTGTAGTCATGGCTGGGCAGGAGTGGGTAGCGGACACAGGAGTTTGGAACTGAAGTTGCAACTCTACCAAACCATTCAAAGTTAGGCTTCCCTCGCGTTGGGTTACCTTGATTTTTATCTAGTTTCTACTGTCTATATTAGAATGAAGTGTGACCTCGGATACTCGACAGTATTGTGTCGTATAACAACAGAGCCGGCAGTCGCTAAAACTTCCCCTTTTCAAACGTTGCGGTGACCAATATAGCTCCACAAGATTATCATGGTCAACAACTCACTGTGCGTACCATCTATATAATAATAAGTGCTATATTGTGCTACACGCAGGCCTTGATACAGTTCCACGAGATGCCTCCGTTAAGTTGAACCCATTGAAATATCTCTCGCCCTCCTCTTAACCATGGAATCTCTCCTTGAGCTGGCACAAGTCAGGCATGCTCCACCAATAACAAGATGAGCATTTGTGACCACTCAGGAGATGGGAAACATCTTTACCATCCTGATTGTATACTCGTCGAAGCCGGAATAAGGGTTGAGAAATTTCTCGCGACCACTTTTACCGTCCAGCGCCATATGCTACAGCAAGCCAAAATCGAACGTACATTAGTGCCGCTCTCGCAGGCACCTAACCGAGCCCTGCCACAGAGTGTCAGCGAACTGATAACAGCAGATTCGCATGGGCAAACGAATGAGACCTTGGGCAGGAACCTCCTTGATTCATTCGCCTTGCTGTTTTCTATAACGAACGGTTCTAGGGACGTTGCTGCAACGGCGATGGAGCGACGAAAGGTTGAGGGACAGAACAAAGCAGGGAAAGAAACCTTTATCCTCCATGTGGCTACGAACACTCCCGATTCCCAAAGCCTCATGAGGGAATTCAAAGTCGTCATTGTGAATTGGTTCTGCGATCGCGATCCAGAAAATAGGGAATGGGACCCCAAGAAATCTAACATCAATAAAGCAGACGAGAACAATTCTGCTTGGAACTCCATCCTTGAAAAGTGCTCCGAGGGTATACGTAAATGCGTAGATACTCAATGGCAGAAGAGTAATGAAAAGGGCATCACCCAGTTCCAACAAGTTATTGAGAGTCTGGGCAAGAAGAACGAGTCAAGAAAGGGAAAGTCTAACGATGACGGAAGAGAAGAAGCTGCAGGACTACTCGTATCTTTCGTCAGAGCCCTGGATGGTTTCCTCCGTCTCTCCAGAATCAATGAACAATCACGAACTCTGTTGAGAAACGGAGATATTGGGTACCGAAGGCCACCGAAACATGAAGCTCGACAGCTGGCCCATTCCCTGTCCTATATCACGACAACATCTTTCCACATGCTTGAGGCTCATAGAGATTTCGTCGACGAGCTGGGAGCAGAACTACAAGCTCGAGAAGACAGAGCCCGACAAGCCCAACAACGACGTCCAAAAGGAACGACAACCGGAAAGAGAGCATTACGGCTGGTTTTCACCTTGGCAAAGTATTGTCGAGCTTGGTACGATATGGTACTGTTCAAACTGAGCCACGAGTCGATAAAGGTCGAGATACAATTCTTGAAACATCCAATCACTCAACTCGGAACGCCACTCATATGCATACAAGATGAGTTACAGTACTTAAATAAGTCTTCATCCACGGCTAGGTTTCTGGCAGAGCGCTCCGCTATTACTAAGGGGATCGTGGGCCTAAAATTGATTCCGGAGTATCCCAACGATTCAGAGATGGATGCAGATGACCACCAATTTTTGAATTGCCCATACGACGAAGTCAGGGGATCAGAAGGCTTCCCTTTCCAGCTGTCCCCAGGCAGAAAGATGTGTTACAAATGCTGGAAGGCCCTGGATTTGGCCCGACAAGGCCGGATGGTGTTGTCACCAGTCCATTGCGAGATGCAAATACTAGAGAAACTGCTGAGGGACCCTGATCGAGCCGGCTTCTTCGATTACATTGGATGTAGCAAAGGTCCTTGCTGGCTCTGTTATCACACCCTGACGAACATGACGTCGGATTTCAAGATGAGAGAACCTCACTTGAAGTTTTATGCCCTGTGGGAGCCGCCGGGATTCATGTTCAATAAAGACATCCGAGAGCGATTCGTCAAAGTACTTCAAGGCCTAGACGAAGAGGTGACGAGGCTGTACACATTAGGGGTTGGGTCCCGTGAAGCTGTGCCGGACTGTCCCGATGATGACAGATTCGTCTCTCCAAGGACACCAGCAATGAGGTCGTGGGACAAAGAGCCAAATCGGAAAGGAAAGGCTCGTTGAATTAAAGACGTGGGATAGTTTTCCCCTATGAAGGATCGGTGGATATGTCGGCATTAGACTGAACACATGATGTTTGATTCGCGCGGAAACTACATCTATCTAGTTACACTCCACTCTCCAAACCAGCCGGTCCTAAATTGAATACTAAGCCCCTTTACTCCCATACCCCTTGACTAGATACCTCAATTCCCACACACACTATTCCATATGTCTCTATGTAGCCACGTATACCCGGTGCTGGAAGTGATGCATATTTCCTAGCTTTGGAAATACACAAGCAAATGAGTTATGTCTAAGTCACACAGAAAACCGCTCCTCCTGGCATGCCTTGTAGATAACGTGGAGTATGGGGGGAGAACTCATGCCATGATTTCCGTACTACCTACTGGCGGTTTCATCTGTCACTCTACCCTTGAGGATTGGATTCTTATCAGGGACGACGGTGGGAATGTAACATGAGTCTCAGTTGACAATGCGGGTGTTGATCTCTTTAATGTTTCTCTAGAAGACCATTCCTTCTGTCGTGTGACACAGTTGGCCAAGAACAAAGATATGAATGAGGTGGGAGAGTAATGAACTGATATATCTATATAACCGCGACAACTATTCCATCTTCGTAGAAGTCTGCCCCGTCAGCTCTAACATGCCTTATGCCTTAAATGGATAAATTATCTCGTTCCCGTCCTCGTCCTCCGGATCGTACCACTCGTCCGTCGGATAGTATGGGTCGTATTGTCTGTAGCAGCCGCCCTCTCCGCCAATGTTGTTTGGGGTATTGGATTCGGCTTACACTTGACCTTCCTGGCGAGCGGGAGGCTGTGGCCACCAGCCATCTCAGTACCACATAAAACTGCCTCAGTGCTGGAACACGCCCTCCCCTTTCTCCAGTACTGTCTTCAGATCGAAGTTCGGTAAGATAGGTACATGCGGATCGCTGGTTAGTCTGTGAAGGCAACCTCAATGGAACGGAGCATTGATGGACGGTAAAACCCTCGGAAGAAGCGTGACTTTTTGCTCCTCTGGAGGTCGTAGATGAAACTTCCTGGCGGGACTGGGGGTTCTTCGTCTTCATATAGCTCTGAAGTGGCTGGGTAGGTGAATTTACGTCGCATGCGGAGGAAGTCACGGACATTTATCAACTTCGTAAGGTAATTGCAGGGTATTCTCCAGACTTTCGCGTTGGCGTCGAGGAGATGCGCGCGACGATCCCAGCAATTCCAGTTGACGTTCCCGACGAAGGTGTCACGGTCGAAGCTAAGATACATCTTCCCGGCGAGCGCCCCAAGGTATTCCGCGCTATGTGGTATATTATACTTGGCGCCGGGGATCTCATGACCTTTTGACCACAGAAATTCGTAACTGCCGTCCAGGTAACTGAGATCGAACTCCTTACCATCGTAATCCTGCCCAGGCTGGTTCTCATATTGGTAGACGTCGACTACGAAGGTATATAACGCCTTGGCCTGCTAGCGACTCTCGCTATTGGCGACAAGGAGGGGAGAGAAAAGGTGCCTCGTGGGCACGATTCTGGAAGTATCCCTCGAGATGACCACCTTTCGCATCGCGGTCTCTTCGCGTAGAGCCTCATTCCACACTAGTAAACGCAGCTCGACAGGGAGTCGGGAGAATCGAGGGAACGCCATCTGTGTGTATGAAGCTTGCTGAAGTCTGATGATAGAGATCCTGATAGAGGAGAAGTAGTTAAGCGCGTGAATAGTTATAAGAGCCCCCGAATTATGAGGCAACTGGGTTACCCGGACGCCCTCGATAGATTTAGCCTGGTCCTCTTTGCCTCACACGGGCTCCTTGGCTTTGAAGGCTTTAAGAAACCCAAGAAGCTGTATTATTTCCTGAGACAACCGCTTTTCCTTGCAAACTGTCACCTAAATATAGTTAGGCGAACAATTGTAGGATAGTGAATTCTTATGAATATTCTGGAAAAATAGAAGAAAGAAAGAAAAAGAAAAAAAAGAAAAGATAAGAAAAGATAAGAAAAGTCGTGGCCACATGGTCTGGTAATATCACACTTGAACCTGAACCATAAAGGTGTAGAAAAGCACATGACATGACACAAGGGAGGCTTCCCAGTGAATCTCTAGTTGTTGGCTTAGTTGAAGACTCTAATACTACATAGCGATAGTCCGTCTCTACTGTTTCGATGGACGCTCGTCAAATATCCTGACTCGCATCTAAGCATCTAACTTGGCGGGGAAGTTTCCGGCCTCTGCGAACATATGAGCATAAAGAACGAATGTTCAAACGACTGCCCACTTACCTCGCTGTTCATCCCATCGTTGGTACCATCCGCTCGGGCATAGGGATCGGTACGCAAGGAAGAACTATATCTATTAGTATGCGATTCGCACGTAGGGAGCAGTGTGATCTCAGTACCTGGCGGCAAGGCGCAAAGTCCTCTCCCTTGGCGTTGATGCACTTGTGGTAGTCGACGTAGTTCTGCCAGCAGTGCTTGGTCTGGTTCTGGTTGGGGAATCGAGCATCGACACCTGTGGGCGCCCAAGTTAAACCAGATTCATACTTGGTGATGTTCGCACGCGCCGCATGTCTTGTCGCATGTCTGTTCGCAGTCGGGGCCGGGATAGGGTATTTTCTTACCAGCTGTGAAGTCAGAGTTAGCAGATCTCTCGGTTTAGCGGAGACGACCGCAACCGCAGTCTCGACCCAGGGATTGTACGGCTGGCTTACCAGTGACGAACTTGAAAGGCTTCGTCTCGCGCTCTTCGTCGGACATTTTGGCGGGTTATTTACAAAGTTGGTCGAGGGGAGGGCGGCGCGAAGCTCAATGGCAATTTGTGCTACTCGGAGTGGTGATGTAGGCAGATGGGAGCTCTCGGGCCAATTGACGGAATCGATCGAATCACCAGTCTGGGGTTTGAGTGCTTTTTGGTGCCTCAGGCCTGGATCTGGTGGCCTGACATTGGGGGGCTTGCCCCACTAATGGTCATTTTCGCGCGCTCTTCACTGGATCAAGATTAGAACCGAAAGCTCCCCCCCAACTTTACCACGAACCACGACAAAGGCAGGATACCGAAGAGGTCAATCGCACTTCACCAGCTTCAGCATCGTCATCTTCCGCAACGGACAACTCTCCCCTCTTTTCGCCAAAATGTACGCTACTCGAGCTCTCCGAATGATGCCCACGCGGCGCATGATGAGTCCTGTTCCCGTACGTGCCCTCTTTTGCCCTATGACCAACCCTACAGCTATGACGTTTACTAATGCCCCGTGCAGAAGGAGGACCAGAGTGGTATGTCCTCATCCGCCGTGAGCCATTGAGTTCCCAGACCGACCTTCTGAGCTCCCCGAGAGCATGCCAACATACTATGCGATTGCGAATGATAGTTGACGAATGAAACAGCGCATACCATATCCCAGCGCCTCCGAAAGTTGCGACAGATCCCGGCCGAACTGATCCCGCTCGGTTAGTCTGCCCTTGTACACGAGCTGCAGGTTGCCCCAAGAGTTATACACATAGTTTATTGACTAGAGAATCAGGCGTCGTCGTTGGCTTCGCCATCTTCGCTGCTAGCTATTCCAGCTACCGCAAGTTTGCTGTCGACAAGAACCTCCGACTCAGTCGCCAAAACCGGAAGGACGAGCCAGCTACGGCTGAGGAACATTAAGCCAAGGAATTATGGCACCGGGACGCAGTTGGGAAAAGGGTCTGTCGAGGCGGGATTACCATGATATTTTCTTGGTCAGGGAAGCACGACATTGTACATGTTAGCCATTAAAGTCGGAGGTGTCAATACGGAGAATTCAAACAAGCATGGCAAAGATCCCGTCGCAAGCTCCTCCAGCTTCCTCCAACCCTCTTCCGTCTGTGCTGGATCACCATTCCCAACGCCCACGCTATGCGAAGAAAAAGAAAAGAAGTTCAACATGACATGAGTGAATCCTGCCTCATTCCGGCTTCGGCCCAGCTACATCAAGCTCTTCTAGTCCTTGCATAGGGTCATCCGGTCTCTCGTCTACTCCGGCCTTTGGTCCCGCAGCGGCAGTACGATCTTCCTCGCTGACGGCGTGCTCGGCAAGCCAGCCTTCCTAGTTTTACCATTAGCAAAGTAGCCCTACGTATGTAGCCTAAGATGAATATGTAAATCCATACCTGTTCCCAGACTGCGGTTTTGCTCCCTAGACCTTCGTCGGCGCTCTTGGGGGCTTTGGCGGCAGAGACCCTCAGGACCCGGCCGAAAAACTCTGACTGGTCCATGTTGTCGATGGCTTCCTTGGCGTCTTCGGCGTCCTCATATTCCACGTAGGCGAACCCTCGATGGGGCTCGGTCGAGTTCGGCGCCTCATTCTTGGGCAGCGTGATATCTGCTATTTCACCAAAGGGTATAAATGCATCATGGATAGTGCCGGTGGTGGCCATGGAGGCTAGGCCGCCGACATAAACCGTCGCCTTCCAACGCGCTGCGTCCGTCATTTTGTTCCCTGGGCTCGCAGGTCACACGCTCCTCTTTAAGCCCTTTGCTGTTTTGTGTGTGTCGCAGGAGCAAGATGCAAGGTGGTGTCCGAAACACATGCAGACCTGAATGTACGTAAGCAGCAAGGTTGAGTGAGTGAGTGAGTGAATGAGTGTAGTCGCTACTTGCTAACACCTAATAGGCGTGAGCAGGGGCAATAAAAATACAGGCTTGATCTTGGTGTCAAGTATCCCTTAGCAATTGTACTTGCTAGATTATGCATTAAAGCTAACTGTTCTGTTCAAGAAACTTACAGAAACCGTTGCGAAAGTACTCGAGGCTACTGCATATAAGTGAACTTTGTTTTCCTCGTGCTCTCTATCTTGATCTCAAGAACATCTCGAGCAATTGAGCTGTCAATACATCGTGTACAAGCTTTCGATTCTCGGGAAGTACATATCTCCATGTTGACATCAATGGCCTTCAATGGTGCAGCTTGATGTCACGTGGAATATATTGAAGGTGGTCTGTGCAGCAGGCCCCCACAATCTGACAGAAGGAACAGATGTGCACGACCTTGATTTGGTTTGGCCTGTGAGCTCACAGAAGCCCACACAGCCCACAGCCAGGGAGGCGGACTGCATTATCTGGCAACATAGGTAGTGGTGTTTCTACCTTTCCAATCCAAACAAGCAATTGTATCGACACTACGAGTCACTGCCAACACCCCTAGCTGGCCTAGAGAGCTCAATGCCAGCTGGCCTCTAAGCTATCCCTCTTTTTAAATCTCGACTTGACCGGACCGGGACCAGAACAGACAGAACGAGAGAGTGCCCCTCAATCTTAAGCGAACATGGTCCGACTGCGCGAGATCGCGCGTACCGCGGCCTTCGCCTGGTCACCCGGTACTGGCAAGCCTCTGCTGGTAACGGGCACCCGAGCTGGAGCTGTCGATGCCGACTTCTCCGACGAGACGAAACTGGAACTGTGGGATCTCAGCCTCGACAATCAGGAACAGGGGCTTGAGCTCCAGCCCATCGCGAGTCTAGCTGCCGATTCTAGGTAACACGCCTCACCTCAGTGACTTTGAGAAGTTACTGACAGACCAATTGCAAAGGTTCTACGACATCGCCTGGGGCCAACCTTCTGACGACTACCCGCAAGGCATTGTTGCCGGAGCTCTCGAGAACGGATCGCTCGACCTGTGGGATGCCGAGAAGCTCATCTCTGGCGCGTCCGATGCCTTAATATCGAGAACGACGAAGCACACCGGGCCGATCAAATCGCTCCAATTCAACCCCATAAGACCGCAGATCCTGGCCACCGCTGGGGCCAAGGGAGAGCTCTTCATCTACGATGTGAACGACCCCGAGAACGCTTTCCGGCTAGGCACTGCTGCTGCCCGATCCGATGATCTGGAGTGCGTGGCATGGAACAGGAAAGTTGCCCATATTCTTGCAACGGGAGGCACGGGAGGTTTTGTCACTGTGTGGGATTTAAAGACTAAGAAGGCCTCCTTAACTTTGAACAATAACCGGAAGGCTGTTAGTGCCATTGCGTGGGACCCGAACAATTCTACGAAGCTCTTGACCGCCACGCCTGATGATACGACCCCGGTCATTTTGCTCTGGGACTTGCGGAACTCCAATGCGCCGGAGAGAACACTACAAGGCCATGAGCAGGGCGTTCTGTCGGTATCTTGGTGCCAGCATGATGGTGACCTCCTGATCTCGTCCGGAAAAGATAATAGGACTTTAGTCTGGAACCCCCAGACGGGCGAACGTTATGGAGAGTTCCCCGAGGTTACGAACTGGACTTTCCTGACGCGATTCCACCCTCACAATCCCAATCTCTCGGCGACCGCAGCTTTCGACGGGAAGATCACCATTCAGACGCTCCAGAATACCAATCCCTCTGCAGTGCAAAACAAGGTCCAAAACAACCTGGATGGTGAAGATTTCTTTACCCAGGCCCAGAAACAACCTCAGGATGCTACCTTCTCCTTGACAAGGGCCCCAAGGTGGCTTGAGAATCCAATTGGTGTTTCGTTCGGGTTTGGTGGAAAACTTATCGTTTTCAAGCAAAACCCCTCACAGTCTGGCCAGAAACGCTCCTCTCAGATCCAAATTTCCCAGTTCTCTGTCGACTCGGAGATCGGAACCGCTACCGAAAAGTTCGAAGAGTCTTTGAAGTCTGGAGATATAGCGGCCATATGCGAATCGCATATAGAACAAGCGAGGACAGATGAAGAAAAGGCCGATTGGCGCGTCATGGAGACGCTCCTGGCAGAAAACCCGCGGAAGCAAATTGTGGATTACCTGGGATTTAACGAGGAAGAAGCCACCAATGGTGTAAATGAAGAACTCGAGACCAAAGAAGAGGAGCCGGAAAAGCCGGAGTCAGAGGACTCGAGTGCCAAAAAACATAAGAAGCGGATTTCTACCTTTTTCTCAGAGGGAGCAGAGGGCGATGGCGACGATTTCTTAGCGAACCTTTCTGCTACCAAAGGTGCTAAAACCGACAACCCTTTCCACTTGTTTGCGGAAAGTGATACCACTGTCGAGAAACAAATCACGAAAGCTTTAATGCTGGGCAACTTTGCGAAGGCTACCGAGGTTTGCTTGCAGGAAGGGCGCATGGCGGACGCCTTCATGATTGCGAACTGTGGCGGCAAGGAACTGGTCGACAAAGTCCAGTCCGCCTACTTGTCCCAGAAGACTGGCATGCCAAGCTACCTGCGACTACTGGGTTCCGTCATCGTCAAGAATCTGTGGGATGTTGTGTACAACGCCGACCTGGCTGACTGGAAGGAAACCATGGTGACGCTTTGCACATTCGCGGATCCCAGCGAGTTTCCAGACCTTTGCGAGGCCTTGGGCGACCGTATCTACGAGTCGGGCTCCAGAAAGGATGCCTCTTTCTGCTACCTAGTCGGTTCCAAACTTGAGAAGGTCGTAGACATTTGGGTTGCTGAGCTCGCGGAGGACGAGAAGGCCGGGATGACCGAGGCCGCTGACTCCACCTTCTCCGTTCACGCAAGGTCTCTTCAACAGTTCATCGAGAAGGTCACCATCTTCCGCGGCGTGACTAAGTTCCAAGACAACGAAATTGGATTGACTTCAGGCTGGAAGTTGGCCTCCCTTTATGACAAGTACATTGAATACGCAGACATCGTTTCGGCTCATGGCCAACTCGAGGTTGCCTCGAAGTATTTGAGCCTTTTGCCAACAAAGTATGCCGCTGCGGATATGGCGCGTGAACGTGTGCAGCTAGCAACGCAGAAAGTTACCCCTCAAGCTGCTGCAAGACAACCAAACCAGCGAGCTGCTGCAACTACGCGCGTACCGTCGCGAGCAACACCTGTAGCCGCCGGCTACCAGCCGCCCCAGCTCACCCAGCCCACTCAAGGTGTCCCCCCTGCCAACCCGTATGCGCCGTCTGCTGTCCAGACTCCTGCTCCCAACCCCTATGCTCCTCCGGTCGCGGCCAACCCTTACGCTCCTCAAGGTTATCAGCCGCAACCACAACTCTCACAAGGACCTCCACCACAGCCGGGGTATGGGCCGCCTCCGTCTTCATTTGGAGCACCCCCCAGGACGTCCACCCCGTCATCAAAACCTCCTCGAGCTATGGATGCTTCGAACTGGAACGATGTTCCTATGGTATCAAGGCCGCCGCCCCCACGACGGAATACGCCGAGTGCAACTACTGTGGGATCTCCGTATCAGCCCAATCAGTCGGTGCCACCACCTCCTCAAAGTCCCTATGGTGTCCAACGAGGAACAGGAACACCGCCTCCGCCTCCTAAGGGCCCAGCTCCACCACGGGTGATGTCGCCTCTTAGCGGCGGTCCCCCACAAGCCGGGCAAATGCCACCACCCCCTCGGCCTGGCTCTACTGCAGCACACACGTACGCCCCGCCTCCACCCGCACAAACCCCTGGCGGTGGGCCTGGATTCCCAAATGTAGTCCCTCGAACGAACTCTCCTTATAACCCGCCACCAGCAGCAGCGGCTCCTCCAAGCCGATATGCTCCGGCACCGACGCCCCAGGTAACAAGCCAACCGCCTCAGTACCCGGGTATCGCTCCGCCACCGGTTGCTAATCGTGCTCCTCCGCCCAACCCTTACGCGCCTGCTCCGCAAGCGACGCCGCCGGCCCAGTACGCCCCGTCGCCGTATGGAGCACCGCCACCACAGCAAGGTCCGCCACCTGTTGGTCCTCCGCGAACAGCTAGTGGCGGGCCACCGCCTTCCACTTCTTCGCCCGTGCCCGCACCCCCGCGAGCCGCACCCCCGCCGAAGGCCAGACATGCTCCCGGTGACCGCTCTCACATTCCCCCCAGCGCTCAGCAGATGGTCGACGTCCTCAGCCGCGACATGCAACGGGTAGCCGGCAAGGCGCCGTCCTCCTTCGCCCCGCAGGTAAAGGACACCCAGAAGCGGCTCGGCTTGCTGTTCGACCACCTGAACAACGAGGAGCTGATCAAGCCCGACACGATCGAGCAGCTGGGCCTGCTGGCCCAGGCCCTGGAGGGCAAGGATTACGCCGAGGCGCACCGCCTCCAGGTGGAGATCCAGCGCGACAAGACGGACGAGTGCGGCAACTGGATGGTATGCTTAACCCCCTACCCCCATAGATTCTTGATTAGGTTAGAAGCTAACTGTGAATAACAGGTCGGCGTCAAGCGGCTGGTCCAGATGAGCAAGGTCACGAACTAAGCTCAGAGCTAAACAAAACCTAGCCGATCGACCGGGACTGTTTTATTATTTTTGATTTTTTTGACATTCAAAAACAGAGAAAGAGTCACAGCCTGGGTCTCGCGGTGGTTGTCAAAGTACAGTACGAGCTAAGTAGGAAGACGAGTGAAAAAGAGTATACGTAGAGCGATGTTACCCCCCATAGACAAGTCCCCCCGAAGTTTACTAAAAATCAATCAATCAATGAGTGGAGTTGAGTGTCGTGTTCTAAGCACTGGCGAGAATGATTGTTGTGTATTTTGAGATCTTGAGTGAGGTGCGTGATATGTGGGCTCTGGTGATAAGAGCTCGTGAGCGGTTGGTTGGTTTGTCTCTGCCAGATCTATCTCAAGGACCCTTCGTCTGCTCTGAGTGATTGCCTGAGTCCTTAAAGAATCGTAGTTAATCTCGGGAGACTGCGATTATATTGCGTTATAGAATGCGTCGTAGTCTTGCCTGTGATTAGATGTATATCGAGGGGCTTTATCGAGGTGCTCGGGCCTAGCAGACCAATACTCAGCGTTGAGACTGGAAGGCCAGTGATGGTTACAACAGCCCCTGAGTTCGCATTTTATCAAGACGTGCTTACCGCTAAACACCAGCTCCGGAGTATGAGAGCAAAGCTATGCATTTTATGTTATTAAGAGCATCATTTAACTATTCATGAAAGCGAACGCTTTCGTTGATACATAGTCTATACTTTATACATGACATCGTAATTCTAACCGATATACTCCATAGCCAAACACAAGGTATTTGTTTACAAAATCCACGCAGACTATCCCCGGATTAACGCCCATTAAACGCTCATCCTGACCCATCCTGACTTTGATTATTCCAGCATTCTCTAACATTTATCACGCATGGAACCTTTAGCCCTCTGGGTGTTTCTAGTCGACCCTGCGAGAAGTGCCAGCTTCGTGTCGAACTCGGTATGGAGGGAAGCTGATCATCTCGCCGTCATTCCATTCTCCAACTCATATCTGGTCTGCGTGTAATCAGCCTCGGGGGGCAACCCCGTATCCGGCACTTCGCCCAGCACTCTACCAGCATGCCCAACAGGGTAGGTGCTCTCAGCAACAGCAGCACCTGTGCCGCCGCCGCCGCCGCCCTCCTTAGGAGTGCCGCTCCGCAGCGGACCATCATCATCATCATCATCGTCGTCTTCTTGCTGCTTCTGCCGCCGCCGCCGCCTAGACAGCTTGAACGTCCGCCTGAACCACCACACGCAGCCGAGGCCGGCGAGGAAGCCCGCCACCGTGGCGCCCACGGCCGGGCCCACGACGGCGCCCGCGCGCGGAGAAGCCCGACTTGACGTGGTGAACTATGCGGTATCATTAGGAGAACTATTATTAGTGGAAGGGGACGCGCCACCGGTGGGCATTACTGCTACGGTCGGTACGTACCACTGCTGGTGACGGCGGCGGTGACGGCGGGTGCCGTGACCGTTGGGAACGTGATCCCGACCTGTGCGAGCGCGATGACCGGCGCCGAGGCGGGCGTGGAGAGCGAGAGGTCGGACTCCTGCCAGGCGACGGAGACTTGCAGCAGCAGCAGCACCGGGAAATTTAGTCAGCCTATCATTTTTTTTTCTTCATAAGCCGAGCTTGCTGGCACGGGGCAGGTAGATTCTTGGCCCCCAAGGCGGACCAGAAGTGAGTGTGGGCTTTCAAGGAATTTTGATGGATAATGCTATTACTACTGGGGTTCGCATAGGCCGTAGTGCCGGCTGGTGCTCCAGACGATGTTCTGGCGGCGGCGGCGGCGCCACCAAAGAAGTTCAGCTCGTTGAAGATAACAGTCGTGAGGACCTGGTAGCAGTACCATAATGTGCTCAGAGCGTTGTGGATGCCTCTGGGGTGGTACTGCCGTGTCAGCCACTGCTTCACCCACACCACACACACACACACACACTTCGCCCCCTATTTTCCCAAGGAGTCGTGCTACTCAAGCAAGCAGGTGCGAAGAACGAGCGGAAGGATGAAGGAGAAAAAGAACAAGGAGACCAACGGCGGGCAGCAGACTGCGAGCGTCGTCGCGGGACCGGCATCATCCGGACGGTGGACCGACGTCGCGACGTACTCGTACGCGTACGGGCAGACGCCCGGCGAGTACCAGCGGCCCGCCGCGCGTACTGGCAGGCGCCGTACGAGGTCGGGTAGCAGCTCGGGGTGCCGATCCCCGAGTCGGGCTGGTACATGTACACCACCACCTGATTGCCGTTGCCGTTGCCCCACACGGTCGTCGGGACGTAGGCCGAGGCCGCCGTGCAGTCGGCGTCGGGAGTGTACCGGATCGTCAGCGCGATCGCGGTCGTCTGCGTGAGAGAGAGGCGCTCTTGCCGCCTTGGTCGATCTGCGTCACGGACATGGCCTAGGTAGGTATAAGTGCGTTGGGTACTAGGCAGAGGGACACGTAATTATCTTGGAAATACACGCAACGGAAGGTCGAAGAAGGCGGAACCGGAGGGCGAGACATTGTATATAAGGGACAATGCTTAGTAGTTTCCCTATTCTTCTCTTACAACGTTTTCCCTAGATTAAGACTAGGATCCAAATACAGCCCACGATACATATCATACACCATCTCACTCCTGTACTTCCACATGAGTTCCTGTTTCGAATAGCTCCGGGGCCCGGGTAGGTCATCGAAGAGGCCAGGTTGTGACCACGATGTTTCATGTGTAATCGGTTTTCGATCTGTTGACTTGACTGTGACATTTCCAGGTAGCCCACTTGTGCCTTCGGTGAGAATACGACCGTACCCCCCAACGTCCATCGGGAAGCCTTTCTTCTCGATACGACCCGAGCGGACAACGATACACTGGGAGGACTAGTAAGAGTGTTGGCCCGCAAAACATGTCCCAGGCGGCGAGGTTTATGAATATAAGTATGGGTTTACAGCTATAAGGTACTCCGAGGTATTTTTCACTCCAGGAGTGAGAAGGGAGCTAGCTGCGAAAATATCATACTTATGAGGCAGGCCATCCCCATTTGAGACAAGGGAAATAATAACCTATTACTTTAAAAGGTCGCGTTGAGTTTATATGATGTGCCCGGTGATACTTATAGGCACAATATTATAGACTGCTATCGTGTAAAAGACATTGACTTGCTTGTCATATTGTTTGATTATTGGTGGGTATCATTAGTAATCCTGCGTGTTCTGCCATTTCCTTATTTCTTGTTGCTTTTCCCCTCATCCTCATCCTCGTCCGAAGAACTCATAAACTCGTCGTCCTCATCAAACCCAGCGAAGGCTCTCGTTGGCGGCTTCTTAGATGACGAATTAGTTGGTGGCGTTGCTGCCTTTGAACTGCCCGACCCCTCGGCTTCATCCTCCTCGCTTGTCGAATCATCCTCCATATCCTCCGTGGACGTTGACCCGTGCGACGTGCCGAGGAGGTTGTCCTTGTAGTTTCCGGCCTTGATAGCAGCGAGGACGGCGTCTCGCGTGCGCTCGCCCGCCTCTTCCTTATCCTCGACCCATTTGCCATCTAAGCGGCCCTTCGTGCTGTTCTTGATCTCGTGTTCCTTCTCGTCGGCCGCGTCGACGATCTGCTGCCATCGCGCGCGTCGCTTCTCCTTCTCCTTCTGTTCCATGTCTGGTTTGATGGCCAGAAACTCGGCCAGTGCCTTGGCCTCGTTGACCGTCCTTAATCGACGGCCATCGAGGTTTCTGCTGGAGGCGTTCTCGTCACCCCGGTTTTTCTTCTTTCTCGAGGACATGCGACCACCGGCGGCTCGAAGCTGAGAGCCGAAGCCACCCTTGCCGCCGCATAGTGGAAGCGACAGGCGCAGGGAGACGAATTCATCGTTGATGCCACATAGGTCGGAGACATGTTCGCTTGAGCGAGGAAGAAGTTGCTTATTGGAGGTAGTAGTCAAGATGAATCTCGAGTCCGTCTGTGGTAATCGACCCTCGATGCGATCCCGTAGGTCGGAGATGGTTGTAGATGTAGGAACCGGAAAGGACAGGGTGGGAGGAAGTCCCAGGCCCGAGAAGGTAGTGACGAAAACGTTGACGTTCCTGGACGCCATCTTGAATCGATCTATGCAGAGTCGAGGGTGTATCGTTCAAGTACGCCTTCAGATGATGGTGATGTTGCAAGATAATGAGGAGTGGTCGAAGTTGCGATGGCAACTGCACATTGATGAATGGGAGTCTGCAGATCTGTACCAGGAGATGGATGGATGGATGGCTGGGGCGAATCTTTATCAGCTTATCGGTAAAGCCAAGAACTTCCATGCGAAAGTGGGCCTAATGGCTCAATTTATTACATAAGCGGTCTGCACAGCCACACAGCCACACCCAGCCATCGCTTCCCTCTCCACCATAGGGTTTTTGCGCACAACCAAAAAATTGCCCGATCTTCAATTCATTGCAATCAAAAGTATCAGCCCGCCAACTTCACATCACTCCCGCCCACCCCAACTCAACATCTTGCCGCCACAACCAACCGCCAAGATGCTGATTCCGAAGGCTGACCGCAAGAAGATCCACGAGGTTAGATGACCACCAGCCCGACGTTGATGCCCGCCGAATTGTGATGAAGTCACGGGGAAATGCTAACATTTTTGTGTGTGTCTGGTAGTACCTCTTCCGAGAGGGCGTGATGGTCGCGAAGAAGGACTTCAACCTGCCCAAGCACCCGGACATCGACACCAAGAACCTGTTCGTCGTCAAGGCCTGCCAGTCGCTGAACTCGCGCGGCTACGTCAAGACCCAGTTCTCTTGGCAATACTACTACTACACCCTCACCCCCGAGGGCCTCGACTACCTCCGAGAATGGCTTCACCTGCCCGCTGAGATCGTCCCCGCCACACACATCAAGCAACAACGATCGCATGCTCCTCCCCGAGGCATGATGGGCGAGGGCGAGCGTGAGCGAAGACCGTTTGGCCGTGGACGTGGCGGCGACCGTGGCGACCGCGGCGACCGGGAGGGTGGCTACCGAAGACGGGATGCTGGTGAGGGTAAGGAGGGCGGTGCCCCTGGTGAATTCAACCCTCAGTTGTGAGTTATTCCCACCCCTTCCAGCGAAGGAACCGTTCGTGGCGCGGTGATACTAATGCTGTTCTTTAGCCGTGGTGGTTTCGGCCGTGGCCGTGGCGCTCCTCCCTCGTAAAGGAGCTTATTTTACTCTGAAAATTCCTTCGACGCACATGGTAGCCGGCGTGAACATGTACTCTAGGGAATGGAGCACCTGCATGGTCGCGCCTCTGCTCGCGTGATATGAAACTCGTGGAGGGGGCACCTCGGAATGCACGGGCGGGAGTTATTAGGAGGCCGAATCCTCGGAAATCATCTATGAATCAGGGACATGCTTTTGCCATCAAGAAACCAAAATTTCCCAAAATGACCCCTAGATGTGACAATCGACCTGCCAGGGAAGAGACGTGGAGTTTCTTGTAGAGGATCTACCTCTGGCGAGGACTTCTACACACTAGATCAATAATGGCCGCGACTTACGGGTAGAGAAGGAGGATGTCTATCGAGATGCATCTAGCAAGGTCGACCCGAACGTGTGAATTCACTAATAGTTTCAATGTTCTTTCGCATAGCCAACCAACACTCGGGCTAGTCGTGATCATAAGTATGGCAAGTTGGATTCTACCCGTTGGATGCCAATGCGCCAACAAGTGTCTTTGCTTACCTAAAGTGAGTTTACCATAAGGACGGAACGTGCAGCCAACGACCCCGGATTTGCGGTATAAGTAATCCTGAAGGCGGTATCCTTAATGTCACAATTTGCCTGCATTAGATCGACGCAGCTTCAGTTCAACTTTTCTCGTCACGTACTCTAATATTGGCTGACTATATGTGCCAAGTCACAACTTCACATAACATCCCTCCCCATACAATTGGAAGGATGGGGGGATGGGTTATCTTATGTAGGCAAGGTACTGCGAGTAGTCAGCATACGACGCGGTCCTCCGTGCTTCACCAAGGGCCAACACAGGTAACCTAGTACACGCAGATATATTCAGTTGGCGTATCTCGTTTTCCTAGTTAAGTATATGTGGCTTCGAAAAGGGCCGTAATACAAGAACAAGAACCTCCACGATATTTTAGGCCGTCGTTTTCTGTGTCAAAGTACGTCGTAGGGGGCTTACCCCACGCGATGCCGCCGACTACCATATGATCACAGTGTGGCGCAGACTTGGACCCAATGTCATTTGTATAACCAACTATAAACTGTGATCATTGTCTCAAGCCGCGCAGCCATTCAGCTCCCAAACGCCCGTAAATGCAAACCTTGGGTATCAATTCGTGGATGAAGACTCGCATTGGCTCTTCGCAACAATCTGGAAGTCGTATTCTATGCATCATCCCACGGATTCCGACAGGATGGAGGTGGAGGAGGGGCTGTTCCCAGGCAACCCAACAAACCCTCGAAAATATCTCAACCACTAGTAACCAAGCAGTTCCCGGAAGACTCCCCCCCTAATGCGGTAATTAGCCAAGCCTCCATCATCTGTCCAAAACCTTACGACGCATGGGAGTATAGAGTTGCATGCTTCCGATATTGAAAATGGGACGTTATCGATCTGTGTTACTATACTGCGAGAGTAAGTGGCTCATGGGGATAGATTATCTAGGCTTTGCTAGCAAGGCTAGGGAACAGCACGATGTTCAATGCCTCCAGGGTTGCTACGCTACATAGAAGCATGCCGACGCCGTTGAAGCCAGCAGGATGGCATCCAAAGCTGACATCTAGAGCCGTGAAGCTCATCGAACTCTTGGTCAAAGGATTCTTGATGCCACCTATCACTCCAACTACCCGGCATGAGGGTGTTTGCGGGTGGGGTCAATATCACGCCCGATCTGGCTTACATCCATGGAATGTACCTCATCAGGTAGACGGCGCTACATTTTCTTGTATTTATCGTGTTATACAGCAGTGGGGCTGCCCTCCAGCCCACACCCCGGCTCCCCCCCCAATCAGCCCAGTCCAAGCTTGTCAGGTCGCCTGCGAGGTGACCGCATTTTCGTGCTGCCAGTTCCCACAGCGGGGTCCCGTTAGAGCTGCTGCCCCTCTTCGATTCAGCAATAGCTCCGGTAGCAAGACGCGCAACGCATCATAGGAGAAGGCCCCTGGGTTTCCCATTGGGAAAAGCTAGGGCGGGCTGGCCTGGGCTGCGGGTTGGTTCCTATCCGTCGTCTCCTGCGCAACGAGAAGAGACGGATAGTTCTAGAAAATCCACCCTTCCTATACCCAGGGGGGATCACCTTACCCAGACCATAAATATCTTACAGTCTCGAGTTAGTTAGGCTAAAGTTTCCTCCTTTCCTCTCCCTCTTCCGCCTCATCTTACACACAGTTCCCTTTTTCTCCCGATCTCGTCTCAGACAACTCCTGTTCGGACTACCCCTCATCTTACCATAAGCCCATAGCTCCTAGATACCAAGATGGCGTCCCTTCCTAAGACCATGAAGGCTCTCAGGTAAGTTCTGTCATTACCGGTCCGAACCTCTAGAATGGCCCGAGCCTATGGTCTTGAAACCCAATGGAGCTCCCTGGGTTTGCTGGCCTCCGGAGTGCGCTGACCGCCCCATCCGTAGATACGAGAAGCCAGAGGTGTGGGGTATCGTCGACGTTCCTCTGCCCAAGCTGCGTGCCGGTGATGTCCTCGTCAAGGTCAAGGCAAGTCTTCCCAATTCGTCTCCCCCACCCCACTGCGGTAATAACAGAGGTAACACAGGCTTGCGGTGTTTGCGGCACCGACCTGCACATCCACGAGGGAGAGTTCATTGCCGAGTTCCCCCTCATCCCCGGACACGAGACCATTGGCGAGGTCGTCGGTAAGTTCGTCTGAATAGCCTGTCGTATAGCAGAGTAAGCTTACAGTCGCGCCCAGCTTTTGCCGATGACGTCAAGGGTTTCAAGGTCGGCGACCGGGTCGCAGCCGACAACTCGGAACTCTGTGGCCACTGGTAGGTGACGCTGTTCCGTACTGTTATCGTTTGTGGATAACGTAGCTGACTCGCGCGTCTCGATAGCTTCTACTGTCGACGGGGCCAGGAGCTGCTCTGCGAGGACTTCAAGGCCCACGGTGTCTTAGGATTGGATGGCGGTTTCGCCGAATATGTGCGTATTTCCAACATTGCGATCTTTTTGTCTGTCCTTGGCTAACCGCCGACTTTGTGATGTAGGCGTCCTACACTCAGGGCCGCCTCTTCAAGATTAACAACATCAGCGATGTTGACGCCACCCTCATCGAGCCGGCGTCGTGCGCCATGCACGGCCTGGAGAAGATCGCCCCCAAGGCCGGTTCCCACGCCCTGCTGATCGGTGCCGGCCCCACCGGTCTCATGATGGCCCAGTTCTTGAGACACTCCGGTGTCTCGCAGCTCACAATTGCCGCTCCCGAAGGCTCGAAGATAGAATTGGCCAAGAGCCTCGACGCCGCCGACACCTACGTGCCTCTGTCCCGATCGAACCCCGCTCCCCAATGGGAGCAGCTCAAGAAAGACAACCCATACGGTTTCGATATCGGTATGTGACAGCGTTGGCTGGTGTAGCGTAGCTGGTGCTAACGTAAGGTGCAGTTGTCGAGGCCAGTGGTAGCTCCAAGGTCCTGGAGGACGCCATCAACTACGTCCGCCGTGGCGGCAAGCTCGTCTGCTATGGTGTATACCCCAGCTCTGCACGTGTCTCTTGGCCACCGTCCAAGATCTTCGGTGATGGTAAGTTGATCAAATCAATTCGGGTTTGAGTACTCAGGAATTGTACTGACTGTAAGACCAGAAATTACCATCATCGGCTCCTTCTCCGAGACCTACATGTTTCCGTCCACGGTCGACTACCTAGACAGCGGCAAGGTCAAGACCAAGGGTATCGTGAACAAGGTCTTCAAGCTCGAGCAATGGGGTGAGGCTCTCGAGAGCATCCGAAACAAGTCGGCCATCAAGGCGGCCATCGTCTTCGACTAAAAGTTGTCGGGGCGACGTTCGAAAACTACACCTGAATGAAGGGAATGAATAAAACGTAAAAAGGGAAGCGCGGCCATCTTGTCAGATTTAACATAAAACGGTAGAATAGACCGTAGATAGATGAAGATCGTGCCAAGTGGACGGGATAAAATAGAAAAAAGAATTCCCAATTCGATGGCCTCCCCTCCCCTCCTCTCGCTTTGTTCTGCAGTTCGCCCCAATATAATATAGAAAAGTAACAGCTCGTAGTCGAGATCAGCCAATGAACGGCGTTGCGTCTCCCAGATTGGGGATGCAGAACTTAAGCAGGGAAAGATGTTGGAGATACTGGACACCGGTTGCTTTATTTCATCCAACAAAAATAATGATTAATTGTAAGTGGTTCGAGATAGGTCGGTAAAGAGAAGATAAAAGAAGGAGGGGGGTTGTCGGTCGGTGGTCGTCGATATAAGCGTCGACCTTCCCCACGACCTTGATGGCCATGCATACCTCCCGGATTGGGCACCCGTCTGGGGTATCCGAACCACTTAATACTATCCGCTCTACCCGCCTAGGCTTAAGTAAGTAGTAGGAATGTATGACCTCGATCGGAGAGCCTTGATAAGGCTGGTGCTCATTCAGCCAGTGGATACGATGTCTGCATGTCTAGGTTGGCGTAGTTAAGCTCCAAGTTGCTCATACACGATGTTATGCGGTCGGCCCTCACTCGCCCGTGCGCCGGGGTTTATCTCACCCTCGCCATATCCGGTGGCCTCAAGGCGTCGTTTTATTATCCTTAGTAGGTATATGTGTACGGAATTGTTTTGATTCAGGTGGCGTAGCCTATGACCGCGATGTCTTGACTGGACGAGTATCTAGGTGGCTTACGGGGTGAAGATCCTAGATCGCAACATTTCACACAAATTCTTGTTCTTGAGCGTCATGGCTTAGCACCGTTCTTATATCCGCCTTCTGGTAAGCAAAGCTCACCCTCTTGATTACCGAACCACGTAGAAAGGCGCGGTATATTGTGGTGTGAATAAATATTCTTTACGCTGCGCTAATGATCTACTGCCGTAACGTTCCCTTGTATTTTAACCATATACCGAGTGCCTTCGTCTCGCTGCCGCCGCCGGCATTATTTCTGTGTCTGAAGCCGTTTGAGTTGCCATGCCATGCTCATCTGCGCACACGTTCTAGAATGCTATAGCAAGCATCCGTCTATCTGTAGACAACCAACGAAGTCCATTGCCATCAAGCCAGGGGTATTTCAACTCCAAACTCCATGTCCCTCTTACCCACGTCGTAATATCGGTTCGCTCTGGGTTTCTCGATAAACGTAACGAGACCCCTCCCGATTCCAACTTCCAGTGTCCACACTAGAACGCCCCAACTACGTCTTCCAAAGCTTCGCCCCGAACCAACTGCCCTTCTTCTTCTCCTTCTCCGCCAGCTTCTCGTCCACCACCACGTCGTCCAGCTCCGGCTCCTCCGGCTCCTTCTCCTCGTCCACCTCGAACTGCATCCCCAGGGCCTCGAGCACCTTGTACCCGTTCGCGAGCGGCACGTCGATGCTCTTGACCGTATCGTGACACCAGCGGGCGCCCGCGCACCGCCTGCCCACGAGCCGCATCTGGCCCGCGCCCGTCTCGGCCGCCACGCCCTCGTCCACGGCGCCCCGCAGCACGGCCTCGAAGTGGCCGCGGCAGATGTCCAGGCGGCCCTCGAGCGCGGCCAGCGCGCGGCCGCCCCCATCGCAGATCTCGAACCCGCAGACCCCGAAGCTCAGCTCCATGGGGCCCGGGTTCTGCACGCGGACGGTGACGGTGATCATGGTGGCAGCAGCAGTATCGGGGACCCCCGCGCCGCGGTGGTCGACGACGGCGTGGCGCACGCGCACAGCGGGCCCGCTCATGCCGGGCATGGCGATGTCCTTCTCGTAGGTGATGGGGCGGGGGCCCATGCCGAGGGAGGAGACGGCGGTGCGGCCGTTGCGGAGGGAGAGGACGGCGCGGGGCCCGCGGATCACGGGCTCGATGAAGGCCTGCAGCGCCGCGGCGTCGGTGATGCGCACGCGCTGGTCGTGCACGCGGATCGGCGCCCCGCCCAGCGTCGTCCGGATCTCCGGCAGCGTCACCTGCCCGAAGCAGCCCGCGGGCCCGCACAGGTCCATCGCCATCGGCGTCAGCGTCGCCTTCGCGGGGCCCGTGTTGGTCGCGCGCGCCTCGATCGAGACGTGGAAGGTGCTGCGTAGGGTGTGAGTGAGGGTGGTTTCCTAGATAGGTAGAGCAAAAGGTTGCTCGTGTACTTCAGGGTAGGCACAAGTGGGACACTTACTCTTCGGCGACGTTGCTGATGCGGATGAGCGAGATGACCAGCTCGCTGTTGTTGAGGATGTACCTCACGATGTTTTGGAAGGCGGCGTCCATGTCTCTGTTGTGTCGTTCGATGAGATCCAGGAAGCTCATGATGAAGGAAGAAGGAAGGAGGAGGAGGGGCCGCGGTGCTTACAGAGTGTTCTCGTCTAATATGTTGGGAGAGTGTGTTTGCTTGCCGTGTGAGACGGGATGAAAGGGGGATGGGTGACTGGAGGGCAAACCAACCGCGCCACGTCAGTTGAGTGACAATGGCTGAGCGCGTGGCCGTCTTGTGAGTTGGGTGCCACGAAGCGAGCAGGGTGAGTCGGGTGAAGGAATCGACTATGATCCGTTTTCTTCGCTGCAGTGCTTGAATCTATTTGCCTAGGTTTGCTGTCTATCTGTAGTTCCTGATGGAGGATAGACTTGACTGAACGACGTTGGTGATGGATGGTTGACAAAGTGATTGTGGGATTGAATGAATGACCAGGCGGCAACGAAGGCTGAGTTGGTTTTACACGAGCGGAGCAGCTGCAATTTGAATACCTAAAACGCGATGCTAAAACGAGACAGGTAATGATTCCTCGAGGTCATTCAAGATCTGGCCTGAATATTGTAGCACCGTGGAATCGGGCCACATCTAATAGACGGGACGGGAGTCGGTGCGGAATGAGCAACGTTTAACATTTCTCCGGGTAGGGGCTGTCACATGCAAATTTCTACACCATCGTCATGGCCGCAGCTGCATAGCTCAGGCTGCCGGGCTGCTTCACCCCATTTGTGAACTACGGCTGTTGATCGTCAGCGGGCCCTGCCAGGATTTTACGCCATACACGTGGACAATACGCTACCTACTAGATAGATTGCCGATGTACATGTATCTAAGACGCCTTGAAGCTGGAGAGTGTACCTTTATCACCACCCAATAAGCCCAATTTGATCGGAATCAAGATCTATTTCAAGTGTACTTGTTGATAGTGGCTTGTGAGGTGACTAAGCTACAAGAAACCATCACTCCTTATTAGAAACAGTGGACATGTACTCCAAACGCTATCTAGGCTGCTGGGCACCTATAGGAGGTGGCTAGACGAGCTCTTTCCTGGTAAACGAGCTTCCTTGTCATGGAAAGAAAGTCCCCCAACTACACAGCCGCCCGGCTGCCTTCGAGCTGCTCCGCGGCATTCTTGCTTCGCGGTTCGCTTTTGTCGCCGTAGTGCGCAGCCTCTCCGCCCATCTCTTCGATGGCCTTGCGGCTGTTCTCCTTCGAAGCCTCACTGGTGTCTGTTACGCGTCACTAAGAGAAGGCGAGGGATGGTGTTCGTGTGAACCCACTCGGATTGGAAATGTTCGCCTTGTGTCCCTGGACTGAGTGCGAGACGTTCTCCTTGCCAGTAGCGAGCTCCTCCATGTCTCGGGACAAGGTCGATTTGGCGCCGGCTGAGTCCATGATTTCTTCAATATTGGTATGTGAAAATACGATTTGGTAGAACTCGAGCTGTGGTTATTTCGATATTGGGCTTGTTGTGTGCTCAATAATCTTGCTTGTGCATCGAGACATGTCGGCACTCCTCCTGTATTATATCCCTCAAGAACCCTCGCGTACGACACGATGACGTCTCAATTCATGCGCGCCTGCTCTTCTATGCTTGATGAGTAAATCTCGATTCGCAGGAATCATGGAATGATATCTCGATACGTTTGACGCATCTTCGCAACTCTATCCCATAGCCTTGAGATGATTTGCCTGGATGGAAGCAGGTTCCAGTTCCATGGTTGGTTCCGCTGTCAGTAATACGTCATGGTGTGGCTTGGCTGCAGGTCCAGCTGGGCGGTTAACCACCTGCCATGGCGAAAGTATAATAGGCAGTCTAACGTCCTACCTCATACCTCTGCAATCAATCTATCTTGTAGGCTTCCAGCTGAGCATCAAGAACCTGATATCTCACATTTCATGATCGATTTTGAAACACTGCTGTCCTCATGTCGATATCGTAATGGCGACGTATTCTAGTTGATACTTAACAGGTATATGTATGCGTTTGCTCCCACTCTGGGGACACGCCGCGACTTTAGAGCATAGCTCAAGGACTCGTTTAAAGATATAATCAAATCATGGGCTTCTTATCAAAGTTGTTAGGAGAAAGTTGTGAACCACTTCCTTGTCCAGTCTCCCTATAAAAGACCTGTCGTGAATGGAATCCAAAGGGAGACGATTTCAATACTGCCTTGACTGCCGACTGTATCACTGATGTTGGCCCGTCCTCGTATGATGGCCCAGGCGCAATCACGACGATCCTAGGGAGTAGTTTGCTCTGGGTAAAATTTACAGTGGAGGACTCCACTCGATTCGTGATACCTTTACAGCCTTATCAACAGCACACTCGGAAGCGTTGGTGATAGCACAGGGGGTAGGTATGTTTGACAGCTACCTAGCTTCATAGAACGGCACGTACCGCAACCCCTCCTATTCAACCGGATAGATTAATATACCTGGGACTATTTGTAATTTCTTAGAAATGAATGTTTGGCAAGTTGTCGCAAAAGTTTCTTAGTCTGTGGAACCCGACTTTCGCTGGTCTCTACTGCATAGAGTCCTCGGTGGTTGATTAGACCTAAGTTGGCTTTCACTGTCTAGTATATATATGTTTGACACTGAATTCGGGCGTCTTTTCCGAGCGTCGGTCGCCTATTGCAAACAGCGTTTGCCGTGCTAGTGGAGCCTTTTGAACCGGGTATGTAGATGGAAACTACCTAGCTTCCCATCTTGACAGCCTAACAGCAAGCCGCCCGCTGCATCTACATCTGCATGGGCCTGTGCCTGTGCCCATGAGCGACTGTCCTGGGTAGCAAGCTGGCAGGGCGACTTTAGATAATCGATACGATGTATACCTAATAAGTCGGAGGGGAAATAGAGTTTATTTAAGCAGACAAGGAAGCGGTCTGCTTTACGCGGAGTCAGCAATGACGAATTGCTGATACGATGGCAGTAATTTGGCCTTGGGCCCGCCGGTAATGGCATCACCGTTGATGTGTCAAGGACTGGCAGACGGGCAGCTGTTTCACCCCCATCTGAAAACGGGTCTGACAGGTCCTCGATTACATACGAAAGGAAGTAATCTGTACTAATCCAGCAGGTGAGACGCCCTGACGCCCTGCAAAAACGCCGGTACAGCGCAATACCTCCCTCTAAGACCCTTGTTCCTATGCGGGGCCTGGGGGCTTGTGGGGAGGGTAGGGTAGGACGGTCTGGTACCTGAATGGTGCGGTACAAGGGGGGGCCAGGGGGGTCATTGACATCCATTTCTTCAAGGAGGGGGGGGGGGTCCCCTCGGCGAACGGCAAGCGCTACGATTCGCTAGCTCTTTCAACTCTCCCAACCTACGTGCCAATTTCCAATACCTCGTACAAATGGATCTGAACATGTTCCTGCTCCTCTGTTCAAACCACTGACTCCCTCCGCAAAACACCTACACGTCCGAGCCTCTGCGATGACTCTCGACGTCTGTGTCCTCTGCGGCGATCCTACATGACTGGCGATCCCTCCCCGCTCGTTTTGCAACCGGTACTGAGCAACGAGGTTGCTTGACGGTGCCCAATACCTGGTCGACTCTAGGGCCTTAATGGGCGTTGTCGTCGTCAAAACGGGTTTAAGTCGACAACGTTCGTTGCTCTCCCGACTCTGTTAGTCTACTTACTTTGAGTCCCTGCCTAGATGCATAGATAGCCGTTCCTTCCTGTTAGTGAGCTTCCATAGCTTCTACTTCTATCAATCATCATGTCCTCTCGTTCCAATCGGCCTGCCTACGGCCACCGCGACCTCGCGCATCACGAACGGCCTACCGTCGAACCGTCCCGTTCCCTAAGGCCTAGCCCGAGGCTTCCCGAGTTCGACGTCTACCGTAATCAACAAGTTCAAGTCGAGTCGAGTTCTGAGGACGATTTTGCTATCCCGAAGCCCAAGCGACCCAGTCAACATTCGCGCTCAATGAGCAACCCGTTCCCCTCTTTATTTTCGAGCAAGAAGAAGAAAAATGCTGGGCCTGGGAACGAGGAGCCCGCCAACGAAGACCCCCTCAAGTCTAAACCACTGCCAAGTCTACCCCCCGCGGCGACTTCTAGGAGGATGCCACGGGGCCCAGTAGATTTCGCGACAGGAAATTGTATGACATGTGCCGGCCTCGTTCGGTGGCCGCCAGACCTTTCAGTCTTCCGATGCACAATATGCTTGACCATCAACGATCTCAAGCCGTATGATCCTATTCCTGGCTCTTCTGGCACACAACCCCCAATGAATAGGGGCGCCATGCCATCCCACGAGAGCAAACCCAATGCCCCACGCCCTCCGCCGCTACCTCGTATGTCTCACTATGAACCTAATAGGCAAGTTATATGCTTATTTTCTTAACAGACGCCATATCTCTTAACTACACCAAGGCTTTGATTAAGCAGTGCTTGCGTTCATCATTGCACTCCTGGATGTCGACACAGTCCGAACGAGAGCGTCCCGAACACCGGCCTTTGCGAGCGCCGTCCAGGCCATCAGGCGAATACCCTACGAGGCGGGAATCTCCGAACAAGCAAGACACTTCGCCGTCTTCAAGTGCCACACCTCCAGGCTATATCTATAATGCAGTCTTCGACGAGTTCGCTGACCTCGGTCTCGAACCGAATCCTCTCAACAGTGGTGAGAGGTCCTACTCAACGTCCTTTCCCGACATCAGGGCCTCCACGTTTCCCCCCGTGATTCACTCAACTGGAAATGGGTCTAGCGCCAACGCAAAGTCTCCAGAGCCGGAACCGAAGAGAATATTCAAGAAGCTAGAAGACTATCTTATTTCGTGCTTTGGGACTCATTCGTGTGTGAACCATTCTTTTATCACTAGGCGTGTGAGTGTCAGCTCGAGGGTGCCCACCGAAGCTCCAAAAAGACGGGTCACGGAGAGTAGAAGGGAACCGGTTCTGCCAGTCCAAGATGAAGGACCCATCTCTGAACTTGATGCTAAATTGCTGCTTCTGGGTAACTTTGCGGAGAACGGCGCATGGTGGACTGGTGGCCAGGAAGACGCCCCACCTACAAGGAGCTCACCCAGGCCAAACGAGAAACCGCCTTCGATTGTAACTCCCAGATCACCACATGTCGACTGGGGCGAGGTCATGGAATGGTATCATGCCGTGATCAATACAGCTGAGTCTTGGTCGGAGATCTACGCAGAGCTGTTACAGCTAGACCCGTCTCAGGGGATGCCAGATGCCAGATTACAACAGTTCGAGTCAGTGCTCCTTGCAGCTCAGGAGCATGTGCAGAGAGTTTTGTTGAAGTGTACGGAAATGCTTCTAAAGCGTCCTGGAAGATTAATGGCTGAGCCCCAGGATGTTCGCTTCCTACTCTTAATGCTGGTTAACCCGCTCCTCACCTCGGGATGTAAACCGTATGTGGGTCAATATCAACACTTGAGCAAAGGCAAGAATGCAGCCTCAGAGATGGACCCGGAGTACCAAGCTAGGTCTTCCTCGGGGAGGCACTCAGGTATCATCAAGCGGGTGCTTGGCCAGTTGGCGAACTCATCCGAGCAATGTCATCATCATCTAGTCACATGGCTCTCTAGACTACCCGATCATCTTTTTCTTCAAACAAAAGACCTCGTCAGTGGCTTCGTTACTTATCGGCTAAATCGACAGAGCGAGAAGAAGTTAGAGCCCAGAGTGGACATGACGGGTGGCCTAATCCCCCAGATTCCCAATACACGCTCTGGTGCCTCTCCAGCAACGCTGCACGCTGCTCTAGAGGCGTCGAAATCCTCTAAGAAACAGAAACAACCTCCCGAACCTAACCGCGCGGCGTATACAGATGACTGGCAGATCAAAGCTGCAGCCAGAGTCATGGCTCTCATATTCGCTGCGAATAACTTGACTCATGTCCGACGTAGTGATGGTCCCGATGGACGCAGCTACGGCCGCTTGTTGTCAACAAGTGATTTCTACAATACGTTGGTCGACTGCCTGGATTTCAAGGCCGACTTTGAGATGTGGGAGTCGAAACGCACCAAGTTTGCCTTCTGCCAGTACCCCTTTTTCCTGAGTATCTGGGCGAAGATACAGATCCTAGAGTTCGATGCCAAACGTCAGATGGCAGGTAAAGCGAGAGAGGCTTTCTTTGACAGCATATTGACGCATAAAAATTACGCCCAGTACCTTGTTCTTCACATACGTCGAGAATGTCTGGTGGAGGACAGTCTCAAGCAAGTGAGTGAGGTTGTCGGCAGTGGCAGCGAGGATATCAAAAAAGGCTTGCGTATCGAATTCCAAGGGGAAGAAGGCGTCGATGGGGGAGGTCTTCGGAAAGAATGGTTCCTTCTCTTGGTGAGGGAGGTGTTCAATCCGGATCATGGTATGTCAAGACGAAAATGTCACTATGGGGCTACAGCTAATTGTCTTAGGTCTGTTCATTTACGACGAGGACTCGCGGTTCTGCTACTTCAATCCGAACACCTTCGAGACATCGGACCAATATTTTCTTGTCGGGGTACTACTTGGACTTGCCATATACAACTCGACGATACTAGACGTTGCGTTCCCTCCGTTCGCCTTCCGAAAATTGCTGGCCTCTGCACCTCCTCCGGCGGCTGGCACGCCCGCCCACTCACGCCCCGCCATGAACTATACCTTGGATGATTTGGCAGAGTTCCGTCCTGTGCTAGCAAGAGGCCTTCGCCAGCTGTTGGACTTTGAGGGTGACGTTCAGTCTACATTCTGCCTTGACTTCGTCATTGAAGTTGATAAATACGGCACTAGAGTCCGAGTACCTCTTTGCCCGGGAGGTGAAACTAAGATGGTCACAAATACTAATCGACGAGAATATGTCGACCTTTATGTGAGATACCTACTTGATACGGCCGTCACTCGCCAGTTCGAACCCTTCAAGCGGGGCTTCTTTACCGTCTGCGCTGGTAACGCGTTGACGCTCTTCAGAGCGGAGGAAATCGAGCTCCTTATCCGCGGATCCGACGAAGCCTTGGACATCGACTCGCTGCGGGGCTCCGCTGTTTATACTGGCTGGCCGAAGTCTGTCAAGCCTGAAACCGAACCAACGGTGCGGTGGTTCTGGGACACCTTGGAGAAAGCTCCACCGAAACACCAGCGTCGGCTACTATCCTTCATTACCGGCAGTGACCGCATTCCCGCCATGGGGGCGGCTTCTCTTGTCATCAGGATCAACTGCCTCGGCGACGACGAAGGACGATACCCCTCGGCGAGGACGTGCTTTAATGTGTTATCTTTGTACCGCTGCCGGTCGCGGGCGAGACTGGAAGAGTCACTGTGGAGGGCGGTTAACGAGAGCGAAGGGTTTGGACTTAAATGACACGATAAAGAAGCATGCGGAGTGAGGGGGCTCAAGGGGAGGGGAGGGGGGACGGGGAGGTCATTACCAGCAGCAATCTCAGAGTGTTCATGTAACTTACCCACATACCCAACTTGGAATATTGTTTGCTGATGAAAAACTGTGTCATGATATTCACAAACACTTGTTATTAGCAAGTCCACTCTGTAGCAAGTCCACTCGCCCGTTGATAGATAGCTGCCTGCCCTTCTTCCTAGGTACTTGGAGGGGATATGCATGAAATGAAGGAATGCTGATGGTAACGACTACGCATTCCACTGGGTGGATATGGATTAGTCGATGAATGATTAGGGAAATGGTTGTCAAGTGTTGTTGGGAAGAGGACTCCTGTGCGTTGTGAAGATGGTTAAGTGTGAGGATAACGGTAATCTACCTATCAGGCTGGGAAGCACTACGACTCGAATACCCCGGCCGTTTGATAGCGGCTGTCGAAGTTCATAGGTACCCTACCACTCGCATATGCCTGGCTCGTGCGGTCGGTTATGATACTGGAAGTGAGCGAGAAGCTGTATGAATGGTTAGAGCACGAACTCCCCTCCACAAAGTCACGAAGGGCCGAACTATGGCAGCAGAAATAAGAGAAGAAGACCAAGAGGACTCCTGATTATTCCATACTTGACAAAAGACTCATTTGAAAGGGGGGGGGATATACTAGATCCTGCGGGCACTATATCACGTTAGATATTTTGCCCAGAGTCATACCCAACATAATACATAGGTAGAACTATTGCAAGGAACGGCACATAACAGCGTATCGGCCTTCTAAGGACTATACTGAGAGGGGGGAATGTACTATATCCATACAATAATAGAGATACGGTATGCGGGCACTCTACCACGTTAGACATCAAGACTAGGAGTATCTAATAACCATTATTTTAGCAAACGCCTGATGTGCGTTGGGGTAATAAAGAAGCATGCAACCTAATTATGTATTGTTAAGTGATATGTCTAGGAACTTCTGCAGGAGGTTTTACCTACTATACATAGATGGCGAGTGGAGGAGCGTATCGCTACATCACCTCGATACCTAGTCTTCTGCCGTGGGCTGTGAGCAAGTATTTATTTCAGGCATCCCGTCTGACTTCATTAACCCATAACGCTAGGCACCGTCCTTGGCACTCCGACTCCACCCGCTGAGGTCCCCGCCCTACCCGACGCGGCATGCGGACGCGGTGGGTAGCATCCGGCTCCGCTGGCTGATGATCGCCCCGACAGGCCCAGCCTCGAATTGATAGGAAGCGGGAGACTTGTTGTAATTTCTTCAACCCCATAAGGTATGCGACATAGCACTAAATATGCTGCTAGAAATAGGAAACTAGACTTAGTATTATGGAATCTCCAGAGTTTGCGAACGCAGAATACCGCATAATACGAATACTTATTAAGCTTTCTAGCCCTTACTGCAGCGTTGGCAATGGAGGTCGTCTAAGTTGAAGAGCCGTATTAAGGACATATAATGAATGCCTAAGATCAGTGTCTGAGGAAAAGTAGCAATATGCCAATGTGGCTTCTAAATGTGTCCGAAATCATATTGAGTTGGTGTGGACCGTCGCCTTGATGTGCCCATCAACATGACGGCTAACTCCGAGGCCGAAGACAGTTTAAAGTGCACTCACTATTGCCATCTGAGCTTGGGAAGGGGAAAAGAGACGGAGAGAAATTCTACAACGTTCAGCGTCTTTTTATGTCATGGACGGCTTATATTCTCTCTGATCAGTTCATGTACTTACTTTAGCCGACCAAATAGAGGACATGGGTGAATGCGTATGTGCTGCAAGTCGGGTACGAAAATAGAGCTGGAGCCTAGAACGCCAGCATCGATGCTGCAGAATTCCGGGTGAGAGAGTTTAATAAAATTTCATCCGGGTCACTGGTGCTCGGATGAAAGCAGAGAACGTTGTACTACACGCACCCAGTTGATGTTGCAGGAGGGCCCCGAACGGCCCCTTAGTGCGGGCAGCATCCTTACCACACGTACGACACCCCATTGCAGGGGTGGTCGATATGTCCACGCCCCCCTCCTTTCCCACACTTCCGACTTCCCCAGCAAGCCCAGCTTGACAGATTCCACGGCTGGTACCAATCACAATAGTAGGCGGTTCCAGGTGATTCAAACGTAGGTAGTGAGCTGGTCACCGGGTGTATTACTTTGTAAAAATTACACATAGACGGGCTTTGATTGGTGGTGTGGCTCCCGGAGCTACCTTATTAAACGACAAAAAAGGCGTTCAGGCTATAAGCCAAAACTTGCTCACCATGCCTGTCAACTTCGGACCCTCGCTCGGCAGCAAGAAAAGATGCTAGGCACTTCGAAATTTGCTCGCCGTCTTCTTTCTCCTGCTTTCCATTGTATAAGTGCTGTTGATGGACTGGTGCACTCCCAATCCAAAGCAGCGAGATCCCCATACGACTTACTACCCATCGAAGACTTGTCACCCCATCCATCCGCATTTTGGTCCGGGACAAAACTGAGGGCTGCGTAGGTAATAGGAAAAGATGGACCACATGGACAGCATGGGCGGAACGCCCTGGCTCGACCACCCCGTTATGCTTCACTCGTCCCGGGAAGACACTTGCAAGCTGACGCCGGAGCAATGCACCTATCGCAACTATCCCTGGCGCTACTGGTACGCGCCCGCCCTGCGCATCGATTTTCAACATCAGATTGCGAGAAGCTAAGTTTGCGTGTGTAGGTACGAGGCAGACCATGTTTTTGCTCTTCCGACGGTGTATTTCTTCATCGCCGCCATCGCTCTATGTTTCTTCGGATTTTGGAGCTTACGCCTGGCTCCCACGTCGCTTAGAAACAACGCCTCCTGGCAGAAGTTGGTAGGCGGTGCACGCTTCCTATCTTACCGTCGCTATCATGTTTCCGCTATTCGATGGCGTACTCCGTCTTTGGGGGTATGCGTCCTGTTGGGCGTTGGTGCCGTGTTCTTCCTGGGTAAGTCGTACATACAGTCGGGGTCAACGTCATCTGTGTCGCCTTTCTTGTGTTCAGACTAACATTGGTATTCCTAAGCGATGACATTGGGACCGCAACCTTACTACTGGCCGAATACGAAATCCCTGAACTACGGTAGCTCGCCGCCCATCGCGACCAGGACTGGCTGGATGGCGCTGGGCTGCCTGCCGTTCATGCTCATACTGTCGACGAAGGCCAATATGATCGCCTCCTTAACGGGTGTCTCACACGAGCGACTGATAGTGTTCCACAACTGGGTGGGATGGGCCATGTTCGTCCTCGCACTGATTCACACTTTTCCATTTATTGTGTTCCATATCTGGAAAGGTGACATGGTCAAGCAATGGAACACCAGCGTCGTCTACTGGACCGGAGTCGTCACACTCATCGCGCAGGCCTATCTTCAAATCTTCTCCCTTTCCTTCATCCGGTTAGTTCGTTAGTAGGATCCTCATTCTAAAGTGGTTGCTCATATGGCAATAGGAATCGGTTCTACGAATTTTTCAAGGCGACGCACTATCTCGCAGCAGTGATCTTCGTCTTGTTCTTCTTTTTCCATTGCGACTTTCGGCTAAGCTCTTGGTTGGTTTACCCCTCCTCTCATTAGACATATAAAACTAACTGCCCCTCGTAGGGACTACTTTATTGCGACTGGTGTACTTTATACGTTGGCCTTCCTCTATCCGCAGATCCGAACCTATTTCGAATATGGATTATCCCAGCGAGCGAGCTTTGTCATGGTTTCCGATATGGCCCTAAAAGTGACCATTCCCCTCGAGACTGAATGGAAGCCCGGCCAGCACGTGTTTCTTCGGTTTGTGCATCTCGGTCTGCACGCACTCACGGCGCATCCCTTCACGATATGCAGTTTACCTGTTGGGAGAAACAGCACCGGAAAGTCGAAGCTTGTTTTCTATGTACAGCCTAGGGGTGGACTGACAGGCCGCCTAGCGAAAGCTGCGACACAGCAAGCAGGCTTTAGCGTACCGGTTCTTATTGATGGGCCCTACGGAGGCGTTAAGGGGAAGCCAATCGGCACCTATGATCATGGCCTTATCATAGCCTGCGGCGCCGGAGCTGGCCTTTCGCTCCCTTTTGTGATGGAAGCGATCCTTCGTTCGACCCGGCAAGCCAGATCTCGGAGCGAAAGACCCTTAAGCAAGTTCCACGTGGTTATTGCCACGAGGGACACACAGTTGGTTCGGTGGTATGGGGATGCGCTACTAGAATATCTCGAAGAGAACGGCATCGAGACTATTCCGGAGAACATCACGATATCGGTATATCAGACAGGCACTCACAGGCCTAAAAGTAACAGTGCTTCTGACGACCCCGAAGGGTCGCCCGAGAAACTTAGTGGAAACCTGGAAGTGGCCAGAACCACCGATGTCGAAGGACTACCGATAAATGTCATATCTGGCCGTCCGGATATTGCAAAAATTGTTAGAGAGACAACTCTGGAGCCCGACATATCGGTTGGCATCGCTCTTTGCGGACCTGGCGAAGTATTAAAAATAGTCCAGGACGAGGCCGCCGCGGCCCAGCTGAGGATTTTAAGCTCAAAGCCTGGTGCCCGCGAGGTATACCTACATTCTGAAGTCTTCTCGTAAGTTGGCTACCCCTTCAGTCATTTATATTTCGAGTATCTATTAATCATGTTCATACAGATGGTAGTGCAAACTTCATTTTATCTATCGACGAGGAACCTTCGTCCGTTGGAAATATCAAATAAATAAAAACCCATACATCAATAATACCTCTGCGGCTCCCACTGAATATGCTTACAATGGTTCCAAGGTAGATATCCTCAAGTTCCTAGAATGTGCTTTACTCTGCAAATATGGCGATAGGTATCCCGTCTTCGTGCAGACTGATACCCATGGATAGCCTGCTCGCCCGCCTACCTGCAGACTCTACGACGATGCCGTAACAGCAACATGAGAAAGATTGAGCGAATAATAGTAGATGCTGAAACAAGGGGTGCCTAGAGGATGCCCTGATCCTGAGTTGTGATTATTTAATGCGAAAACTTCAAAATACTGCCTACCTACCTAATCAGGTATATAAACGCCCGCGAGGTGATCCGACGAGGAAGAGGGGGGTGCGCATAACAGACGGCTCGGCAATCTATGGGGCGGATCAGCCCGGCCCCCAACGGCGCGAGCGAGTTTGAGCAGATTTCCAATCCTACCATTCCCACAAGCGGTTAGCACCCACCGCGCGTGGGAACCCCGACCCCGACCCGTTGGCTCGGACAGCCTCCATCACAACATGGCGTTGCATCGATAGCGAAAATATTGCCTGCGTCGAATTACGGTACGAAGGGGGGGTTAGAGCCGATGAAGAAGAAGAAAAAGTACTCCCAATTAGATGGGGCTCGAGCAGTTTTTAGGAATCCTCGTTCGCTGCGTAGTGTTTTGCATGCTCCACTTCCTCCTCCGCGCCGTACGTATGTACGTTGTACGTGCTGATCATCAGCACTTGCAGATATGTGGACAAGAGAGGAAAGGCAGATTTCATGTTGGTACCACGGGCTGCACGGGAATTAGGTAGTCACACAGGAGAAGATATCACTTCCGTGTGTGGGGTGAGCCCGCCGCGGGTCGAGCAGGTAGATTTATGACATATGACATGAGTTGGGCAGACGGCTGTAGGTAAGTAAGAGTCGCTTTTTTTGGCCGGGCAAGGATTTGGTAAGGGTCCTCCTCCTCTTGAGCAGGTTTATTGCAAATCGATTCCACCTAACCTGCCGCCAACATACCTACCTAGCCTACCTGCCTGTCTCATCGTCTGTCTCATATCAGCAGATAAAAAATAAAACCTGCGCAAACGGAATCCACACTACCTACCTACTTATCTATAGGTATAAGGTATTCACGTTCACATCCATGGTGGTGGTACATAATTAAATAAGCCCGTCGCACCCTGAGCTAGGTACGACTGACGTGTATGCCTTGAAATTCAAAAAGATTCCAGCGCCCCGTTGCCACACCCTTTCTTATCGAAGCGATCCTAAGGTTCTTTTGTCCTCCGTCTTTGTGCGAGGCTCTCTCTCCGCATCAGCGCCACCAACAGCCTTCCATACCTACGCCCCTCCCTCGGATTTTCTTTCTTAACCTTCCCAACAACCAGCGCGCCAGCCAGCCTGCCAGCCAACCCGTTCGGCTTGGAAGAGAGAGAGGGAGAGAGCGAGAGAGATAGCGAGCAAGTCAACCAGCCATCATGGATCACGGCGACATGACGATGTCAATGACGATGACGAGCACGGGCACGGGCTCCATGCCGAGCTCGACCGGGGGAATGGACATGGGCTCGGACAGCAGCAGTATGGGTTCCAGCATGATGATGTCCTCGGCCGACATGGCCATGACCTTCTTCCAGAGCGCGACGACGCCGCTGTACTCCTCGGCGTGGACGCCGGCGGGGGCGGGGTCCTACGCCGGGACCTGCATCTTCCTGATCGCGCTCGCGCTCGCCCACCGCGTCCTCGTCGCCCTGCGCTTCCTGCTCTTCGACTCCAACCCCGCGCTGCACCGCCACCGGCACCGGCACCGTCGCAATCTTCGCAACCACAGTCACGGGAACCGGCGCGAGGATCGAGAGAAGCAGCAGGCCATGGCGGATTCCGGTGAGCTGGACGCGGAGGACGAGTACGATGGCAGTACGGGACGCGTCGAGGCCGTGGGGCACCATGTCCGCGAGCAGTGGACGAGCCATCCCTTCCGCGTCGCGACGGAGACGGGGCGCGCCGCGCTGGAGGTCGTTATTAGCGGTGTTGGGTACTTGCTGTGAGTATTGCTGGAGCCCATTCCCTCCGTTGGGGTTTTCCTTGGGAGTTTTGGATTGGGTTGTCTGATTGGTTATACAGCATGTTGGCCGTCATGACGATGAACGTCGGCTACTTCCTCTCCGTCCTGGGAGGCATATTCCTCGGCGCCTTCGTGGTCGGCCGGTTCGGTGCTAGTGATAGTGAGTCGCCCCTCTCCGAGTCCGTTTCATTGCCTTTCTCTCCCGTCTCGGAGGCTGTGATGGGTTCCCCGTGGGGAGTTCGACACTTCCAAGACATGTCTCGGCACCATGATCGCCAAATTGCTGATTCTAGGCTCCGCAGTCCATCATTGAACTTCGAAATTTGAGAGCATCGTTATGAAGCCCAACTTTTTCATGGCGCATATATATGATTCACGTTTTTCAAAAGAGGGGCGAGGAAGTCCGGGAGGAGAATGGACTCACTATGTGCGGAGGTAGTTGAGGTATAGATGAGGTGCCAGACCTGGCATATTTCAGCATTGTGTTCCACGTTCAGTTAATAATGACGAAGATGTATGTCCCGAGTCATCACGTAATGGATGGTACGTAGCCTTTGGCTGACTGGCATTTTAAATATGGCAAAGGGATGCCTAATACCACTTTGAATAAACCACATGAATTAGGCAATGCCGGCTAAATCCATCGACTTACACAACCATGCTCGAAGCTGAAATTACGACACCTCAGGTCACAATTGATCGATTTTTGGGGTACAATTGCCAAAAGTGATTATTAACAAATCTTTAAAGAACAGGGGAAACCGATACCCGCAATCTCCCCCACGAATTGAAGTCGTACGTACAGCCAATATACATCATACATATCCTCCATACACCAAGCCTCCAACGCGGCACCAGGCCGTTATAACCAGCCCATATCTATACAGGGATAATACAAAGGCTTAATCTCCGCTCTAACCCCCTTTACACGTCTTGTCGTGCATAATCTTCACCACCAGACTCGTCCAGCCCGTGACGTGCTGCGTCCGCTGGCCCAGATACCCCTATGCGTTCGGCGTTATGTTGAACTTGCGGGCGAAGGGGTCGAAGTTCTGTGGGTTCGGCACGTACTCCTCGATGCCGGCCGCCTTGTCGGCCCACTCGGCGCCCCAGACCTCCTTGATCCACGCAAACGTCAGGTCGAGACCCGCGGTCACCTATCAACGAAATCGTTTCGTTAGCATATACTAGTCTCCGTACAACCGAGGACCGCCCATCCACCCCGTCGTCCGCCCGTCACGTGAGGTTACGTGCGAGCGAAGCAATGGAAGCGAGTGAAGGAAGAACAAAAAGAAAAAAGAACTTACCCCGGACGACGTCCAGATATTCCCGTCCACCACCCATCTCGCGGGGCTGACCCAGGTGGTATTAGGGCCCATGGGCGTGATCCCAGCCCAGCCGGCCTTGTTGGTGGTGGCGCGGCGGCCGTCGAGCACGCCGGCGCGGGCGGCGAGCCCGGAACCCGTGCACACGGCGAGCAGGTAGCGCAGGCGCGGGTAGGCGTCGCGGACGTAATCCGCGGCGGCGCCGAGGTCGGGGGCGCGCACGCCGGGCCCGCCGGGCACGATGAGCACCTCGATGTCGGCGGGCGCGGTGGCGAAGGTGTGCGTGGGCACCACGGACGGGTAGAAGGACGAGTTGCGCGCGTTCATGGACGCGCTCGCGGGCTGCGTCGACACCGGGTCCAGCGTCGCCGCCAGCACGTACAGGTTCATGTGGAAGCTGTGCGCGAGCACCTGGAGGGGGTCCGTCACGGACACCATGTCCTGCGCGGCGCGGTTAGCTAGCCGGTTTACGTTACAATACCCCATGCGGTGGTGTTGGCGGCTCGGAGCTTGGAGGAAGAGGAGGGAGAGGAGGGTGTACGGCAGGAGGGGTGTATACTCGGGGCAGTCGGTGGATATGGGGGGCTCGAGGCTTGATTGAGCACGATTGAATCGGATTGGGCGGGGAAACAAAGGAAATACCGAATACTGACCTGCATGATGAAGCCCTGGAAGAGCACGATGCCGAAGTTCCGAGGGTATGTGTGGTTCTTTGTTGGTGGCCCTGTTGCGAACTGTTAGTTTGGTTGTTGTACAGATGAAGAGCGTGTGAGAGAGAGCATGGGGTGTGTGTGTGTGTGTGAAAGTGGGAGGAAGTAATTTGAACTGACCTGAGCTTGTAACTAGTGTAGGATTCGACGACGGAGCCGGGTCCGGGCTCGCGGAGGCGGAGGCGGAGGCAGATGCTGGGCAGCCGGCTTGCGGCGCCGCGGCAACGAGACGAGGGGCTCCCAGGGCGGACGCGCCGAGGAGCCACAAAGAGAAGGACTTAACTGTCTTGGCAAACATCGTGAATGGGTTCTAGAATCGTAGTCATAAATCATAAAGAATGGGAAAAAAAAAAAGATTGGAATGGCAAGAATGACACGCTGTGTTGGTCGCGAGCGTATCCCCTGGTTATTTATTCGTGACGTTAAAATAATATCGGCTGTCAAGTGACCCCTAACCGTGTTCCTTGTGTCCTTGCTGGATTCTTTGTCTTCTTTATGTATCCTTCAAGGCAACAGATAATACCCTTCAAAACCCTCTGAATGGACGACTTGTCACGCTGATAACACGGGGCTCTCGCACCACAGGGGCAGCCCTTGATGATTCACTCACCTCACAGGTAGCAGTAACATGAGTAACTGCCATTAACCGCGGCGGCACAAGCTGTTCCTCTCTACCAATGCGCGCCCGCCCTGCCTGCCCCCTAGACCGCCGCCGCGGTTGCGGGTGGAGCGGAGGGGGGAGCTTCAGACCAACAGCTCCATCTACACGTCGATAAGCCGAGACAAAGGCGGGAAATGCTGGAGATTGGGCATCTCGGGAGGATCCGAATCCGCCTCAGTGGGGTAGGACCCCTTTGAGGCCTGTGGCGAGCCGTCCAATCAGATGGTGTGGAGGACGCCCGGAGGAGCAAGTTCGAGAATATTATATAAGTATCTTGGACACCCCCTGGGGGCGCCCAGCATTCCCGCCCATGACCCCGTAACCCGGCTCGCAGGGGGGTGACGGCATGATGCGATCGGTTGGATGCCGTCCGTGATCGCCCACGCTAACCCCGGCTGCTGCGAGTATGTATGTATGTGCTTCACACGGCTGTTTGTGTAATACTACGTGCGTACGCTACCTATCTGCTTGCATGTCGTTATCAGCACCTGGGGTAATGATGTGATACAGGCTATCTTTATTTTACTATTCATGGGCCCCATAGCCCGAGCTGTTTTCGTGATGATGGTGCAGGAGACAGATAGTGATCCACGCATGGTTGGTTGTGAATTGGGCTTTCAAGTCATACCACAGTTCGTTACAAGGGAGAGAGCGTGACCGGTTTGTCTGTTCATCTGTAGTTCAAAGACCTGTCCGTGACTGGGGGACTGCCGGGAAGGCGTGGTAGTACGCATACACCATCTTACCAAAGGGCTGGTACCGAAGGCTTGGTAATCTGCCAAGGGCTGAAGAAAGGTGACAGAACTCGCATGTTTGTCGTTTGACAGGGGTGATGCATGGAAAATCCCTTTTGTGTAATATGAGCTATAAACAGAGGATAGGAAGTCTTTGTGAAACACTGGCTGATATCGGATGTTCCAGAATGTTCGGGACGATAACGACTCTACGTCATGGGCATATAGATACATTGGACATGAATGGGGGCCGCACTCGCAATATACCTGGCCACAAACAGGTTCCATGGTTCGAGATGATAAGACTGGTATACTGGTCAGTTCCGGGGCCCAAAGTAGGACATATGTTTCCTTAACCTAGGTTGAGCAGAAACATGACATGCTGCCTCATGTAAGATGGTAACGTAACATTATGAGGCTTGTATACAGGTGGCCATATGCTCTTCCGCTAAGGTGGCACAGGTTACAGCCTCCTACAGCAAGTTTGGGATGTAATTATAGCAATACCAGAAACACGCTACTACTTATTAAGTGCTATACATAAGGCAAGCCATAAGCCTCAAAATACTTATATACTGTTCTCATGAAGGGGGCATGCTAGTAGGTAAATCCTAGCCATAAATGCATATCGTTAGGTACCCGATCCAGCATTGTTAGGGACTCAAGTGCGAAACAACTTCATTCTATGTATGCTCTTATAGTTATGGCGTAACTACATATAGCTCACATAAGAATTCAATGAATTCAAACATTAAAACTCTGTCACTCTTCGAGGAGAGGCCCTGCGGGGGTGGCACAATGGTGTTGTGAGCTGTTGTCTGGTCCAACCGCCGCGCTTACTTAATTTCGGCTGACTTATGTGCGTTACTTATATGTGACTTAATATATTTCACCATGTAATTGTTCAATTTGGAATCCTATTAATACCCTAGATACAGTCAGTGTCGTAAACTGGGATTTGCAAGCGTTGGCCTCGGTGTTGTTATGACGCTGCTAGGTGTAAGCTTAATCGTTCCAAGCCTTCGATTTCAAGATACTGGGGTATCCCGATTGTACTATCTTAGAAAATGACTTGCTCTGTAGGCAGATGCCTTATGGGTACTGGCTATTCTTGGAAATTAATAAAAAGGTACTTCCAGGCTATCCCGAGTAGAGTCCGGCTATTTCATTTACTTCAAGCAGACATTATCCTTCTTTGTGTAGGCGGTGAACAGATACGACCCGACATATACAATTTCATTCAACCCATTAAGTATCCTGCTCGACGGTGACTCGGTGTGTCCAATTGTTACATATTACGAAAGGAACCTTTAAGTAGGAAAATTATGCAGTTACTACGCGCGAAACTAGTGTAGAGGGCTATCATCCTAATACATGCTATATACTAAACAGTCTCCTCACTTGGCTTGTGGTCCCTAAACTATACGGAGTTGTGGTCAGGGAAACATATCCATGCTAGCTGTATTACCATATGGACAATTCAGTTCAGGTGTACGTACTTTCCTACGTTTACGAAATTCTGTAAGACGGAGGAACCATTCCCCTAGTTGCGCCGGATTGAACCCTCACTATGGACATAGTCTTACTTGAGGTCTCCTGATGAAATGAAGGGCGTGTCTGAATAAGCAGCGGGATGTCACTGGTTCATGTTATAACGAAAGTTGCCCAAGTTAACCGGTACTGATTTCTGATTTCGTTAGCTAGCACGGCTCGTCGGCTTTTGGACAGCTGACTCCGATTATCACTCGCTCATGATGCTTGTGATTTACGTCTTTAAAGGACTTCAATGACGTTACGTATAGCAAAGGCCTTGACAGCTGCGGAACATATAGACCGAAACTCTTTACAAGTTCTATAAAAACAACTTCTGCTTTCTTCAAGTTCGACCACAACGAAGCGGCTGTGACAGGATAATTGTACCTAATCCTTTTCCACAATGACAAGACGAGTTAACAGGGCTGAGAATAATGAGTCACTAGGCGGAATATCATGATGGCCATGGCGTAGGTGATGGTGGGAACCATCTTACCTATGTCAGGCCCATCAGGAATTGCCGCATGATAACATATCTCATATGCTAACTCTAAGGGAAACTATGTCATTATCCATCACATATATGAAGGCTCGGTTCGAAACTTGCACATCTATCCTATGCCAATATCGTATCTAGGAAAGAATGGCAAGCGTATGCTAGACGATCTATTTGAAGCTTTACCTGATTGACGCTGATTGATAAGTATGCCATTATAAAGACGCCCGTATGTTCACAACACGACGTCGCGATCACTACTAATAACGGACCTGAATGAAGAGCCTGCGATATAATTGGATATAACTTTAGGATATACTCTATTAAGTCCAGTTGTCATAATTGAGAAACACCCAAGTTCTTTCCGAATTTCAAGGGAATATCCAGCCTCTCGAGTGGAAGTAATGCCTGCTGTATACCATCAAGGGTGATGCATATCCAATGGAGTAAAGAAAACATCGATAGCAAGTTAGGGTATCTTGACCGGGAGGCGAGTTGAGGGTACGATGCAATGTCTGGTTCCGGGGTCCTGAGACCGAATGCCCACCCGGAGTCGGCCGACAAGAGGTCGAGCCGGGATTCTTCCGGGCGGAACGCGAAACCTTGATGGATGATCGCCTTAGGGCGCTGCCAATCGGCAAGAGCGGAAGTCTTACGATCGACCCGACTGACTCGACATTATTTCTCCCATTTGGGGCATTAATCAAGCCATTCTTCAGCCTTGTGTGGCGTCAGAATCAATCCACGACATCCGCCGAAATCCGCATGATTAGCTGCTGATGTTTGGGCAGGCAGGGCAGGCAGCCTGGCCGGCTACCTAGCGTTATCTCGCAAAGCTAGATTTATCAGCACGTTCAATGCCCAGCCACTCGCATTGGCTGGCTTCGCCGTCTCAACACTGGGCCCGAGGCTTACGGAGGCATCAGACCTGACATTCTATCGTGTTGGGGACTGTCGGGCCTATTTGTAAAATTGGCGACCTAGGTCAAAGGCAGTCACACGACGAAAGGCGTGATGATAGACAGAAGTCGAAAAATTCGTGTCCTTGATGCAGTGCAAATGGCGAGTGGGATGATTTGGAATGGAATAATGGGGTTGCTCTAGGCGTCTGGACCTTCCAATGCGGGCATTCCTGACAGCTAGGAGCTGGAGCCCACATAGGCATCTTTAAGCTTCACCAGCCCGCTATCGCAAATTGGCTGGCAATGCCGGCCAGCCTCAGTTTTGCTCGACGAGTTGGAACATGGGATTTAATAGAGAATCCCATTGTGCCGGGCGGCCCAGCCCAACTGCAGGGCCCAAGATCGTAAGAGCCGAGCTACGGTCGGATAGAGTCGTGAGAGGGTCCCGTACCATGGCCGAGCGCCGCCGAGCACAACCCGTTTGATGCTCGAGCCATTTTCGTCGCCAAAGAGCTGTCCTCGGCTGTACTCGAGGGGAGCTTGGCTAGCTGAACATGGCCTACTGAATCCTAGGTATTGTTTGAAACTCCCTCAAGTTTTCAAAACGGCCTGTGAGCTTGGCTTAACGAATGCCCAGATGGCTTATGAGTTGAGTTATTTTCTTCCTACGAAACACCTCTACCTATCTAATGGATAGACATAAATGGACTTGACACCAGCTCGAGGCGATGTCAATCGGTAGAGCTCTAGAGCGCACTGTCCTGAAGGGTGCGAGAGTCAAAAGTGTATCGGAGTCTACCAAGCTGACACGGGGTAGTCCGCGACCATCCAGCCATCCCAGCCAAGGAAGGCGTACTTGACTTGACAAAGGGCCGGACGGGGCACCGTGCAAAGGACTGTGTGAGATCTAGATACATGGATGCATGTGTACATGGTATAAGGCATACCCGTGTTTACAGCAGGTTTCTCGAGACAACATCCAGTACCTGCTTTGATTCAGCTATTATATCATAAGACATGAGTTCTATCTATCACTCGATTTCGTCATGTTCATAATCACCACGATCTCTCACTCACAAGATAGTGTGGTGATATACGATCTCTAGAGCTGAACATGCATAATTAGTATAGCATAGCATAGGCAGGCACCAAAGAATCCCATACCAGGTAATGTGATAATGCGTAATGGGCGAAGGGCCGGTCCGGTTGCGATGTCGTCCGCAGGTATGTATGTAGTGGCTAAGCAGGACGTACAGTGGGAATTCGGGCCGGATACATCAGCGCCAGCCAGCGTCGCCCTCCAAAAAATACGCGCATGGATCTTGGGCTAGGCCGTAGTAGGGCAGATAGTGGGAGGGTGATGCCCCACCTACCCACCTGCATCTTTTTTTCTGAGTGGTGTTGTGCTCTCAACCGTTCATTTCTCGCGGCTCGTATGCCATCATCAACACATTGACCCCTCCAACCCTCCAAATCCCTCTTCGGTGTCTAGTACGTCTGTCCAACGTCTATTTAACCCTGACTCGCCTCCTTCTTCCCGTCCCAGGCTCCTCAGATTTGTTCCTGATCAACCACGACTCACCACAATCTTCCATCTACAGCGGCTGCGTAATACTAATTCGCCGATTGATCAATCAGGTAAGAAGCTCCCCTCTCCCCTCTCCCCTCCTCCCCCTACTGCCCCTCAACAGCTTGCGCCTTTACCCCGCTATTGCGTGGGCATCATAGCAGCATCAGGACCCTCTCTCTTCCGCTGCCCCGCCGACCTGGTACGGCTTATGCATCGTTGTTTCGAACAAGGAGCAGCTCCTTCTGCGATGAGACGACGCTCTGCAGTTGCTGTTGCTTACAGGGGTTATTTCACGTGTTGGTCGTGGGCTGGCCGTTCTCCTATTCTGCTGAGTAGAAAACTCGGAAACCCCCTCAACATTTCGCACACAATTTTTCTGCCGCAAACAGCTCACTCCCCCAACCAACCTATTATCTTGCAAACCGCTTTCTCCTAACAAAACCCCTCACTAACAAAAATCTAACTCTCCAGACCAAAATAAAACAATATGGGTATCAAGGTCGGCATCAACGGATTCGGTCGTATCGGCCGTATCGTCTTCCGCAATGCTGTCGAGCACCCCGAGATCGACATCGTTGCCGTGAACGACCCTTTCATTGAGGTCCACTATGCCGCGTACATGCTCAAGTATGACTCGACACACGGCCTGTTCAAGGGCACCGTTGAGGTCGCCTCTGACGGTCTGGTCGTCGACGGCAAGAAGGTCAAGTTCTACACCGAGCGTGACCCCGCCAACATCCCGTGGGGCGAGACCGGCGCTGAGTACATCGTCGAGTCCACCGGTGTCTTCACCACCACCGAGAAGGCCAAGGCTCACTTGAAGGGCGGTGCCAAGAAGGTTGTCATCTCCGCGCCCTCTGCCGATGCCCCGATGTACGTCATGGGCGTCAACGAGAAGAGCTACGACGGCAAGGCCGACGTCATCTCCAACGCTTCTTGCACCACCAACTGCCTGGCCCCTCTCGCCAAGGTTATCAACGACAAGTTCACCATCATTGAGGGTCTGATGACCACTATCCACTCCTACACTGCCACACAGAAGACCGTCGATGGTCCCTCCGCCAAGGACTGGCGAGGTGGCCGAACTGCTGCCCAGAACATCATTCCCAGCAGCACCGGTGCCGCCAAGGCTGTCGGCAAGGTCATCCCCGAGCTCAACGGCAAGCTGACCGGTATGGCCATGCGTGTGCCTACCTCCAACGTCTCGGTCGTCGACTTGACTGCCCGTATCGAGAAGGCTGCTTCCTACGATGAGATCAAGGCTGCCGTCAAGGAGGCCGCTGAGGGCCCTCTGAAGGGTGAGTTAACTCTACTTTATAAACGAATGGAAGACAAATGCTAATATTATGTCACAGGTGTCTTGGGCTACACTGAGGACGATGTCGTCTCCACCGACTTGAACGGCAACACCAACTCTTCCATCTTCGATGCCAAGGCCGGTATCTCGCTGAACAAGAACTTCGTCAAGCTCGTCAGCTGGTACGACAACGAGTGGGGCTACAGCCGACGTGTCCTGGACCTCCTGGCCTACATCGCCAAGGCTGACGCCGGCAAATAACTACACAAACTTTAATAGAAAGCTCTGGGGCGCGAATAGGGAAACTCTACGGGGCGGTCGTCTTACAAAACACGGTTTTACGGAACAAGGGAAGGGGGTTTACTTGCGCCATGAAATAGTATGATTCCACGATAAATCAATAGATATGCACTCTCATCCACACGGTAGCTTTATCTGGCTGTTCTCCTCGCTTCGCTGTATGCCCTGTTAAAAGCTTCCGCCTGATCTTCTACGGAGCATTGCGTGACTCTAACCTCGCATGCTGGCAGGCAAACAACTCACCAACGACTGGCAAATGCGAGACACAACCTACATAATAATAGAGTGTTGCAACGGGAAGAGCAAGTAGTGATCTTGAAAGTCTTGGTATTGCGATTCCACCTACGCCTTTATACCTATGGTACACTTTCTTTATCTCGTGAAATTACTCATCCGGTAGTGCCAAGTAGCTAGCTAGCTAGCTCTGCTACTCGTTTTGATATATCCATTAAACGCCGAAAAACAAAGTCTCAACAACAGGCCACTCGGTTAGACAGATAGGGTGATGATGATGGGGGCGCTTCCCCCGCCTAGCCCCCTCCCCCCTCTAACTAGCTGATCTCCATGGCATCGCCGTTGGTGACGACGAAGTCGACGGCGCCGTCGTTGCCGATGAGGCGCTTCTCGAACTGGTTGACGAAGCCGACGCTGCGGGCGGGGTCGTAGAAGAGCTTGAAGCTGCGCTGGACGTCGTCGACGGCGACCTGGCGGGCCTTGCGCTTGGCCGAGACGAGCTGCGAGGTCGTGATGAGGTTGCTGGCGTAGCGCAGGCCGGCCTCCTGGCCGATCTTGGTCAGCAGGGCGAGCGCGTCGGGGGAGACGTCGACCTCCTCCTCCTGCGCGCGGATGGCGAGGATCTGCCGGACCTCGTCGGGCGTGTAGGCCTGCGTCTGCACGATGACGACGCGGTCGAGGAAGTCGAGCGGCAGGCCGTGCGGGCTGCGGTAGTCGGTGCCCCGGATGCGCGAGTGGCCCCGGTTGCTGGCCATGATGACGACGGGGGCCAGGTCGACCTCGAGCGCGCGGTTGACGTAGCTGAAGCACTCGATGTCGAGCATGTGGACCTCGTCGACGAAGAGCACGCCGGGGACGATCTCGGCCTTGCCCTCCTCCTTCCACTCGCCGACCTTGGTGTCGATCTGGTCGCGGATCTCGCTGCGGATCTCGCCCGTGTCGCCGCTGAAGAGGGCGAGGAAGCCCTGCGTGCGCGAGTTGATGACGTCGATCTCGTGCAGCGTCACCGTGTGCACGACCTCCTTGCGCCTCTGCAGCTCGCCGTCGGGGCACTGGAGGAACTTGGTGTCGGCGCCCATGGCGTCGTAGTCGCGGGAGCGGGCGTAGGAGCGGCCGAGCTTGGTGATCTTGCCCGAGCTCTTGTCGATGGAGATGATGTCGCCGGCCATGACGCGCTCGCGGGTCATGGCGTCGATCATCTTGCCGCCCATGTCGTAGACGGCCTCCATGTCGGTCGTCTTGATGGTCAGCTTGCCCTGCTTGGCGCCGCCCGTGACGCTGCGGTCGATCTGCATCTCCACCACCTCGCCCTCCATGATCTCCGACTCCTCCTTGATCCGCACCCCGATCGACTTGCGGAACGCCTGCGTCAGCGCCTCCGTCTTGGACATCTCGAGCGAGAAGATCTCCGACGACGCGAGCGACGTGAAGGGCACGTCGGGTCCGAGCGATTGCGCCATGCCCATGGCTATGGCCGTCTTGCCGGTGCTGGATTTGGACACAACCGAGGTCAGCGACAAACATACTCCGTCGGGAAACACAGGCTCTACACCCTCCCAGAAGTTGGACGTACCTTGGAGGTCCGGCAATCAGAACTGCCCTGCCGGCAATCTTGCCCACCTTAATCATCTCTAATATGACCGCCGCCGCTTTCCTGGCCTTCTCCTGGCCCACCAGGCCCTGGGACGCCGCCCGAGGTTCTAACGTGTCCGCATCGACGCCCAGGCCCCGGATGTGCGAATGCGCTGCGATGAGGTTCAGGCCTCGCAGCTCTTTCGTCTCGCCCACGGTCATCACGGGCTAATTGGGTTAGTATTTTAGTTTTACTCTGTCCCCAGAGGATGCAATGGTTACTCACAGCCGCCATCTTGAGACTCGTTTGCGTGGAGGGCGTTTGTAGGAGAAGAATTCACGAGCCGGATGTCTCCCTGGTGTGGTTCGTACGTGCTGCTGCAAGGCTGGGGTCGGAATCTCTACAAAATCATTTGGAGCGCGTGTTAGAAGCTCTGGCCCGGTTCCAACAAGCGCGTTGTGGCGCAGCCAAAATCCCTGGCTGTGGCGGATGCAGCTACTGTGGCGGATGCGGCCACAACCTAATCACTATTACGTAAACATTCCTGCCTAACATGAGGGGCAAAGGTGCGCAAGCGGAGCGCTGCCTGCCAGGTAGCTGAATGGCGAATCCAATCAGCAATACGACGACACCACAAGCGCAATGGATTGCAACCTTCCATGCGCCTTCGACCGGCACTTGACGTTTGTCGCCGCCACTACGTAGCACACACGTATCTCGAGTAGGTACATACCGACGTGATTGGGGTACTTGCGTTCCGTGTATACTTGTGTCGATGCTATACCTCGTCTATCTGCTGAGGTTTCTGATAGATACCTAGCTAGGTAGCATCCATATATACATGGACTGCATGGGTAGCACGCATAAGACCTATAAAACTACGCAACTCATTGGTAAATCTAGACTTATCAATCACTGATAAGAAGAACCCGACGTTGATGTAAACGAGCTCGGGAGAAAACAGAGATAAAATCAAGGTCTTGGAGGTGGGAGCAAACTTTACGGGCGAGAACTGGCTAACTTAAGACATGCTGGAGAGAGGCGTTTACTAGCCCCTTACCACGTGCACCGCTCTGTGCCTTCAATCAATCACGTTTTGTCGCGCATGGCAGATCAACCTGCCCAACTTGGGCCCCTATGGCGTTTTTCTCAATCCGTGATTCGACCTGGATCGCGATAGGTAGTCCAACTCCGGTGCTCCTGCTCCGGCAACATCGTGCCATTACCTAGGTATGTATGTATGCCATCATGTATACTCGTAGTCCTCGCTTGCCCCGGTTCGTGAGTCACACAAACACGCATATGCACCTCGCTTGAGCGACTGCCTAGGTATATATATACCTGGTTACCTGGTACCCAGACCACCTAACCTAGGTAACCGACCACCCACACCACTACGCGTTTCTCTACCTAACTCCTTCCCTCTGTCTATATTCGTCGCCCCGTACATAAGAAAATATCAGGAACCTGTCGAAGTTGTTTGTGAATAAGCCCAATTCGATTCTCGCATATATCACGCGCTCGTAATTCGGGCGTTCAGCTTGTGCGCTCAACCCTGTTAGTCCGTGCGCTATCCAGTCCATTACCTCTCCATTGATTCGACCGACTCTCCTCCATTTAGAGTGCCCGAAAACCTGCGAGAATTTGTATCGAAGAGACCATCGGTTTCTCAGTTCCCTCTGGTCGTCGTATAAATTCACCGTTCACGGGTTCCAAACACAGTCCCGAAGACACTTTGCACAGTCCGCGTACATCTTCACCTAGGTTAACCCGTTTGGTCCTCGAGTACGTACCAACTTGCGGCGTTTGCGTCTCGAGCGCTCCGTTTACGACCGCTACCCGTCCACGCGAATCGGCTCGTTCGAAGCCCGCACTCTGTCTAACACGACTACACCTTCTAAGGCCATGCTGCCAAATGTGGTCATTCCGCTGGGAAGTTGCATTTTAGATTCTGGGATCTGAGATTGATAACCGGGGAAGGTATACCAGGGAAGGTATACCGCAGTACCACAACCCGTCGTAAACAATCGATTGCAACATGTCACATACGAATTGGCAGTCGCGTGGTTATGGCGACGAGCGGCGTCGTACCTCATACCCTCATAGCCCTTACAGGCCGGTCGACAATAGGAGCGACTCCCGAGATCGAGACCGGGACCGAGATCGAGATCGAGATCGAGACAGAGACCAAGACCGTAATCGAGATAGGCCACCGACATGGCGAGACTCGAGAGACATTAGAGAGGCTCGAGACTCTCGGCGTGATCGAAGTCCGGTAGACAGTCGAAGAAATAAGGAGCCGCAGAAGTTATACATTGACACGAAGGTCGCGGATAGTCTAAGACAATCGGCCTCCTTAAACAATTCTCCTGCTAGTATTCGGAGCAACGCCCCAAGCACTAGGCCCACGCCCGTTGACGCCGGTAAGTTTAAATATCATATCGAATGCACTCTTCGGTATAAAACATGTATGGTCTAATACAATAAACAGTTTCCGAGAAGGGCGCAAGAGTAAATACAACCATGGCAGGGTCCGCGGTAACACCAAGTCCGCCAAAGGCCAACGATCCTAAACTACAGGAACTCTTCGCGTGTTTTTACAAATGGGGGGATACATCGCTGGATACCCTTTTGCTAAGATTACAACAAGAAAAGCTTAGACGGGAACAGCCGCAGCGGCAGCGCGAGCTCAGAAAAGCGGCTGCCAAGGCTGACGACTATGCACCTTATTCTGAGCTTCAAAAAAGATTTGACGAAAGTGACCGGGCGGAGCATGACGGTCTTGACAGTCAGATCAACGAGGCTGACCGACGGTATCGGCAGGATCTTGAGCAGGTCGTGGCGACCTTTGCGTCACAGCTAGCTGCCAAGACACAGCCAGCAACGGCAGCTTCGTTGTCAGCTTTAGAAGTTAAATTTATAGAGCTCCAAAAGCAAGTGTCGGAGAACCAAGACCACATTCAAAGTTTGCGAGGCGAACGTCAAAAGTCAGCTGACGATTTGAGTACCTTGCAAACAGAGTTCCAATCTCTACGCTCTAAACACACCGATTTAGAGATTGAAAATTCCGTACTCAAACAGCGGCTTACGGATCTCAAAGTTGATTTTAAGGGTGATGTGAAGTCGATCGGGACACGAATCCAATCCCTGGCCGAAGACAAAGCATCTTCTGGAGATCTTAAGCCAGTTATTTCGGGGCTTGGAGGCTTGCGATCCCAAGTTGAAGAGCAGGCACGGACGACCAACAACATGCAAGCAAATCTTGATCAAGTATCTGATCAGATGCGGGCTTCCATCAGCGAGCAGGTAGATGTTGAAAGCAAACTCAGACTAGTCATGGCCAAATTCTCAAGAATGGATCTGGACACATACAATGAGATCGTCGATGCTTTGGTGGGTCACGACCTCATAAACCAAGTCGTCTCGCTCCGGCAAGATGTGACATCGCTTCAAGAAATGCGGCGAGACGACAATTTACTCCAGAAGTCGCAATCCGTCGTGGCGACGAGCAATCCAACGCCAGCAAGAAAATCAGCCCCACACGAAACGGCGGCTTCTAACGAGGGTCTACGCGAGTTGATCGAAAGGAAGTCTGAAAACTGCATGCAGTACGCGAGGGTGACAGTAAACGAAATGTCTGAATTTTGCGCCGACGAGTTTGAAGCGCTCAGAATAACCCAGGAGACTTTAGGGACGAGAGCGAATGACATTGAGGAAAGAGTTAATACTCTTGCACAAGAGTTTGTGGAGAGGCTGGACGTTTTGAAAGGAGAAGTGGCGGCTCTCGAAATCAGCAACCAGAATATCGGGGCTTCTCGAGACTCCAACATCGTGGCGCGCCTTACTTCCCTGGAAGATCAAGCTGCGGCGCCTCATTCCGCGACAGATCCAGCACATCTCGCCGACCTGGACGCCCGTCTCAAATTGATAGAAGACCAAAAATTTGGCCCAAGAATCGATTCCGTGGCGATTGATAGCATGCAACATCTAAAGAACTTACAAACTACTGTTGATGGTAAACTGAGTGTCTTGGGCGGAAGGCTCAATGACTTGTTCCAAAGACTCGAGTCTGTGAACTTATTAGCAAGGACGTTGGACTACCAGTGGTCTAACCTGGACTCGCAAAGTATGGCGGAGAAAATACTCCAGACTGTAAACCCGTATGGACAGCAGGTCGAAACACGGGTCATAAGCATTGAAGACCGGGTCAAAGGCTTTGAGATTCTAGTGCAAGCAATCAAAACTAAGATTGGAAAGGTCGAGAAAAGCTTGGTAGACTATGTTAACCATACGAACAAGATGACCGACCTGGTTCAGACAGGTGTAGGTAGAAAGAGATCGGCTTCCCCCAGCCAGCTCCCCGACAACCGTCTCGCGAAGAGGAGGGTAGAGACGAACGGTCGGTACAACCGGTCACCCGTACCGCAGAGCAACGGCAATGGTCACGATCCCCCCCAGTCTGTTTGATGGAAATATCACCACTTAACTAGACTTGGGCCAGGGACGTCGAGCCATGGTTGCCGTATGATTTCGAACTCAGTTCTCTCGAAGCTTTCCAGAAGTTCAAAGTTTCGAGTTTATCACGTTAGCTATCTGCCTGACGCATGGGAGGGATACGGAAACTACAATGGCGTAGTATTTTTGTTTGAGTCGTGTTACTACGATGCATAATGTGTTGTCGCACTATACTATACCCCTTTGAGTTTACATCGCTCTGTGGAACAAAGATCAAAGGAAAACTGGCGGTTGAAGGTCCGGTGGAATACCGAAGTGATGTGCGAGTGGGTTATTAGTTAGAAAAACTTAATAAGTGTATCCAAGAACATTGTAAATATTCGCATTGAAAAGCCTTTGTTCTTTATTCTGTGAATAACTCGAATCTCAAACTGTTGAGTTAGTCCCCTAAGGCTTGTTATAGACTAGCCGAGGTTTGCTTTATCACCACCAGGGCTCTGATGGGACTGTTGTTGTTTACTATGCTAATGACCTGGCATCGTGATCATTTCACGTACGAATGACAGAATATACCTACTTGTCGCAGTAAAGCCACCCATTGCCAGTGACTTCAGTTGTCTTTTACTAGAGCTTAACGGAAGGGAGAAGCTTCCAAGACCAGCAAGCGTTAATCCCATTAGACCCCTTTATCCTCATTCCCACATTCGGCATGTCTAGTACCAGCCAGCCCACCCCCCAAAAGATATGTGCCACTCTATCACTTTTACAAACCGATGCCCTCCCTCTATGATACCCATTGTCTATGTTTCTTCTGCCCTTTTACAAGCGCCCGTCCATCATGCCGCATCTCTCCCCCCCCCCACCTTACTCACCCACGGCCATCCTATCTATAACAGCTTCAGGCCCCCCGTGACCTGGTCGACGAGCGACCTCGGCGCGGGCCCGACGCCGAGCACCGTCAGGGAGCCCGGGTCGATCTGGGTGCGGCCGGCGTCCTGGACGACCTCGGCCGTGACGCCGAGGCCGCGCGCGCGGCCCATCAGCTCGAGGAGCGCCGCCTCGGACTCGGCCCGCACCGCGATCTTGGCCTGCCCGTGCCGCTCCCACCGCTGCAGCAGGCGCGCCTCGGGCGACGACGACGACGACGAGGGGTTCCGGGCCGCCGCCCGGGTGAGCGTCTTGTAGCATGCGAGGGTCGCGTGCGCGCATTGCGCTGCCATCTTGCCTGTGTGCGAGGGTGGGTTGTTAGTATAGGTCTGTTGTTTCGGATGTGTAGAGTGGCAGGCTGGTCGAACCTTTTGTCATGCCCAGGTCCGTCCGCACGGCGAGCACCAGCTTGCACTCCTCGTTGGCGCCGGTGTCCACGATGAGCTGCTTGGGAGCCGCGTCCTCGGCCTCGCCCTTAGCGCCATTCTTGTTCTCGCCATTCTTGTTCTTGTTCTTGTTCTTCTTCTTTTTCTTGCCCTCGTCCTTCGAAGGAGGCACCCGCAGCCCGTCGCGGCGGTCGGCGTCCTCGCCGTTGGCCCAGTTGGGGGCGTGGTCGAGGATGGTGTCGTCCTCGTCGACGTCGGACTCGTCGCTCTCGACCGGGTCCGTCAGGTTGTGGCGCCGCTCCGACACCAGGTCCGGCGATATCAGGTACCCCCGGATCGAGTAGATGCCCAGCATGAAGCCCGAGATGAAGGCCACGATGCTCGTCGAGATCAGCACGCTCGTCGGCGTTACGAGGACGTTGGGCCGGTCCGCCATGGTTCCTGTTCTTTTAAATGTCCGGCGGCAATTGTTCGTCGTGTTCTTTAACTATGATCCGGGTGTAGCTCTTATGTAAGTACCTAGTTAATAGGCCAAACGTGGCATGAGCGGACTGCTGTGGCCGAGGATGTAATGTGTTCACCGTAAAGTTAGGCTCGCATTACCTTGACTCAGACCGTTGAGGGAGGCTGAGGCTCAGCAGCGGGCGGGAATGCCGTTCCTGGGGTCTTATGTAAAGAGGATTTTCAGACAAGGAACATAAAAAAAACATGTGGTAGGGGAAGAAGAAGCATGGATGGAAGCATTGGAACCCCACGCCCACGTCAGGTCAGCCTTGCATTCCGGACAGCGCTAAAACTATAAAACCACGGCGTCCGTGCCTCTACTCTACCTACATGTCTGCATGTGTATGTACCTACTGGTCTGCTGGTGTCGGGTCTGCAATATTTATTCCTCGGTATATTAGCAACCCGGTTTATCAATTCATCACTCAACCTAAGCAGGATGACACAAGCGGTTGCGCCATTCGAGATGTCCCTCGCTTACGGGATTGGCCTGCATACCGCACCATGCAGAGCTCGGCAGAACGGGAGGGATGGATAGCAGCGCAGATAGATAGGTACGCGACGGCGGCTGCTGCTGCTGCTGCTGCCGCCAGATCAATGGAAGCGTGGGTGTGGGTGTGGATGTGTGTACGTGCGCGAGCGCGTACATACCTATGGACGTATGTACGTACATAAGCAGATAAGCACATATGTACGGGCCGTGGGCACATAATCTGATAATACAACATACGGCAATAGATCATAACTGAATCCGTGGTGCGAATGATACCATACCATTCCTCCAGGCTAGTGATCCCCCATCAGCACCCTATCAAATCCCGATCTCTTCAACCAAATCGCTCCTCCGGTGAGTGAGTGACGGCATCAGACTACGACAAGCCACAACCTGGAGCCCCCCTAGCCACAGTGAACCATACCTCCAGCTAGGTGCGTGATATGCGCTAGCACCAAGTACAAGCTGCCGCGACAGCCCTAAATAGATAGTTAGAGCCCTCCTCCACGGCATCAAGTCTGAACCGGTTGGTACCTATGTGTAAATACAGATGTGTGAATATAGTGCCTACCTATGCACATTCCCTATGTAGGTAGCTACCTAGGTGCAGAGGTAGTAGGTAAAAGGAGATAGTAGAACGGCGCAGCGCGACGCAACGCAGCGCATCACATTCGTCAGTTGATGAATTGCAATAGTAGCAGCCGCAGCGGGGCCCGGGATCCAAAGCCAGGCACGTCCGAGGATCCAATCTGTGGCCGCCCTGCTGCCCCCATCTTGCCCGTCTGAGCCATCTCGCCCATGTCTGCCCATCCACCCATCTACCAACTGTATCCATCCATCCCCAAAAAGCACCCAGGGCCAAGCACTAAAGCACCCTGAAAGCACCCTGAGAGCACCCGGCACCCAGGCAACCCCAAGCAACTCGTAGCTGGAACGATCCCTGCAATTTCATTGTATCCATTCTCCCACCTCGACGCTTCCCGCCGCCGATCATTTTCACGAATCATCCGCAACAACCATCGCTGCCCATCTAACACCCGTTTCGGAGACCTGCTTGCCGCGCAGCTCTCCCTCCCTCCTCTATCTCCGCCTCCGTCCTTCATCCATCTTTGATCCACGCTAGCATTCCCTACCCGTCGACACTGTTGCCGTCCGTAAGATCTCCCCCCGCAAAATCCCTTTCAATTGTCGGCGCGACCGCAATTCGATAAGAAATGCGTCGGGCCGAATGTCGCGAGGGTTTATTGGAGGCTGGATAAGACAGCAGCAGCAGCAGCAGCAGGTGTCTACGCGACAGCAACAGCTTCTCCATTGCATTGTGCCTTTTTCTTTGTAGGCGCGGTTACAGGCAGCGTCACCATCGTACACACCCAACCCAACTTAATCACGGTCAGTCAGCGACCCCAATACGTAGCACTTTTTCTTTTTTTTTTTGTTTCCTACCCCTACTGCAGCATTGGTTTCTGTCCGCCAAATGCTAAACGATCTGGCGTCTGCTTGGACAATTTTAGCAGAATCATAATTTCCTACTATACTGGGGCGGCGAAGCTGCAGCTGTTTCCGTGGTCAGACAAGGCGTGTGCATGCTAAACTCTCAAGCTCCAGGGTATTCCATCTTATCAACACACCCCGAAATCTGATACCCTCAACACCACAGGGCATCAGCCACCGCAACGCAACCTTATGTACCTACTTTCATGACCCACCCCCAGCTCCGCGTGCAACGTTTCGAGGTTGCATGAACACAGCAAGACCATGGACGAAGCAACCAAGACGATTGAGAGTTTAGTTAAAAATATCTTGCCTATACAAGCACACTACCTATCTCTGTCCGCGACGCGCCGGTATCGACCACAAGCAGACGAGAAGCGACTAGAAGAACAGGACATTAGACACCTCCAGTATACCACCTTCATTAGCGATGCCGACCGCGGCGTCCTCTTAACGCGAGCGTACTTCGACGTCCGAGAAGAACCCTTAAAGCCAAATAATGCGACTAGCACGCCACAGCTACGCACCGATCCCAACAAGCCGAAGTTAAAACTGTCCTTGAAAGATTATAAGAATAGGAAAAAGTCCCCCGACGGTGACGAACCGTCGAAACCAACTGCAGCGCAACCCAGCAAGCCGGATGCGCCCAAGGAGAAAGAAGCGCCAAAGAAGATACCAAATCCTGTTACAAAGGAAATGGAAAACCGCCGCGATGCCAAGAAGAGCGTGCCTACCTCGAAACCCGAGATGGTGCGCCGCCCGCGCAGCCCTACCCCCGAGAGGAGGAAACGAGTCGCAGAGGGCGATCAGGATCCCAGAGCAGTGAAGCGTAATAAAGTAGAAAACGCAACACCCAACTCCGCGAACTCGCGCCCTGCCAAGGACGGCACCCCCCAGAAAGCGGAACGGAATGCGCCACCTGAAAAGAAGCCACCCAAAGACACTAAACCACTGCCGACCGTCAACGGCAGATCAACGTTGAGTAACGCGGGTAACCGTGACGCCTCGCCGAAGCCTGGCCCCCAGGTCAACGGCACTCAGAAGTCTGCGGCGAGCAAGGATGGCGCGCACAGGAAGACGGAGAGCAACTCGACCACAGCCACCAAAACAAGTGTACCACCCTTACTATCTCCGATTGACATGTCCGACTTTGTCGACAAAGCTCCGCGTCCTAGCCCAAGGAAGAAACCGACGGATTCGAACAGCTTAAAGGCTCCATCTAAGAAGCCCCGAGACGATCGCGAACCGTCGCCGAGTGCTAGGAAACAGAAGATCCCGCCGCTTCTATCCCCAACCTTACCGGCCATCGTCGTAGAGGAACTGGCCAAGTTAAAGGATTCGGGCCAGAAGAGCGGTCAACTTTCGGATTCTCCTACTGCACAGAAGAAAACCATCAAGCCATCGCAACGCGACGAGACAATACATGTCGATAACAAGAAGGAGGAGCACAAGAAAGAGGAGAATAAGAAAGATGATCACAAGGATGATCATAAGGACCGGAGGTCCTTCATTGTGAAATTGAAGTATAAGAAATCGACGGCCAGGAACATCGAACGACTACTTGCCCTGCCGCGGAAAAACAGGAAGACCGATGTGTTAAAGAAGGATGAGCGTGCCGCTCGTGATCGTTCCGATAGCTTGGAACCCAGTACGGCGCGTAAGCGCCCGCCTGCCGTGGCGGAGAGTAGCGAGCCGTCCAAACGCCCCAGAACATCGGACAGCCTTCGACCTTCAACCCCGCCGAGACAGTCGTCAGCCATGACGCGTGTTGCCTCGAATAGCTCACAAGCTGGAACTCCCGGCGTCAGTTCTACCCCAGCCGCTCAGCCACCCGAGCGACGGCGCCTGCCCGTCGACCCAGAGAGATTGCACAAGTTGCAAACAAGGGGAACGTCATTTGTCCAACTCGGGACCACATTGAAACACGAACGGGATGCTATTATGAAGCGCCCGCCAGAAGGCGACAAAGCCGGCACTTCGGAGCGCGATCGCCAAATCGCAGTGGCTGCCGGCATTCAGTCCGTGGTTTCATACTTATACGGCTTCAAGCTACAGGGCGACGCATGCGATCTGGAACGGGGGATGCGCCCGAGCCGCTTTTTGAAAGAGCTTCTTCCATTATTTCGAGTCACCAGAACAGACTGTGCAAAGCACAACGCGCTCACTTCGCTTGTCCTGCGAATTCAGGGCATCTGCCTCGTCTATCTCGGACGGGCGATATGCTCTTCCCCCAACGACCCCGAATCACTCAAGGAGATGGTTGCGAATTACAAGGATCAACAGGAAGTCTGGAAGCTGGCCGACGTTGCGCGCAGAGCCATGGGGGTTTATGATGGAAGCTCTAAATCGGACGACGGCGGCTCGGTCGGGAGACTTATCGACCGTCTTGGTCCGTGGACAAGTCCTGAGGAGGCGATACCCATCACGCTTGAAGTCTTGCGGAGGGTCATTCAGACCAAAAGCTTATGGAAACCAGCAGAAGCCCTCAATAGAGTCGGTCAATCCGCCACCAATGGCGTTTAGAGTTGAACTTTGACTACCACAGCCCGAGGAAAGGGGAAGGAAATCGAGGCCTCGCAGAGGGAATATAGACGGCTCCGACCCAGTTTCTGATGTACATTACGACAATGACTTCTACGACATGATACCACAGCATGTTTTCTCGCCTTTATATCGACAATGTCGCGACGGGGGGTGGTCTGTATGTAAAGGATGTCGGTTCAAGGGGTGATGACCCCCGGAGAGGTCACACCAACGGATTTGCGCGTTTTCATTACTCATTCTATGCAAACCTTTCCACGGCAAATGGTCTAGGAGATACGGCGTCTCGCTGGAACGGACGGACACGGAGGCTCATACGGAGAAATGAGTCTTTTTCATACCCAGCTTTTCCGGCAGCTGAGGGCATTGGTATTTTGGTTTTCTTGCTTTGCATTTGCGGTTCCAGTCAGCGAGGATAGGAGAGGGGAGAGGAGCAAGGCGGTTTTGTTTTTGGTGTTTGCAGATCGGGATCGGACCAGATCCGATTCGACTAGATCAGATCAAATAGATCACATGAAAGACGCAGGTGGTGCCTTTAGCCCAACCGAAGTCGATGTTCCATCAGGCAGGCAAGCATGGCGGGGTGGCTGGTGGGCGTACGGGTAGCCGAAGAGACCTCGCAGGCAGGGGGGAAAGGGGGCGTTCACAGCAAGAGCCTGAGCAAGGCAGCAGAGCAGGAAGGATACAGCGATATGTGGCGCGGCCAGCCAGCCGTGTGCTACATATGTAATTTATGTCAGGTGTGTGCCCGGGTGGTCAGGTTAGGTACCTCAGGGCAGAGATATTTTCGGCAGCTGCTTCAAATGATATCCCGCCGGCTTGGCCGAGCAAAATGGTAATTCCAGTCCATTTCTTTGATGATCCATCCATCCATCTAGGTATCGGGTCAACCAACGACCTAGTACCTATTGTAGGTACCTGACCATCCGAGCCTCGCCTCATCTGATAACTCTTTGTGTCCCGTGTTTGTCCACGTTTGCTTGTATTTCGGGTCCATAAGTAGGTTATAGGTTTCGAGGAATAAAGAACGGGCGGGTAGGGTGTAGGTAGATACCTACTAAGGTAGATAAATGTATGCATGCAAACCCCCGAGGGGAGTACATAACATCAATACTTTGCAAACGTAAGGGGCTCGAGATACATAGGTACCCGACTTATGGACCTAGCCAACCCCCTTTTTCGGATAAACTTCGGATTGGCTATGCATGTATCGTAAAAGTGACTGCATGTGTAACTCTATCATCGGGAATCCGTTCAATGGGAAATGAATTCACTATTACACAAACGTTTGTGCCATGAAATTCCTGTTTGAACGATATGCTATGTTGTACCTTGGGCCGTTTATATGAACATTGTTACGAGTCACTTGATGGGGGAGAGCCACCGAGTTGCCTAAACAGACAACCGTAGTCGATATATCAGCGCAGTGATGCGTGTATGATATTAGTTAGTTCGATCCGCCGGTGAGATCTTGTAGTTCTTGTATCCTATATTCATGCCTTCTGAAATGCGGCCGATGGTCTATAGTGGGGTTATTTGCCGGTCTGTGGTGTATTTCATCTCGAAAATCAGATGTATAGCTCACGCAAGACTGTCTTCATCACCACCCCTAAGTAATAAACATAATTTAGTTTATGTCAATTGTTCCTTTTATTCTTTACTGCCATTTTTGTATGCGTATTACACATGGTGCTCAATTCTCTGGCTAGCACTATTGTCGTTTCTTTGCTCTCTCGATGACCTGGATCAACTGAAACTCACCAACTTCTGTGTTTGGCGTCATAAGTACTTACAACAAGCTTTTGACTCATCGTCAAATGTGGCCAGTATCTCAGGATAACATAACAACAAATTATGATAAATTACAGAGCATATACGCAATAAGTCTCCGTGTAAGTTTGCATATACCTCTCCTACCTAATAGATGAAGTTACACATTTCTTATGCGTGAAGTACGTTCTGTTATAAGAAAGCGAAGACAATATCCCGCTTCTCTTTGCATACTGAAGGTTAGGTTATAGCTAGAAGTTAGTGTTTATCATATACCTGATACAATAGACACCAGCAAATGTGTTAGGTAATTTTGGGGCTTACAAACGAAATGTGTTCCCAGGCTACAAATCTAAAATGACCAAGTATACAAAGATTAATGTATAAGTTGAGGGCTTGAGGTTTAATCACAGCCGGCTTCTCCCAGAGACCGAAAGGGCATTTAAAATCAGGATCAGTTATTCATAAGGCAACAATTAAATAGGGAAGCGAACATATGAAATTCAGTCTTCTCTCTCCATAGAGACCAAATAACATGTAAAGCAATGTTGCCATCTCCCATCCTAATAGTCCAACCCTACTGTGCCCCCAAACAAAGACTCGTTAGAGAAGCCCTGATTCCTTCGTGACATGACTGGAACTTAATTATAAAAATCTGTTGCCATTACCCCAATCGGAAGCGATTGCTGGACTCCCGCCCTCCCGAGAGGTCGAAGAGCCCTCGTATTCCTGCCTCGATAGCTCTTCTGTTTGCTACTTTTGCGGACTTCTCGATCTTGCCTTTACCTAGTGATGTTTCTCCTTTCTTCGGGAGCTCCCAGAGCTGCTAGATCAGCCCCCGTGAGATCCAGAAGAGTGGGAAGGATGCCTCGGGGCGTCCCCGGAGCTGGTAGTTGGGGTTTCATAAGACTGAATCGGGTAGGAACTATCTCCTTGGGGGGCCGCGCAGCTGGTGGGCGCGGCATAGTTGGGGGAAATGGACGACGCAGGATCCGTGGTGCCGGCGGACGGGTCCGGAACAAAACCAGAGTTGCCAGGACCTTGCCCAGTGGCCGGGGTTGGGCTCGCGGTGTTGGCGGGCGGCGGGGCTCTGACACGAGAGGATCCGCCCCCCTCAGCTCCAAGGCATGCGTTCGCAATAATCTTGACGGCTGTGTCCAAAAAAGGTCTCGGGCGTGTGATTTCAGGATTCGACTCGTTGTACCTCGATGGGCGACCCGAGTCATAGGGAACAATTCCCTCGAGGGAAAGGATGTGATGGAGACACCGAGAAAATTCTTGGTCCCTCAGAATTGTATTGAATCGGGCCCTAAAGGTGTTTTATTTACGTCAGTTATGTCTACCGTAAATGACCAACGCAGAACACTGAGTGTTGGATACAAGAACCCCAATGACTCGTGACGGCTGCAATGGCTACCTAGGAGGCCGCCAAATGGAGAGCAGCGAACGGTGACTTACTTCAAGTCGTCGGGTTTACAAGGAATTTTACCCGGATAGTATTTATTGAAGCCGCTCGCCACTATGGGCCAGTCGATCACCTGTTCTCCATCTTGGAAGCCCTCGGATCTACACTTTGTATAGATTAGGGTGAGAAGCAGCTTGCTTGATTCCTCGTCCCAACGAATAGGTTGAGGTTTGATATCCTTATTGGAAGCTCTTTCTTCGCTTTCTGAGCCCATTGTATGATATAGGGGACACTAGGAAGGAGCTGATGGAGTGCTGGTGGAAGACAAGGTATGGCGATATAGACGTAATGTATTCTGCGAAATAAGTATAGTACGTGGAGGACGAGATGAGAAGATGGGAAGCGAGAGTTCTGGAGGTTTTCTTCTTGTCGTGTCATGATTCCTGGGTTCCATGAGAGGCATGGTTATATATGCAGTTATGTTGGTTCCTGGAGACGACAGTAGTGGCCTGTTGACGCCTGTGAATAAACAGTTTGCTCGCATGACGGCCCCAGAGGGACAATGACGGTGATGTTTCGGAGAGACGGGTTGGGAATTTGGGCACTACCATGGCTGTCCATTTAGAACCTCTGTTGGTTACACATAATAATAATAAAGGGGGATAAACTGGGGGCAACCGATACTGGTGGTGACTCGAGGAAACACAGGGGCACCACCTTGTCAAAACCTGACAATTACACAAAGTTAACAGAACGGCTCCAGCCCTCAGCCCCCGTCTCTCTGAACTCAACACCCTCGCCAAAATAGCCTGCGTCCTCCCATGCCTTCATGGTCGGACCATCAAACGGGCCCTGTTTGTCAGCACCATCGCGGCCGTCTGTCCAGCGGTATTCCCACATCTTGGTAGTCGAGCCGCTTTCCTCGCCTTCTTTCTCGCCTTCTCCCTCTGGCTCTACCCACCGTTCATCCGTTTGCCGCGTGTACTCGCGAATTAGAAGCTCTCGCTCCCGGTCGTAAACGTCGGGTCGGTCTCTCCCGAGTAGCTTGTCAGCAGCATCGGTGATTGCGTCGATGGCTTGCTTGATCCGGGTTTGTTCCGGGTCGTCCGCGGCTTTATCCGCATCGACGTCCATGCCTCCCGGGTTCTGCTTCTTCTGCTTCCACTTGGGGACCCTCTTCGGCTTTGTTTGCTGCCGCCCCAGTCTCGCAAGGGCCTCCAGAGCGGTCTCGCCGGGCTCCAGCCGCAGGATCAGAGACTTGAGTAGGTCTGAGGTCAAGGCACTGTCCTCCTCCTTCCGCCTCTGTCTTTGCTCAGCCTCGCGGCGCTCGTGCGCTTCGGCTGCTTTCTTCATATCCTTCTTGCTCACGCCTTCGAGCCATCGATCATGCACGGCGTCTGGATCCACTGCCTTTCGGACGTAGTTCCCCGCCTCGTCGAACCGTCCCTCCTCATGCTCGGCTTTGAGATTGAATGCATCGATCTTGGGCGCGTGTTTCTTGAGCCCTCCAGCTCCGACCTCTTCGTCAAGACCTTCCTCCTGAATCGCCAGCTCAACTTCTTCCTCATCCTCGTCCCCTGATGACTCCTCGTTTATGCGAATGTGTCCACCAGATTTTGACCGTGCTTCTTGACCCTGTATGTCTACAGCATCCATGAATTTGACTTCCGTGCTTTTCTTTCCCGTAGAGTAGTCCACTTCATCGTCCTTCTCGTCTCCGTCTTCGTCGGCGGCGAACATGTCGTCCATGTCGTCGTCGTCCCCCTTCTTGTCTTTGGCTTTTGATTTCGGCCCGTGCAGCGTCCCCATCTCCTCCTGGTCGGAGTCAGAGTCGTAGCCATCGATATTCACAGCGCCGCGCTTGGTCGCGGCACTTCCGCGAATGACATCTGCGTCCGCCTCCAGGTATGCGTCCTCATCATCGTCCTCGTCGTTCGCGTCTGCCGCGAGGGCGGAAGGATTCCGCACGTCGAACTTGACTTTCTTGGAATCGGGTTCGCCATGGTGCTGTCGCGCGTAGTTTTCGCCCGCGCGCTTCGGGCGTGCGGCGCCGAATCTTGAGGACATGTTGATTGCGGTATGTAGGAGCTGGGTGACGAGGCTGGGGAAGCTACCTAGGTAAGATACTCAATAGCGAATTGGCCCATGACGTTGGAATTTGCCGTCGCCGATAGTTACATATCCATTGGAAGCTGTGCTATGTACCTCGGTACCTAGGTGCAGCGCGTACCCAGTGAAACCCTGTCTGCATACGCGCGACGACGCGCGCCATCTGGACACTTTAGCGCGTTAAAGTGGAGATTACTTACCTGGAGCAGCCCGCTGAGCTGCAGCCCGTGGGGGCGCCTGTAGTGGACATGGTAGGTTCCGGCGGAACAGGTATCTCCGACACCGTGTCTTTCGTCATCACGGCCCAGCAACCTTGCAGCCTAGGTACACTGTTCAGGTCCACTGCCCGCCTTCCACCACCGATGAGCTCTCCGGCGAGGAAGCTTTGGAAAGTACCCGATCTAACTTAGCATCGACTCTACGCCACGATAGTCTTCCATTCACACCAGAAAGCCTTCCACATCCTACTGGCGCCTTCCTTGGTACCAAGCTTTACACATATATGCGGAAGCGCCCGTAATAATCGATCTTGTTTTCCCATATCAAACGGCCCAGAGGAAAGCCCCGCCAGCATGGTTCGTCGTATGACATACTGTTTACTTGGATAAACTTGCTGACCGGCGCCGTAGTACAGCGGAATCGACCCCTTCGATGCCGATAACCCGGTCGCCATGTACAGCAACATGGCTCGCTCTGGCATGTTGCGAAACCCGACTATGCGCCGCTTCGACGACTATTTTCGATGCTACCCGATGGTCATGGCCCCCGGGGCCGAGCGCCCCGAGCTGAACTACGGTTCCAAGATCTTCCTGCCGCCGTCGGCTCTCAATAAGATTTCCCAGCTACATGTGCAGTGGCCTCTGATGATGGAACTGGTCAACGGCGAGAAAGGGCGCCAGACACACGCCGGCGTGCTGGAATTCGTGGCGGAGGAAGGCCGGGCGTACATACCGCAATGGGTAAGCTTCGACGCCGAGTAGGGAAACATGTGCGGAATGGCTGACGGCTGTAGATGATGGTGACATTACAGTTGGACGTTGGCGACATGGTCCAGATCAAGTCGACGTCGCTGGAGCTGGCCAAGATGGTCAAGCTGCAACCGCAGTCTACGAATTTCCTCGATATCAGCGACCCGAAAGCCGTGTTAGAGAAGGCGTTCCGCAACTTCGCCACGCTAACCAAGGGCGACGTCTTCAACTTCGAGTACAACGACGAGGTCTACGAGGTGGCGGTCCTAGAAGTCAAGCCCGAGACGGAGAAGATGGGCGTGTCCATGATCGAGACCGACGTGTCCGTCGAGTTCGCGCCGCCGGTGGGTTACGTCGAGCCCTCGAAGGGCAGCGGGACCAGCACGCCGAGGAGCGCGCGGGGCGGCCTCCCCGCCGGCGGGCTGCTGCACAGCCAGGGCACCATGGCGCAGGCCATCAACTACGAGTCCATCGCGCCGAACGCCACGGCCGGGGCGGCCGGGGCCCGCGCCGTCTCGTCGCACTTCCTCAGCGAGGGCCACAAGCTGAACGCCAAGAAGGGCTCGAAGGCGCCGACGCCCAAGCCCTCGACTCCGGTCGCGGGCGCCTCTTCCTCCTCCTCCTCCTCCTCCTCTGCGAACGTGCCGCCCGTCCAGCGGCCGCGGACGAACGGGCCCATGCCCCTGCGCCTGCCGCCCAACAAGCTGTTCTTCGGCTACGAGGTCAAGCCCGTCAAGACCGACGCCGACAAGGAGGCCGAGAAGGAGAACGCGCTGCGCCCGCACTTCGCCGGCCAGGGCCAGACCCTCCGCGGCGCCGTCAAGCGTAAGGGCGACGGCGGCGGCAGCGGCAGTGGCGAGGACAAGGGCAAGGGCAAGGCGCCGGAGAAGAGCTCTAACGAGGGGCGCCGGCTGGACGGGCGCAAGGCGTAATGATGATGATGATGATGAAAGGCGAATTCTCGTCCTTTATGGAGGGTGGCGTGTTCAACAGGCGTTCAGGAGTTGAGCTGTCTGACTTCCGTGTAGGTTGTTAGGGAGATTAGTTGCTGCCTACCTACCAAGGGCTCATGAGAGATTAATGCGATGACTTAGCTACTGGGATGCCATGATGCGGCGGCCTTGACAAAGCGCCTGGCAAAGAGTTGGTGATGCTAGTTGATACGATATTTGTCCGACAACGTGCTCTCCCTATAAGTGCTAAGGAAATACTTGATGGCTGTATACACTTTGGACATTGTGGATAGGAGGGAATTCAGAGTTCGCCGGCGTTTTGTCCACGTGTAGTGGTGATATGCCTGCTTACTCGGGATACGGTTACCGCTTAGGAATGATTCTTCGAAAGTAATGCGTGGCTCCCAACTCACACTGGTAATGTTGGCCTAAGTCTCTGTAACAAGTTCTCAGTAGCTCGTCCACTCAGAGGCCATCAGCCTTGCCGCCCATCTAATCACAGGACTCAACCAGAACAAGTCATCCAAAAACTACACAATATAAATTGTTACTGATATATAAAGCTAAGGATACTGATGGTGGTACAGACTATTGAGGATCTGGTATAAGTGAGGGCGAATCTCTCGCCCCGCAAACCCCTGGACCCGTCCACGGCCTGGTATTTATGGAAGAGGCTTTGCTGATTAGGCCGTACTCAGGTAATACAGAAAACGGGCCTTATTCTAGCCAGTTAGGAGGATTGGAATGTCTTGGATCCCTTCCGTTTTGGGTAGACTGCCAGATTGGGATAAAGTCTCGGAAGAGGGCCGACCTCCGAGCGGTTACCCGCCCCACCCCGGCCCGATCGACCGACCTACCTCCCGCGGCACTGACCTGCGGCAGGATCTACTAGGTACCGCGTCCTTCTTGGTCTCGAGCATGGGATAATACGTCAAAAAAAAATTATCTTCAAGACCGGCTGTCTATATGTATGATCGTCTAGTGTCAACTTTGTCAATGCGGCTTGGTCTTTGCCCTGTCAAGGATTCCCGCCGCCTTGACTTACATGTATCATGGCCGGAGGGGTTCTAGCTGCAAAGCCATTGATGTCAATGTGTTTATACTCATTTTAGACTAGAGACTATATGTTTTAAAAGATTCTCTTCTCATCAATCTAGTTATCACTGCGTCGCTTGATTTGAACGTAAGTGAAGTAGGCAGGGAGACCTACAGTGCGTTGCACGTATCTGTATCCCGAGGTGTCAACCTCTGCGTCAGGTTCATCTTGTCATCCTGTAAAGAAAACGGCGCGGTTATTTTTGCAATGCGAATAGATCATCTACAACCCCCTATTCTACGTTCCAGTTCGTACCCTCGAGCGTTAGAGGGATTTCGTTGATACCCGGAGTCTCATGGCTCTAATGTTTCTTGAATCTTGTCGTATCGGTATGCTATCTCGACTGCAGTCTCTCTCTCGGCCTCGATCTCAGTCCCGGTCACGATCTTTAGAATTTTTCCTATCGTCGTCCGGCTTGTAGAGGCTATGGGGGATATGAGGGCCGATGCCGGTTTTTGGTATAACCGTGTGACTCCCAATTCGGATGTGACATGCTGCAAAATGGACGACTGCGCCTCCCGCATCGCGGGCTTCGCCTTGTCATTGCTATTATGGGCGACGAACAGATGCTTCAAATTCCGGTCATTGCTCATGCCCAGCAATATCAACACATCAACCATAGATATCGACCAAGTACTCCGGGAGAAGCCTGCGCTAATCCATACGCTCGTTCTCGTGCGTGTCCCAGTTTGTTCAGGGCGTGCGTGGGACGTCTCAAGACCCTGCCGCGTACCGAGTTCTGGTCGGCGGGGGTCGCGGGGTCCAAGCCCGCTCAGTCTGGTCTAAGTAGCTGACAACCGGTGGGCTGCTAAACTCATGTTCGTCCACCGCACCGCACCGCCGCCGTTGAAACAGGTATGCCCGTGCCCGGGTCGGCGAGGCGCTCAAAGTGACCACCTCGCTGCTGCCCAATGCTGCGCAGGTCGTGAAGGATGCGCTGAAGAAACTTCTTGCGCCCGGGCTCGGCGTACGGCCGGCAGATATCAGCGACAATCACTTACTGTACGAAGTCAGGGGTAGGTGAGGATCTCTTATTGTGCCGTCTTCGTTCAAGGTGGTTGAGTTCCGCAACTAGGTGTTCCACAAACTTAGTAGCTACATCTCCATGTTTGATATCCCGAGCCAGAGCCTGCTGGTCCAGATCCCGTCGCTCACGGTGTCATGGAGCCAGATTTTTTCCGGCCCCGATGCGGGAGGCCGGAACGGATGAAGAATGATGATGCTATGTTCGAATCACTTGCATGCCCTTGGATCTTAGCATTGTTGAGAGATGAGGAATGTTGCAGTGGAACAGGTCACTTAGAGTTAGTAAAGTGTCTTCTTTGCACATATTATCCGCCTTTCCCTAATACAAACGGTCCTTGTGTTGCCCATATACTACTGCAACGAACCGGTAGATGACCTTGTCTCGCAATCAGAAAAAAGGGGCTTTGATGTCAACCCTTGATGAGTGACGCTAGACCGTTCATACATTAGCGTCCCTAGATTTGCCCTCACCTTAAGAACTCAAACTCTTTGTACCTCACAAAATTGGCACGTTGCTAACAACTGAGAAGGCGTGTAAGGGATTTGGTGAAAGCTTATATAAGTAGAACTCTATCTTTAAAGCTAGATATGTCCACTATACCTAATTCGAAATACCATGCAGGGACATGTGCTTATTTGAACCTACCTCAAGGGATGATTCAGGCAATAGAAAGGGGTAGTGATGAATGGGCACAATGTATCTCACCTCGTATTCGTTAGGCGGAAAGACTAGGACTGCACATGCGTCTGAATAAACCATTCCTGATATTTAGTATCAGGGAGTGTCTTAAGCTACAGTGTTTTCCTGCCCTGGGCCTGAGTTGACACTATGACTAACCATTGTACTTTGTAGCTGGATAAAAATATCCCTTTTATACATATAGGAACTGGGGTCTTATATCAAGTCCTAGTCATGTGTATTGTTGACTGATACACAAGGGAAAGTATTTCTGAAAGGACGGCTAAGTCCCAAGGAACCAAAATGGAAAGGGGCGAAGTATCTATAGGCAAGAATCTCTGGATGAGATTCTAAAGTGCCACACATGAATTCTAATGTGAAAAAACGAGGCCTAACAGGCCTACATGTCCTAAAAAAAGGCTTTAATATAGCCCTAGTTGACGTACGGCTAAAGACTTGAAGCGAAGGTCAAGATCACGCGGCAGCGGGACAGAAAACTCTAGGGTTGGGAAGAATAGGATGATCCAAATTTGATTGATCAGGTCAGTTCGGATTGAGAAGCAATCGTGCCCCTTCTCTAGGAAAAAGTAGATGATGTATGTAGTAGTAGTAAAGGAGCGTGATCGAGGGCTCGATATGGGAGCGAGTCTGCAACAGACAGAAGAAAAACCAACCGATCCAACCCCGTCGTGTTCCGCCCAGACCGTTTCCCCTTCCTTCCGTCCATGGACCGCACGTTTCACCGAGAAGCCTCTGTTTCCTTCATTTGCCGTCCCGTTTTGCCTACAGGATGCTCACGCAGTTGAGCACGTTGACGTCGACCAGAGTGCCCTTCGAGGGAGGTTAGCAATCAGATTGAACAAGTCCGAGGGAGGTCGAAGAGTAATGAAAAGAGGAGGAAGACGGGAAAAGAGCTACTTACGGCCCTGTCGTTGGTCTCGCAGCAGTACGCGCCAGTGTCGCAGGCGATGCCCACAATGCATAGTATGTCGAGGATACCGCTGCAGCAAACCTGTTGAGTGTTGTTTGGGCACGTGCTGGTGCTAGGCGGGGGAGTGCCAGGCGGGGGAGTGCCAGGCGTGGGATTGCTAGCCGGGGGAGTGGTGGCGGTAAGAGTAGTGGTAGGCGTAGTGCTGCCACCGCTGCCACCACCACCACCAACAGTGGTAGTAGTAGTGCTACCACCCCCATTGCCGCCGCCGCCGCCCCAGCCGTGGCCGCCGCCTCCACCGCGGGCCTCAAGGCCGACGGGAGCGGCGACGTCGGCGGGGGCAGCGATGACAGTAGCTGTCAAAGTGAACAGGGTGGTGATGGCAGTAGTGAGTTGCATGTTGGCTGGTTGGTTGGAAAGAAGGTTCTTCGGTGAAAGTGAAGGTTGATCTGGATGTCTGGAATGAAGGCGGATGCTGGACGAAGTGTCTGGTCTGACTCGAGGGGGGGAATCAGACAGGTTTATATAGATTTCATCAGAGGTCTTTTCCTTGTCGTTCCAAGCCCCTTTCTACACCATCTCTCTCCTATAGTCCACCTTGATGTCGACCCTCGGGTATAGGTAGAGTTCTCCTAGAGGATAGCGTGACCCAGGCAGCTGTTGATACGGGGCTGGACTTCTCGGGGGGGGGGGGGGGGGGGGGGGGGNGGGAGTGGGAGGACGATCGATGTCATCGAGGGCTTCGATTAACGCTTTCTTCCAAGCGTGCCCGGATCGTACCTTTTCCACGCAGCTTTCGCACAACTAGCCTCGTACAGACTCGACAGCGTTGATGCCTGGCGCCCGCCATCAAATGCTAGCGTCTGGGGGCTGGCGACGGCTTGCTCTTCGAATCGAAGTGAGCTCATATCCCCTCCCTTGATAGCGAATGGCTCCCGGTCACGGGGTGTTGACAGGACCATAAGTTCATTACCAAGTTTGCCCGTCCACTACTCGTGCCCCCCTTAGGAATATAAGCCGATTAGCCTAACCTCCAGTTGATAGTGTTAGAAGCAACTTGAGCTCATATCCGGTAGTTGACATACCCAACGCTCGATAGTGATTCGCTCCCGGTGTTTTACAAGCCCTTGGAATTGGAGACAAAGTCCTCGGATGGGAAGCTCCTGCTTCTCCTTAGCCACCAAGCCATGATATTATTTGATGCAGACCTAGGACAACATGAAGCTGTTTCGCAGCAGCCAATGAACAGAGTGGTTGGCTTCTTCCCTCATAACCTACACAGCGAGTCGTACATACATTCTCCGGGGTTCCCTTTTTCAAGCCGTGGGCTCTTATTCCGCGAATTGGACCGGCTGCAGCCTCATGATGTATGAGGTAACGATGACCCTTTTGGTCGCGTCGTGTTATTAGTACAGGCTAATTAATGCAGTCAGACGACACTACTACTCCGCGCTACTCGACTTCGAGAACGCTAGCACTGTAGCCTCTGTCGATACCACGACGGCGTACTAATCTTATCAACTACGGGTTTGGCCTATGATTCTCTGTTACGACATCATACTCGATGACGACTCACTTACAAGGACCATCAAAGCCAACAAGAGGGTTTTGAATAGACCGGCACGACCTGTACTACGTTGATAGTATGTCCCAAGACTCGTCATCGCGATGCCATGCACGAGTCAATGGCACCCAAGATCTTGGAACTGGGGTAGTGAGGCGAGCCGACCCGAGTCGCTCCATCGTCAGATTGCGCATGGTTCGATTTCACTGCACCCGAGTCTCCGTTGGCGTTTGTCCGCGCCCCTCATTCGTGGGGGAGCCGCATTCCGGGCACTAGCCCCATGCACAGTAGACGGCTGTCTATTCTTGCTCGCCCAATCGCCGATGAGAAACCGTCCCGCCGGCAAACGGTGCATGCTCATCTGGCCCAGATATCCGGATTCTGTCAACTTTATCTCGGAATCCGTGGATTAGGTACCGTGGCCTGCGACTCCTGCATGGCCCCCCAAGCCACCTTTTCTTCATCCAGAATCCTGCCAGGGTATGGCTACGCCCTGCTGGACGGCGGCATTGACCAGGTTTCTTTGGGCTTCTAGACCTCATTCCCCCACGGCTAAGCCAGGTCCCGCGTCTGTCTGTCGGGCAATTTCCTACTAGCTTCATGCACGCTGGGAAAGGTTAGCTGTGCCTATCTCGGAGGAGAGATATGCATTGCGTACCTTTTCATCCGGATAGGGTATTCATAAGCAAGGGGAATCCCTTTGGCATCCGTCAATATGTGGTAAGATGCCTTATCGATTATATCAGGCCATTTATCAAAGCTGTCAAAGACATGGCTGGCCAGTTGTGCCAGAGTCTGCCCACATTGCCACAATGGGGAGCCTTCTCATCGAAGTGTTAGTTTTACTGGGAGTGGCGTAACATTTCTTAGACAGCCTCAATTGATCTTGCATTTGCAAGGTTTCGGTGTTACAGCCAGAGTAGTCCGATACTTCGCTGTAGGATATGCCGGATATCTAGAAGCGCTTTAGTCCTCTTCGTTACAATCCGCATGATGCATGTTGTGATTCGTTACAGCTAGTCCACAGCTACCTAATCAGTTCAAGGCTGGAAACGGCTCAACCACGTGCCGACTTCAGCGGTAAGCAAGTGGACCAAAGGTCTAGATCGCGACTCCAGGGCGGGAAGAGAGAGTTGAAAAAATTAGTAATCACATCTTATGTAGGCGACGCCCCAAAAGATTGCCTATGCGCCTTGTTGAGCTTCAGCCAGCCAGCTGACCTTCACCTAAACTTGTGAGCGCCACTGCGCTGTTGCTTTATGGGACGTCCTAAGAGGGGATGCCGTCCCGCGTCCCTCAAAATCGATATCATATCTCCGACGATAAGAACAAATACTTAAGTAAGCCCCAGTTTAGCATGCTAGGCCAGTTGGTACGACCAACCACAGCAGATGCGATGGTTCACAGTAGCGTTACACGCTTCCTGTACGATGTCTTAGAATCGCCGACCAGGCGTTTGTGGCTTGCCCTTCACAAGATGTAGCCTGTTTCCTGGAAAGGTTTCGGTAACTACAACCCATGTTCTCTACCTACCTAAATCTTGGCTTCAGTTCATTCAGGGGTGGACTTCTGTAGCTGAACTTCTCCTGAGATGTAGCTTGTGACATCGAGATCTCATATCCTCCTTATCAAGATGACTGGACAAGAAACACACTTACCTCTGCTTCCGAACCACCAGGAATCTCATGGCCTGCTCACTAAGCAAGCCCTATCTCATCTATATACCTATCATGTACCCATAAACGTAACCTAACTAACTAGTTTCTTCTCCTTGGGATCATAGCTTGTTAAACTGGGCGGAAGTCGAAGCCTGCGAGTTCAGCTCGCTCTGGGCGAACGCGCCAGTTACCCGTTTTGTGAGACCGGGACAAGTGGCTGGCTAGTCCGGTCAGCAATGAACATACGTTCCTAATACCTGTTGAACTGGTGCCTTGGCCGATGTCTCCTCATGATACTTGTGCTACAGCTCGTGGTTACTTTATCTTAAGCCACCTTATCATTTGTATCTTTGGGTTGTATGCTGGACAGGAAAGCTAAATCACGCAGCCCATGAATCACGGCTCAATATCGTGACACGAAGCCTACTCGTAACACAATCGGTGGAAGATAGGAAGTTCAAGATTGGTTATGTGAAATCTACATTTCCTGTTTCTGTGGGATATAACAGGTTGCATTAAGTGAAGTTGATGTCCTAGTATTTCGATCGCTAACGAGTAGCGATAAAGAATAGGCCGATCCAGAGCTTTAACGTGCCGTGCTTACACAAGCTGAAGCAGCTGGTTGGTCTAGCGGCTTGTCTAGCACCGCGAGGTTGAGCCAAACATACCCAATCGGAGACAGCATTCTCATCACGCCCTAGTTACCAAGTCATTACTTGCATTTCCTTACAGGTAATACCCGCCGCACGTGTTAATATGAGATCATCCGCTTCTAATACTTCCGAAGGGGGAGGCGGGAAACAAGAAGGATGCTGGGATGAGACTATTCTGTGATTTCATATCTTGGAGGCTGGAAAGGTCGCTTGTTAGCTACAGCTTATGATAATCTGCATATCCCTACTAAACAAGCCTTGCTAGCAGACAGCCTTCCACTTCCATGGTCTTTTTCAGGCTGACGTTAGATCCTAAAGTGTTGAGCGATTCGAAAAGTCTCGTAAGATAAACAGTTGAGTTGCATCAACCACGGATACACTGTCTTCACGCCATACAAAGGGGGATAATCACGCCTCTATCATAGAGGGCGTTTTTACACGTGCGAATTACGCGTTTCGGGCTCGGAACTTACGTCACCCGTCAGTTTGCTGAAGTAAGCGGGGACTATAATAGGAAAACACCTACGAAGGCGTAGGAACTGTAGGTACAATGTCGACTACGGCGAAAGCCGACTGATTACCAGATCGCTTTCTCTAAATGTGGACCTGAGACGTTGCAATGAGGTGTCGTCGGATGAGTATCGTTTCTCTCTTCACCGATAAAGAGCCTCATTGCGCTGTCGTCATTGTTCTTTCGACGAGGTCCTCGGGTTACGCAAGATTGAATAGCTGAGTTCTTTGAGACATGCATACCCAGTTTCCAGTCCCACACTACCTAGGCTAACTTCTATGCGCCTCAACCCTCCTATCCAATAGCCAGTTATCCGAGGCTTCCATCCATATTAATAGCAATGGCCTGCTTTTATCTTGCAATATCATACCTGTTTCTGATTGGCATGCAATGTGCTAATCATGCGATAAAATACTCAGGGTGAATCAGGTTTGTTTTCAGGGCTCGACTTTAGTTGAGACTCGTACTTATTGGGAATGCGAGGCAAGGAACAGTTCATCCGGGATTTGATTTCCTGTAACGTTGCATTTCCACTGTTCATATGTTTTGCTAAGGAGCCTTCAGTCAAGAGGCTTGGAACCCAATGACTTGGCATAAGGTCCACTCCAGGGGCCGTCACATTCATTGATGTTGCCCCATAGTTACCTGAGCTTATCGCTTCTTATGATGGGTTTACAGCGAAGTTCCAACGAGGATTGGGAGGTAACTGTTATCGGTAATTCTCAGCATGTGGTGCATGACTGGAAACTACTAAGAAGCCTACTGGGTTCACTAATACTCGATACAGCTTACCAATGGGCCTAACTTCTGATTTACCTAGTTAAAGTACCATGCCATGGCTGGAATCGATACTCATGACATCAGTGTGTAGGTGAGGTAATTAGAAGTCTAAGGTTACTGCATCAACTAGAAAGTGACGTCTAGTGACTGCGAATGCAAGAAGATATTACATGGTAGGAATGGCTTCAACATGCCATTCTCAGACTAGGCAGGAGACAACGGCCGTTACTGTCACCAAAGCACTACGCTAAGTATCCTGAGCAGGCTTTTCACCTGGTACCGATGTCTGGGAAACGCGAACTTGGTGACGCACCTCCTATGCAAAAGCGCGAAGACTTAATGGAGGAACTCAATGCAACCCTGTTCAGATCTGTCAGGCCGTAAAGAGGCATGATGCGGTCATGGGGTGAATATCCAGAGAACGCTGTTTGTCTTACTGCGATCACGCAGAACCTCCTTGCCATGTCATCTGATCACGCTAACGGGATGGATAACTTCACTATAAGGCGGGCCATCCTCACTCATAGCAACTGCACCCCGAACGTAGGGGCTGCCCGTGACGACAAGTGCTCCCCAACGGGAAGGACTACCAAGGGCTTCGAGCAGGTCGCTGGTTTGCGGCAGGGGCGCAATGGAAACCGCTCTGGGGGTACCGGTGACGAGAAATTTGACCGGTTGGGTCTGTTCCACTAACTCTCTAGACATCGTGCTTCGTTGACTTCTGCAATGTGTACGAGAAGGACCTGCAATATATGATTCATGGGCAGCTTTCATTCGGGATTCATTCATAAGGGTAGCAAGGTAAAGCATCCCGGACACCGCAGCGAAGCGCACAAAGTCCCACAAGTCAGGCGCGGAACCAGTCACGAAGTCACGGCATAGGGCGGCCAATGTCAAATCATGCGTATCAATTCTGCGTTCGACTTCCACTACCTGAAGTGTAGGATAGCTGTCTACTAGCAGTTGCCGTTGCGGCACCAGACCATCATCTCATCTCCGTTTTAGTTTCCTCCGAAAAGAAGCAAAGGTCCCTGTCAAGTGCGTAGTGGGTATCACGTCCCAATGTCCTCCCTGCCAAGTATTCCATCCGGTCAGTTTCCGTGCCCTCCAAATCCGACCATTTCCTTCCAATACCGAGTGCCAATCCATGTCTGTGTGAGTGAGAGACCTTTCTTGAGATGCAGAACTGTTGCCGATCCTCCGAGTTCCTTTGAAACTCTAGGTGTGGGGTGGATTCCAGGCGCGAGGAAGGGAATTGCTAGACAAGAGTGACGGGCCCCGGGAAGAACCTAGGCGTACTCGTCATCGGAGTCGAGGTCCGGCATGGGCATTGGCTGGTCATCGTTGGTCTGACCCATGTTGGAAGTGAGAGTGCTAGTTCGGGCGGTTATTAGAATCATCAACCCGACGTAACAAGGTAAATTACTTAAATGTACGGAAGGCGAAGGATGTGAAACTCACGGGCGAGGCTTCTTCATGGGGGACTCATCGTCGTCCTGGTCTTCCTCCTTCTTCATCTTGCGCTTGGTGGGGGTCGACTTGGCCGAGCCGGCCTTGGAGCCTGCGGGTCTGCCTCTGCGGGTCTTCTTCGCGCTGGCAGCCGGGGAAGCCTCGCCGCCGGGGGAGGCAGCAGCACCGGCAGTGGGCTGAGCAGTAGCACCACCGACGTTCTGGGAGGCGTTGATCTCCTTTCTCTTGAGCTTGCCGATGTGCTGTCTGTGATCAATGATTAGCTCGGGGCGCCAAGAATTAAACGCGAACAACAAATTGCTAGTCAATGTAAGAGCAGGGGAGTTAGGTCAGAGGTAGTGAGACGACACGTAATTTTCATAAAGTTAGTACGAATGAGAAGTGCCATGCTGAGAAGTCGGAAATGGTCATTACAGTGCCGAGCCCGCAGAGTAAACATATCCCATGGCTTTCGTCAACTCGATGATTTTCGCCCAAGCGTCTGGGGATGGAGGGCAGACATCCATGAGCGCGATCAGAAGGTCGGACCGGGTCTTGTCGCTCCAGATGGTGCGACCGCCTGCACCAGTCGTGACTTCTCGAGTGTTGGGCATCTTCCGAGGACAAGGTAGAGAATGTTATTGTGCTGAAAGAGGGCGGTGGAACGAAGCGAAAGGTAGAATCGAGTCGAAGGAAATATGATGTGGAGAGTGAGAGGTGGAAAGAGAAGAAACAATGTGCGTGGATTAGGTGAACGGCGGTAGAAAGGAAAGTGAATGGTAACTCTAGGCACCTGAGGAAGGAATAGGTGTCGTATAGGGAGGATTGATTGTTGGGAAATCTCAAAAGGGGGCATTTGATTTACGCACGGACCATGTCCAAATTTGAGGAGGCCAGCACGTAACATTGACATTAGAAAACAAGGAATTGAGTGTATATCAAGGCATTGGCCATGAATAAGAGTCCCATCTTGTGCAATTGAACCACAGTGTGACCATAGTGAACAACACAGAACTTGAGGACAACATAGTCATGATGTCGAGGTACACATCCTCGTCCCAATGTAGGTGTTCGATAGGGGCACCGAGGATGATGGCATTGCCTGGGAAATTGAAGGAGTATGGAAAATAAGGGTAACAGGCTCGTAAAATGAAATGATGCGCATCGAGTAAGAAGAGGGGCATATAGTGCTTGATAGGAAGGAATATTTAGAGATGGTAGGCTTGACTTTGAGGCGGCGCAGTGCAGTCAGGGTAACTTGAAGGGCAACTCAACACTACCCTGCGAAGCCCGCCCTTCTCGACAAGACCGGCCAGAGGATAATAGTAGAACATATCATTATGGAGACAGATGGAGATGAGACGTGGATCGAGGATTGCAAGGGTGAGGGAACTGAAAGCGAGGGCAGAAACCTGACAAAATGACCGCGATGGGGAGCATAGGAAGTGATGATAGAGCGGAAGGGAATCCAAAAGCCTACCTCACGGCGTTCCAGTGGGTATCGTAACCCTGGGCGCCCATGTAGGCGACGATGGCCTCCTGCTCGGGAGGGGAGAAGCCCGACTCCCGCGTCGAGAGGATGGCTTGGAAAAGAGCAAGATTCATCTTGTCATCCCATTTGTTGATGCTTGAAGACGCCATCTTCGAGGTATTGGGAACGAAATGATTTGGGAGATGTGGTTTCGTGATCGAATTGGAATAGTTGGCGGTAGTCGTGGGTAAAGTAAGAAGGCGAGGGAGAAGGTGGGTGGGGGGAGGGTTGGCAAGTTGCTAGGTTGGTAGGAAGAGGGGACCAAATAATCGAGATAAACATGCAGGTCGTCTCACTACTTGGCCGGTCGAACAGCAACGGAATCTCAGGAACTTACCTGATGGCTTCCCAGGTTCCAGACTGGCCGCGTGCCTGAAAATCCTTGGCAACCTGCTCCTGCTGCGCACGGTTGAAAGGTGAAGCAGCATCCCAGACGGCCAGCAAGAGGGCTAGATCAGCCTCAGGGCTCCATCCAGCACTTCTCTTCTTGTTGTCTGCCATCGTGAATGTGATTGGACAATGCTTGACTAGGTTGATAGGGAAACTGGGGGTGGTGGTGGCGGCGATGAATATAATGGAAGTTGGAGGGGAGAGAAATCACTCGGGAGCTGGGTGACGGCGAACGGTTGGAGGCGCTTCAAAAACAGGATGCTAATGGGATTAACCGAAGTTGGAACGTGACTCCCTGCTCAGGGCCCTAGGCAAGCTGAGCTGTCACTGTTCTCAGTCCGGCACAGTATGCTCTGATGTTGCAACCAAAATAGAATTGCTGCCTATCCCATGAGCTCTTGCTTAGGCCGTATCCAGACCGCTGATAACTCCAAATTACCCAATTAGCGCAATGCCGTCTTGTTATACAAAGGCTTTCCCAACGGCGGTCCTTTGGCCCTTTCACCTCGAGAAATAGCTTTCGAGTGGAGTGTTCTTTCGAACTCGCTCCCGGCCAGGAAGCAACGATGACGGCCAACCATAGAGACGCACCGCTAAGCGAAGTCCACTGCTGTTGCTGAATCCAAGATCGCTGACTGGGCTTCACAACAGCAACGTCTTGTTCAGGAACCATCAGATGTTCGCTATCGAACCCGCCCAACGCAGGATTGCACGATCCCATCAAATATGAAGCATTTATGCTTCACCATAATATCTGTCATATCATTAGCATCCAAAGGATAGGTGAATAAAGGAAGATGTGAACCTACTCAGGTGGTTCAAACTGGTCACTAGGACTGGGCAGACCATCGGCCGCCAATGCTAAGACCGGCTCATCTTCGTTAGGCGGCTCGTCATCTCCGTTGGGCGGCTCGTCATTGTCGTTGGACGACTGGTTGTTCCCGTTCGGTGACTGGCCATCCTCGTTAAGGCGCTGTCGTTTCGACGGCTGCTCCTCGAGATCAGCTGTATCGTCTGGCTCGAGACCCAATGAGTCGGCCTCTTGCGTGGCATCAGAGACTTGCGCCGGTGCACTAGCAGGCGTGGCAATAGCATCTGGCTGCGTCTCTTGGACTTGAGCCGAAGAGCCAGAAGGGGTCTGCTCTGAAGTAGCAACAAGAACCGCAGGGTTCTTCCTCGGCCGTCCACGACCCGGACCAGGACGGCGAGTGATCGGGTTCGTGGTGGGATCTGCCTTGCGTTGGCTATCCAGCACGGCACCATTTGACTCGGCCTTGTGCTGAGCCCTGCGAAGACCCTGGAAATGTTGGCTAGCATGGGCAGGTTAGTATTTCAACCCCAGACGACGACGGCGGCGACGACTAGGTACAGTCCGGAACACACTCCCCAGAGGCAGGCGATCATGCGTCGATGGCTCCCATCTCAACAACGAGCTGACTTCCTCATGAGTTGACCATAGCCACAGGGTCAATATCCAACATGCGACTTCGCTCTTACTGCCCGTCCGAGGCATCTCCGGGTTCTCGAGTAAGATATACCAGATACAGGGCCTAGCCCCGAGACACGCGGGACAGGAGCCCGGCTGAGGATCATGGCCCAGATGAGAAGACCGGATTGGAAGAAACAAGCCCGACTTACCGGCATCCTTCATTAGTGAAGCCATACCCCAGGGTGCGCATGTGGTTGCCGATGGTGGTCCATTCTGCACCACTTATTACGCCGATGTTCTTGACAGACAGGATGGTGAAGAAGAGGTCTTTGTCAGCTCGGTCGTTCCAGTTTTTGTTCATTCTGGCCTCTGGAAGCTCCGGAGCCGTGGAGGCTAGAGCTCAAACAAGAGGTGCTAGGGGGAGTGGAACTGCTACTAAAATAAGGGCTGCCGAGTCGTTCACGTGCAAGTCATGAAAATTGCTAGAGATGGGAGCTTTTGAGAGGTTGAGAAGGACGGGCAAGGCCGGGCTTGAATTGGAGCTACATAGACCACCCGAATTACGCGGTCGGGAGCAGCAGCGGCGGGTACGAGTCCTGGCTGCATCAGCAGAGGCAGGAGGGAGCATGAGGCACGGTGTTCTGGGTGATCCGAGCGTTGCTGAAGAATGATAAGATGGCGATAAGGGGTCACGTGGTTTCGAGAACCGGCTAGCACGGATCGGATATGGGATCAGGGGTGGTCGCGACAGAACCAATATGGACATAGCAGGCAGGGCCTGCAGGCAGTTGCATGTGCTGTCTATGTGCATACAGACATGGATATTGAGTATGCGATCGAGGAATGGAACTCGAGGACAACCTGGCGCTAAAGCAGGGGCAGAGGGGTACCTAATGTTAGAGCCGACCTAAGAAGAGATCAGGCGATAGATATCTGTTTCTTCTACATAGTACTACCGACAGTACACATCATTCGCTTCCAGATTACCGTACGAGTCGTACTATCCCAGGACATTAGTCCTAATGAGGGTTGTCCGCGGACGGGACTATCCATCCAGTGAAGCATTAATCCGTCCCTCCATCACTTCCACTACATGCATTTAATTAGTGCCCAATATGGAGGGCCGTGCTGCCCCTGAAACATCACGTGAGATGGCGACTGGGACGTGATTAGCTGTCCACACAGTGTGGGGGGGACAATGACTCCGACGCGTCACAACCCCATCTTTTCTTTTCTTTTTCTTCCTTCATGACCCCTCCTCTGTCCCTCCCTGCCCCTGTCCGCGCATTGCTCTATCGCACTCCATCCATCCATCCATCCATCCAGTCAGTGCCATGAACTGGTCGGCTAAACCGATCCCTACTATCTATGAGACAAAAGCAAACTTGCTGTTGTGTAAGGAGGCTGTGAGGCCAGTTCGTCAAGGGGCGTAGGGTTATGTCACGAGTCATTGCAAACACCAAGGATTTCAAAATCCTCCACCTCTGGACAAGATTATCTTGGATTTCATCTACAATTACGTCAACTAACGTTACTTACTGCGAGTAGTTAGGCGAGTGCTTCTGATTTGCACCCCCTTGCTAGTTAAAATGAGATGTAAGCAGCCATGACAGCAAGCTTCCCCGTAGTTGGGAAGACTTCCCTGCAGGTGCGGAAGCGATGCCGAGTCTCTACCTTGACAGTCCAATTGGCAAATCGATCAATTGCTTAGAGCTGTCGAGGCATACTGCATACCGCATACTACCGTACACTGTTCCGGATACGAGGTACAGCCAATCATCGGGTTCTGATCATTCATACCGAGTCCAGATCCCAGCCTCTCCAATTCCTGGATGACTCACATGTTTCACAGGAAAAGCGCCGATGTGACGACTGCCCATGCCTGCCATGCCCTTTCGGTCATTTCTATCCATGTGGCGTGAAGCGGTCACCGGGGAAAACGATCCTAGCATACTGTCTGTCATGTCTATTTCTGCGGTTGCGGGATCGGGGTATAAGCTACCTTGATCGAGGCAACGGACTCGGCCCCTCTCTGTTGGGATTTCTGCATCGCACCACAAATTGCGATCTGTCACCTTCAACCCAGTCATCACGTAAAAATCTTCAAGCATGCCAGTAAAGACTGGAGTACTACGTCGTAGCTGCGTCCCAGCGCTTCTTTGGTGCGTTTTTCCCGAGCGGCGCTAGCCTGCCAAAAGAGGACAAGCCGCGGCCCAACACGGAATGCAGCAGGGGCTAGAAACCACTTTACGCGGTATGCCGCGTACCATCCCACTTTCGCGACGACCTGGAACCCCACCAGCACTCCCACCACTACAGATCTGTACACCAGAACTCCCTCCCTTCTTCCCTTGACAGCCCGACAGCCCTGGGCCTTGGTCGCCTATCAGCCAAGACAAAGTGGCCAACGATGCTCGCCCCGTTGAGTTGCTAGGCAACCAAGCCAGCCCAGTCTTTCATACTGTCATACAAGAAATGTCCTGGATGAGGTGTCCAGGATGTCCTGGATAATAAATACTAGCGCGACCAAGCGCGCTTTTCATGCAAGCACTTAAAGATACCACAATCGGCCTTGTCACGGCCATGACCACGGCGCATCCTTGCTTCTTTCACTGCGTCTTCCGCCAGAACCTCAGCATCAAACGATACTATTCCCCTTCTCTTGCCTCTTTCGACTTAGACTTAGGCTCTTTTACCACGCTCTGCTCGTCCCCTTCAGCTCCTTACCTCGTCGGTGTCAATCAAACGGTTACAGTCCCAATTGCTTGTCCCACACTCGCCATATCTCGCCTCACCATATTCGATCGACAGCCTGATGTGATCCGCCAAACCACCTCCCAAGCTGACCTGGAGCTTTATCCAGGAGTCTCGACATATATTCCCCTTGCCTACTCTCACCGACTTTCACGACTACTCTGTCTGTGACTCACTCATCGACTTCCTCCTCGCATGTTCAGATTATACTTGAATCTCGGGGCTGCCTCCAATTGCCTCACACTTAGCTGTGCACTTCTTATTGAGAACTCTCAGCTCCTCTGAATCTTGCTTCATCCGGCTTCTAAAATCTGCTGGCTGAGGGAGCATAGCTATCATGTCGGCCAACAATGACACTGCGATGACACGATTTCTATTTGCCATACTGAAGCAGAAAAACCTCAAGGACGTGAGTCAAATACATACTACTGATGTGGCCGCAAGTTTTGGCAACTAACTCGGATGTAATGCAGATCGATTGGAACAAGGTGGCCCACGATCCAATCCTCGCCCAAGAGATCACCAATGGCCATGCCGCCCGAATGAGATACTCTCGTTTCCGCTCTGCGATGTTGGGACTTGAGCCCACCCGACGGAATAGAACTGGCCCGCCAAAATCCCGAGTCGCGAAGTCGAAGAAAGATTCCAAGGCAAGGAAAGATGACAGTGTCAAGGCCGAGTCTACCTCAGAGCCGCCAGCGCCTCCAGAAGTACCAGAGTCGCCTGCCCCGAAGATCAAGCAGGAAGCCTCACAGTACGGGTTCGACAGCCGGCTCACGCCAGGACTTACCCCAGGGCCGACGTCGGCTCCTTCGAATCTGACAAACACCGTATCTCCAGCAACAATCCAGCCACGGTTTCTCACGCCGTGCAGCGATACCGATTCTTTCACGCCCTCACCTATTCTCACGGCTAGCCCGACTAGCGAAATGATCCATCCCCAAAATTTCGACTACGGAGGACCACCATGTTCCGATCATATGGATGCGGCCTGGCAACCTAGCACGTATGCGGCTTTTGCTCCATACCCGTTCGACGACTACAGCATCGCATGCGACCACCAATCCATGCACTCGCAAATGCACTTCGCCCTCCCGAGTCAGACGGTGGAAACGGATGGGGAGAGCATCGACGTGAAGCACGAGGAATGGGATCAGTTCCACTGACGAGGCACGAGACATGTGTGGGGTTGCGAGTGGTTCATGATTTTGCTAGTATTATCAAGGGATTGAAGGGGAATGATGCGTGGGTTCATGATGGCTTTCATTGGAGGATCTTGGTTAACACGGCGCTCGTGCCCGGTGCGTATGAGCTACGATCCAGTATTTCTCCTATTGACGATTTTGGGGGTCTGGGGAATTTCGACTGGGTTTGGTGGCTGTTTTGGATTGAATGAACTCTGTACTACCACCACCGATAGTGACTTGACACATCGTCTGAGGAGACAGCAAAGACTACTACTACCCCCGCCAGTAATACAAATGACATAATCCCATCCAATACCGGACCTCGAGGTGTGCGTGAGACAAGACGTTAAGGCTGTTCACTGTGCTCAGGCGTGTGATACGAGATATTATTGGTCACTATCTAGGGCTGACGCCTCTCCGATAGCCCGGTTAGGTTCCAAGGTCGTTTTCAGGGATTGTATTCCCTCTCAATCTGAAGTCTTCAAGGGCACTCTCTAACCTACTACCCACCCTAGTTCTTTAGGAAGCGTTGAGAAGCTTCTCTGCCTGAGCTCCAGAGGGGTTGGAGTCGTTGGATTCAGTTCCTGACAGCGCTGGTGGTTTGTCTCTCCTTGTTCACCTGGTTGCGATACCATTTCCCCGGTCACGCAAGCTGACCCTGATACACCGGCCAATACGCGTAGTCGATACCTAGCAGACAGATCCTAGACAGCCTCCGATAGTCTAATCCGGGGAAGACGGGATCCGCGCCCCGACACGCTGGCCAAAGGTGCATCCCCACGTCGCGTCGGAGGCGATACATGTAAGAGCCCCCCCAATACACCGGTTCAGCTTCTCATATATATGCGGACAAGCCCCCAGGCTTGGTTCATTCACGATTCGAAACCGGCCATCGAGGCCGGGGTTCGTCGATCTCGGTTGGGTAGGTAGAAATCGCAGGGGGTAACAGATCTCGGGTTCAGACACCCTTTCTGATCAGGCGCGCAGCAATCCTCCCCGAGTGACCAACCCAGGATATCAGCCACCCCCACGGCCGCGTGCTTACACGCTTTGCTGTACCTAGCGGTCCAATGCACGCGTGACATATGTAATATATCATCATATACGCCCTCCTAGAAGTATCCTCCGCTATCGTGGCGTTTCCTATGCCAGGCGGTACCTACGCCAGCTCTGCTTCGGTACTCTAGCCGTACTAGGCGCCATGGTTGTGCGCTGTCCATGTGAGAAGTTGGAGACGTGCTAGGTAGATAGTCTTCTCATGCCCTTTGGGCGTAAACAAACTCTTCATCGCCCATCATTGCAACCTTGGCGTCAGTTACGGAATCATCTCCATCTTCTCTTGCCTTCGATGCTCTACGAGCGAGCTCCGAGTACCGCCGTGACTTAACCACGAGATAGCGAGCTGCTTCTGGGAGAGGTATGAGATCATGTCGAGGTGGCCTTAAATCGGGCTGGAGTCTATGGAGTCTAGGTTGTTCTGAAGGAACGTATCGTTCAACTTCGTCTGTTCTTCTCCAGGTGTATTTTTCAGAGGGGGTGTGAATTCTATCGCCATCGATAATTCCATGGGTTGTAGGATGTCCCGCAACTCTCTCTTGGCCCGCGAATAGTTGTAACAATTTCGGCAGTTCATTTCAACTTCGAGATCAGACTGATACCACAAATATATGAGATATTTAGCCCGCTAAGCGCCACGCAACGTGTTCTCGGTAAGGGCCGCTGAGTAGAATTCCACTTTGGACGCAACGGTGACGATGGAGATAGTTTGGATGGACTAGATACTCGGTGAGAGGACCCGTCTAGGCCTCTCCGCAATTGCGGAATTCCGCATAAAGAGCATAGAAGGTCATCCGGACGGCCAACCTACGCAGTCATATATGAAACACTCATAACCGACTTGGGAGATATCGGGTTTAATATATTTAAGTCCATCATGCTGACTGGATCGATATGTAAGGCAACCGAACGCGATGTAACCTCTGGGTTAGGTAAGCGCCAGACGTCTTATCCGTCCCGCTGTCACGGGTGCATGTGGATGTTAAGGATCTCGGCACAGTTAAATAGGGTTCTTACTGCTGTCTGCGCGCCTATTGGTTTAACAGCGTTTCTATTTACGACCGGGAAGATCTTATGTAAGGTATATATTTCATGCGGGCTATCATTATCTCAATACTAAATAGGAAGCTTCCGAAGCCCCATAAGCGCCCCCGTAAGGCTCCACTCCGAAACTCCTTCCCTGTGACACCTTTTTAATTGTTTGGTATGTAGTTGTGAGACCATAAGCGCGGAGGGAGTTGTGGAGGAGGACATAGAAAAGGACAACTCTCCGCATTGTCGTATGCCTAGGTAAGTAACTGGTTCTCCGCAAGTGGAACTGTCACGGGAGAGACGCGAATACCAATTCCCCACGTCATTTCCTATTCAGAGAGCATACCTCTGTTGCTTGCTGCTTTTTGTGTTGATGCACATGTCTACCAGTAACACGAGTTGGACTATTAATGACACGCAAAGGCTGATAACGAATAGTCACTTGCGAGCAAGTGTAATCCACACGCAAACAATTGAGATACTAATTCCACAATGGCCTCAAAGTGATAGTATACTGTGATATCTCGTTGCTTCAGGTCCAGAATGGGTCACCGTATACTTAACTGTCGCGAAGTCCTTTCAAAGTTTTCACAGGCCACTTGGGTACGATGACCTTGAAAATAGAAAGCAGGCCTCGTCTTCTCATGGGTACCCTAAAGGAATCTAATACAAGCGTTAGGCATAAGTAATTAACGCTCATTCGTCTGACAAACCTTCTGGAAGCTATGAAATCGGGTCTTAGACGGCCCTGGTGCGAGTTGCTGACCTTAGCATCCCGGGGTGCCTATTATTAAGCCTATAAGCTTCAAGCTAAAATCTTTAAGCGTCAGCTTATTTATACGTACATGTACATTCATTTCCATTTGCGGCGATATAGGAATTCTCGCCGAATGCTTTCATAATCCTGATTCTAGCGTGGCATCGTGGATGGCATACTAGCAGAACTAGTCAAGTGGAACCTCCGTAACAACTTTTCCGCAACAGTCGTATTGATGCGGACCTCAAAGTAGTATTGCCGCACGCGCATAAGCAAATAAGTTCATGAGATTGGGATTTTGCTGCAACTCATAGGCTATAGCTTCGGGTCACTCGCTATCAAGGCATTTTCTCCCCCTCGTGTGCCTTGAACTTGGCGGGCTTGACGCATGAACCTGACTCGACGCTATATATGGGTTATATTGCGAGTGGTTAAGCTTAATCCCTAACACCGCTAGTGCTTTTTCTTCTTCGGCAAATTAACTACCGTACAGATCTGTAACTTAAGGATAACCCATCCTATTCATCCACTTTTCTGCGGACATCTACCGCACTCCTTTGCCTCTCCGTTTCCGTGTTCACAGTAGCTTCATCGGATATCGGATGCCATGTGGAGAGGCGGTGGTGGACAAGACTACGCAAAGAGGCACCGAACTCTTTTAGTCCGCAACGCTAAACATAGAGTGGCCAATTGGCGTCAGGAAAATTCCAACTCCCGCTAAGTCCACCAGACTCTATGCCCACCCCACGCAGCGTCATGGACCAAGAAATGCAAAGAATGATGAAATACCTTCCGTGGAGAGATTTGTCAGATACACGAGCAGCATGCTCAGATGGGCCGAGGTCCCCCATACCGACGTTCGTATTTAAAGATGGCAGGCCCTCCTCGACGGATGGAGTTTGATAGTCTTCAAGACAGATTTATTACCTCTCACAGTTTTAAAAATGGCGACACAGACGAGTCCGAAGTTCCAAGGCTGGCTGGGCAAGACCCCGGAGGCGGTCCAGGGCAAGATGGAGTGGGGCGAGTATGAGCCCAAGAAGTGGACCGAGGACGACGTGGATATCGAGATCTCGCACTGCGGCATCTGCGGCTCTGATCTCCACGTCCTGCGGTCCGGCTGGAACGAGACGACATACCGTACGAGTCCCCTTTCCCCTATTCACCTGTTAACCCCCCCCCCCCCCCCAAAAAAAAAAAAAAAAAAANAAAAACGTTTCTTCTGACAAGTCCTCGCAGCCGTCGTCGTCGGACACGAGATCGTGGGCAAGGCCGTGCGCGTGGGCGACAACATCAAGCACATCAAGGTCGGGGACCGGGTGGGCGTGGGCGCGCAGGCGCGCAGCTGCATGCAGGGCTCGTGCGGCGACTGCGGGCGCGGGCTCGAGGCCTACTGCCACACGGCGCCCGTCAACACCTACGGATCGACGTACCCCGGCGACGAGGGCAAGAGCTACGGCGGCTACGCCGACTACAACCGCACCAACGGCAACTTCGTCTTCCCCATCCCCGACGGCCTCGAGTCGGCGATCGCCGCCCCCATGCTCTGCGCCGGCGTCACCGTCTACTCGCCCCTGAAGCAGAACGGCTGCGGGCCCGGCATGTCCGTCGGCGTCGTCGGCGTTGGCGGTTTGGGCCATTTTGCTGTCCTCTTCGCCAAGGCCCTGGGCGCCGATAGGGTCGTCGGCATCTCCAGGAAGTCCGACAAGAGGGAGGACACGCTCAAGCTCGGCGCCGACGAGTACGTCGCCACCGATGAAGATAAGAACTGGCAGGCCAAGAATGCCCGGAGCCTGGACCTCATCATCTCCACGGTTTCGAGCGAGAAGATGCCGCTGACGGGCTACCTGTCCCTGCTTAAGGCGAGGGGTACTTTCGTCCAGCTCGGGTGAGTTCTTCCTAAGCGTAACCCCCTCGGACTCTGCGTGTGTTTGTGCGAACTTTGCTAACCCCGGTACGCAGGGTCCCTGATGGAGGCAACCTGCCACCGATAGACGCCTTCTCGCTCATCACAAACGGTATTAAGATCGGAGGCAGCTTGATCGGGCCGCCCTCGGAGATCCGCGAGATGCTGCAGCTCGCGGCCGATAAGAACATCAAGTCTTGGGTGCAGGAGGTGCCCCTCAAGGACGCGAATAAGGCCATCGTCGACATGGAGGAGGGCAAGGCTCGCTATAGATATGTCCTCGTGAACGAGAATTATGGAAAGCACTAGATATTTAGAGGGAAACGGTCTGAAAATAGATTACATAAAATGTCGATGATATATGAGACTTATGAACATATACGTACTCGAGTGCGAGACAGTTCACTCTGCATTACCGGATTTTGTGACTTTTATATTACAGTACTATTTCAGCCTTTTGTATCGGTTCCTCGGTCGAAGCGATGTCTCTCTTGCTTGCTTGGACAATATGGGGTTGCCCCTTTCCATAGATTGAACTTTTCAACACGAGAACAGTGACAAGGGGCCAAGTGAAAAGATCAACTCGTACAACCCGAACTTATGAGTGGAGTGATGGACCGTACGACACTGGTGCATACTACATTTCAACTAGGCATTTCAGCATTCTAATTCATGTTTAAAAACCTGATCATATATGAAGAAAATACTTCAGGATCTACCAATAAGCCTTCAGGCTTTATGTTATACTTATGTTGTTATATTGAATGTCGCCAGCCGATATTAGTCCTGCCAGGTCGCAAGCCTAGGAATCAAACAGTGAGATCGTAATATAGCTAAACATTTTTCAGTGTAAAGCGAATAGAATTACTATTAGTATTTGCATATTGTGCATCATGACCCGATACACATTCTAACCTAATGCTTACACTATGCTTGTTTCAGCACCTAGTAGGGCAGATATCCTGTTCCTGCTTCTTTGATATCAGGGCTTGGGATGGCCGCAGCCTTATGCTTGTAATAACCATGTCAAGGTGTCATATTTGACTGCGTGATGGCATATGACTCAATGTCAGGGGTGACAGTAGTATCACTAATGTTTATGCACAGTTAAAGGACGACATCGAGGTCAATAGCGCCATGGTAACCGGCTTTCAGGCTCAATACCTCTTTCCCGACACCGTAGCAACAAAGCAACTTTCGTGCTTATCCCCGTGGGGACTACCTACACCCTTTTCCACCAAGCCTGTTTCCATATATCACTTTTAGCCTTTAGGTCGTGTACGTTTAGACCGAGGAATCATATAAGACCTTCCTCACACAACCACAGACAGAATTCAATCACAAGTTTAGATTCAAGTACTGGTAAGTTCAGCTTATGTATGCTGCCTTATCACTCCTCCTTCCTCCTCTCTCATGTCAGATATCTACCACAGCAGCAATACACTCATATCCATTACCCCTTACTCCTTCCTTTAGGTCGTTCAGCCTGCCTGAATCCAGAAATTAGAACAGAGGTAAGAGGTTAGATGTTCATATTGGTGATCCCCGGTTGTCTCGCTTGAAGCTTCTTCCCAGTATTTCCGCTACGATACCAGGTTCCTAAGCCTGGCACTCCAGCCACGACCTCATCATCGTCTCCACTTGCCACAATATCCGTTCATCTTTCCAATCAGCTGGCGTACACTTTGTTCCTCCATAGCCTAAAGTTCAAGAATCTCACTTCAATTCAAGCTTCAAGAAGACCTTCATCATCTGCAGCCTGTTGATACCACCGTTCTGTCAGCTATTCACTGATTCACTCACGACAGGATCACGTGCCCGAGAAATCGCACAGGACACGACTCTGCCAATCCGTCACGATGGCAGACCAAACACCCAAGGCTGCGGCTCCCGAGCCTACCACCCAAGACATCAAGTACCTCTCGATGATCTTTAAGTACCTCCCAAACAATGTCAAGGACGTCAACATCAACTGGGAGGAGTTTGCGAAGGAGATGGGCTTCAAGGATCACTCCATTGCCAAGGTATGTGCCTCGAGTCTCTGATTAACTGGCTAGGGTTGACCATCTCTAGTGCCGCTATTCCCAGATTCAGAAGAAATTGGTAATGGGCAAGCCAACATCGAAGCCCGCGTCGAAGCCAGCATCTAAGTCCTCGTCCAAGGCCTCGATTCAAACCTATAAGGTCACCAAACCCGAAAAGGCTCGTGGTTCCAAGACGACCAAACCCGTTGAGTCTGGAGACGACGATGATGAACTAGGAAAGACAGGATGAGGCCTTTACTTGTCACACTCTATTGCGGTTCAAGGGGTTGCAAGGGTTCTACGCGAGGCTTTTATCTTCAAGTGCGAAGTTTTTTATGGTTTGCATTACGAAAGTCCATTCATGGATGCAGGGTCGTACAGTCTGACGTGCTACAAACATGAGAGTTAGTATACCACTGCCGTCAATATACGGAGTTAACAAACAAGCCATTGGCAATCGTTTCCATCATCGTGAATTCTGTTGTGTTTGACACCCCCCTTAAGAAACCTCAAGGCCGCAACTTTGGGGATTTATCCCAGTGCCCCAGGAGTGCCAACAAAGACATACTGATTAGGGGAGCAGACACCTGTCTTCTAGGTGAATGCGAAGTATGCGTCGTCCATATCTACGCCCGGGCAACTCCATTCATGTATATTCACCGAGTCATTGAAGGAGCTCTCTGCAGCAGTTTTTCAGTCTCTCTCCAAACTACCTTCACAGGCCATTGACTTGACTTTCCCATCGTCATCTCGAGCCTCTCTTTCTCGTTTCATTACCCAACCTCGACCGCACCCTCGTATCAGAATCCAGCAAGGTGAGCAAGATCTAAACAATCCTATTCATTTCTGCATTGTAATATATCACCATCGATTCTACTTTGTATACCCATTTCTCTAACTGATACATAACTTCATTCTGGCGCTGACCTAGACAATTTGAAGATGCCTCCCAAAGCCGAGGACATGCAACCCAACAGCCTTACCGGCGACAATGGCCCCGTGCCTCTCACATCGTCCGAGTTCAAGCTTGTCGACGCTATCTTCAAGAACTCTGGTTACAAGCTCGACGTCGACTGGGATGCTGTTGCTCTCACTTCGAAATTCTCGAACGGCAGGTCCGCCCAAGTCCGATTCCGCCAGATCGCCAAGAAGTACCATGTATGCGTGTTTTAAGTTTTTTCCTGCTACACTTTTCCCTCGCTAGAAAGAATAGATGATTCTTTCCTCTCTTGTCACTGATTATGATGACGGGTGAATTGCTGACTAGAATTACAGTGGTGTGAGAACAAACGAGATTCGACCGCCGCTGCCGACGCCGATGTGAAGAAGACACCAACGAAGAAAGCGCCGACTAAGCCCGCTCTACAGACTGTGATGACTCCAGCAAGCGAGGACAGCGCTGTTCTCGGCGACGATGAAGCTGAGACAGTTACGAAGAAGCGCAAGATCCACCACAAGAAGTCTGCTCCGGAGGAACACAAGTCTCTCGACACCAACGGTAAGGGGGATGTTTCCGTTCATGGAAACGTTGATGAAAATGGAGATGGAGATGTTGGCAACATGACTTGATCGTCTAGCAGTAGCCCTCCGCTCTACATTATACGACAACACTGATGAGTCCTGGCTAGGGTGGACTAGTTTGGTGCAGGTGGAGACCTGATGAGGTTTTTCATACGATTTGGCAACTTTCACGGTATTTCGTACTACTTTCTGGCTCTTTTTTTTTTTCGAACAAAGGTATAGGGAAATACACAATTTCCTCCAAACCTTTGACATGCTGCATCGTGATACCTAAAAGGATTAGGCCTACTTCTCCTTCTACTCTTTATGGAAGCCCTAGAGTCTTGTCTAGGACTTGTTCATGACACTCAAAGGACAAAGTAAGACCGTAGCATTACCATCTAGAAGGAAAATCTCGTATTTCAGCCGGTGATCCTGACGTCTACTGTCTGGATCATCCCTAAACCTGTCCATGACCTTGACAGTATACGATTCATCCGTGGTTACCATGGACAGGAACACCTTGACCTACTAGATACCCGTGTCTCCTGTTATCAGTCTAGAAGGCTCCCATGATAGCAAGTCTCGGCAAGCCAGATACTTGAGAAACTGAATCTCCCGATGCCGAGTCTGCCGAGGTCGTTGTAGCAGAGAAATGAGTCGACCTGCCTGTCACCAGAGTCCCTCGTAGAGACCATCGTCCTATCCCACAAGCAAGCCACTTCCTACAAGTTGGACTTACCTTGGTCCTTCCCATCCCTCAGCTCTGCAACTATCCTTTCTATCTACATCAACGCTCTCGAGCAGCAAGCCTCCCTTGACGCCAACGTCTTTACCTAGATCATCTATCTCTTCTTCTACCAAAACAATCAATTCATCATCTATCAAGATGCCTCCTCTAGACACCGAGTCCCAGTTCAAGTTCCTCATCGCGTGCATCAAGCACTCGACTGCAGGCCGGGTAAGGGAATTCCTTCGACACCCAGAGCCACATCCTCCAAACATCTCAATCGAGCAACTGGGAGTCTTGCTAATGTGAATAGGTCGACTTCGGAGAAGTCGCTAAAGAGTGCGAGATCGTCACCAAGGGCGCCGCGTAAGTCCTTCCCTCTCCTACCATCACTGGGCACACTATGATGTCATCATCATACAGCCATTCACACAGACCTACCTATGATCAGAGAGCTGACCACATCCCGCGTCACGCAGAGCCAAGCGATATGAGCGCCTGATGAAGGCCCACGGCATTAACTCAGGCGGCGGCCCGGGCGGCCTCGGCGGCACCAAGAAGGAGCCCAAGGACTCGAAGGAGGGCATCAAGCGCAGCACGCCCAACAAGAAGCGCAAGCTCGCGGCCGTCGACGAGGACGCCGGCGACATCGACGAGCCCGTTAAGAAGGAAGTTAAAGGTGAAGTTAAAAACGAAGATACTACCGTGAAATCGGAGCAAGAGAGCAGCGGCGGCGCGGTGCCTTCTGTCAATGGTACTGCTACTGGTATTACTGGTACTACGGGTACTGGTGCTACTGGTGCCACGCCTGCGACCGCGGCAATGTCTTTATCTCTGCCCTCGTCGTCGGCGTCGTCGAACGCGCCGAACGGCACTGCGAACACAGACGACGACGACGACGAGGTCCTCGTCATCAGCGCAACGGAAAGGCGCGACGGGGGCAGCAGCAGCGTTCCGGTCTACGGCGGGCACCATCGCCACCACTCGCATTCGCATTCGCACTCGCCTGCTCCGACGATCCCGGGCATCCATTCCTTTGATTACGCTGCTAATATGGGATTTCCCTCGCAGATGCCGTCGCAGATGCCAACGCCGACGACGACAGCGTCAAGGATGACTCCGACAAATAGCTCCCTCCCCTACGGCTTCCCCGCCGGTAGCTGGATGTACCCCCACGACGCGCATGGTTACCTCTAGCGTGCTTTTCATTGCCATTTCACCTGCCCCCCAGAAAACAAAATCGGTGTGGATGATTCTGCGTTTGCGTGGTATGTATCTTCTGATAGCTATTGATTGCATTGAATTGGGCTAATTTCGGCTACGTAGATTCGGTCTAGAATACGGTGGTGGAAGATCAGGGCCGGAGGATATCGTGGCTTGCCCTTCATCATCCTGGACCGGTTCCCTTGGGCGCGTTAGCATAGGAACACAGATTGACGTCGTGGTCTTACCTTAGCCTTCTTAGACTATGATTAGAGAACAGAGTTCTATTTCGCGGTACCTATTCGCTTTCTCGCCGCGACGTCGCTGTTCCGTAGGATTGATGAAGCCCTCGTCCAAGTTAGGCCAAACAGTACACCGTAGGAAGGCACTATCGTACATTTCAAGAGAGATCTGTATCGTCCTGAATGTGATTAATTATGCTTGCGATGCTACCATCATAATAGAATTAACTCCGAGACCATAGCTTGCCGACCAAAACATTTGCTGGATGGCACTTGGCTAGCTATTGTTGATATTACCCTGCTCTAGAACACAGGCATCCACGTCCCGTATATCATCAGCATAGTCTCTCTTCTCCAACCTCGAGCTCGTCGCGTTTTTTAATATACCAATACAATATTCCTGTCCAAGGCCACTCAGTATTATTTGACATTAGTTCCACGAGAAATGACGTGTAAACAGAGGAGTACCATCCTGATCCTTGAGCAATGATGGATATCGAGAACCCCTCCAGGAATCCGTGTCCCCAAGCGTGTGATCATTGCCACCACACGCTTGGATGGCAATACCGATTTTTGAAGTCCTTGAGCTCGGAAGCTCGACTCCTCGAATGACTTCGACGTGCTGTCGGAGTTTCCAACGAGAATTGATATCACAGGCAAGAGAAGTAATAGGCAATCTCTCCCACAGTCCATATGATGTTGCCATTCACGGCTGACAGATTGATTTCGTACAGGTCCCTGATTCGAATGCGAAAATATTGGCGCAATGAAGCCTCATCCTATTCAATATTTCCCTTCGACTAGGGTGTCGACCAAGTTCACTGCCAACCCAAAGGCAGTTTCCACGATCAACGTAGCCATATATCCGAGGTTCGAGTCCTCATTACACCATTACTATCGGAAAATATATTCGGGATCTCTACATCAACAGCGTCGGCGTGCTTGCGCGAGTACCGTCAGAACTATTGACTGTAATAATACTTCAGCTCTTAGGGTAGTTACAAGATCATACAGACCTCTACACACCCCCAACTTGGGTGTAGCATTGTGCCGTATGTACACGAAATGCCAAGCTCCCAAGGAGATCTCGAACCTGATAATACGATCAAAACATATACCTTGAAGGGGTTACCATCCCTCACCAGATGTCTCTAGCTAGCCACATACCTACTCTTGTTATTTATCTCTAGACTACGTACAAATGTCACATACAGAGTTTGGTAGCCGTTCATATAGACCGAACCCAGCTGGTCCGAGTCTAGAAATCCCTTAAGAGCCAGTGACGGGAGACTCGTAGTTCCGGGCTAAGGGAAAAGAAATCATCGCCATGGGACTTGCTGCTCTTGATTCCATCAGTTCATTACTATTGACTCGCAGAGACAACCTTTGGTTATCCTGCTGCTTCAATTTGAAATCTTCTAGTCTTACCTAGGCGGTACTCGGTGCCTTCAATGTCGGTAGAAAGCTTTCATTCTCGTGGTCGCCGAAAAAGGCATCGCGAGCTCGAGATCACGGCACACACGTCTACATCGTAGTTGACAAGGATGGCACCTTCCTGCAGTCCAATTGACTCTGCCAAGGGCTACTATGCTTGTATTCTTGGCGGCCATCTCGTCCTCTACCCTGGCAGTCTTAGCGGTGTTCCAGCTACCGTCAGCGAGGTACATATTCAAATCGCGAGCACGCCAAGGTACATTTCGTCCACGTGTTCATTGTGTGCTAAGCAATTGACTTCATCCTCCCGATACTTACAATACGGGTAAAATGAAGCCAAGCCCTCATGTCTGCAGCTATGGAGCCTTGGCTTCCGGAACACACTGCAACACCCACATATACCTAGGTACCTAGAAGAGTACGGACACGAGGTTCCTGGAATCCGCCTATGACGCCGGTAATTGATTGAATGTACGCGATAATTAACATGTCGCCAGCGATGCAATTCATCTCCGCTGCTACTTCGTGGTGCTGCCTCACGATAGCGCTCCGTTGGGAGGCCGCGCAAAGCTATAGCGGAGCACTATCTGCGCACATAGGTACCTAGCAGGACGTCTACATCATATTTATGCCAAGGTCTTCTTCCATTATGCTATTTTTAGCATCTCGGCTACTCCCGAGATCGATCTGCCAAGCGATCGGCAGCGGGATGTGGGTCTCACCCGCACTTCACCCGCCCGCAATGCGCCTCAAAGTGGGGGAACACTGCCAATTTCAACCTCCAGGCATCGAGACGCATGTTACAAATGACGAAACTGGGTGGGATGTAGGCAGAACATCATGATTGAGATGCTGATGGGTGCGTAATATGCTACATATCTAGAACGCCTACGACAGGTCAAGATGATTGCGGTGCTAGGCTTGGGCTATTGTACATCTGTACCTACGTTGTACATGTCTCTTCACCAGCGGTTCCTTTCTAGTGGGTTCAATACAAGGTATCGGGTGTAACAGGTCTCTCCAAATCACTAAAGATACTCCTACAACTGACACTAAGGTATGGATGAGGGAACTCAGCTGGACAAGTCATGTTCGAATCCGCTAGTGAGCTACAGCATGTAGGTAGGTACTTAGACAATAATCCTCGAGGGATTATACTGCCTTATCAACGAGAGCAATGATGTGTGGAAGCATCCTGGGAGAAGCTAGGGAGAGACACTTGGATGTCTGAATAGTTACTAGGCATAATAGCTATGGGTTCTCTCGTAATGTATTACATACTCAACTCGATATTAACATGGAGCTGGACTTCATCATGATATTCAGGTAGTTACATTTAGAAGCTACATAGACGTTAAAGGGTAATACACGAGCATTCTATTCTAACTAGGGCTGTAATGAGTGCCATAGATATAATTGCTTGACGAGGTACCTAATAGACCGCCGGTTGCCGCCACGAGGTCCAGGGGTACACGGATGTAGGTACGGCGTGGCCAAGCAAATAGTGAATTACAATGTAGGGCACCGATTCTGCTTGGCGTATCAAGAAGTCACTTACAGGGCATCATTGTACTGAATAGGGGCCTACGGGTCGTTCATACACCACCGTCTTGGCGATTTCAGCACTGCTGGACTGCTAGACCTGAGTACCAAGTACCCTAGAGCCATTGCTTGGCAACCAGCCACCGCGCCGGCAGAATCCATTGTTATGTGGTGAGGTCTGTTGTGGCAGAATCATTTTTGTGCTCACCGCTTTCCGTCAGATATTTCAGGACGATTCCCTTTCCCAAATTTTTCTCCTCCTCCTTTCCTCCTACAACAACTTGGAACCCAGAGCCAAGTTTTCCGGTGAGTAACTATTCTCAAGAGATATTTGTCTCTTTCCCCCTGCATCTTAGTTCCCATATATCTCACCCTCACCATTCCTGTTTTCACTCACCTCACCTTCCTGTTTTCACTCCTCTCACCTTCCTCTCACTTTGCACTCGGGCCCAAGCATCGAGACAAACTACCCAGCTACCACAATTTCCCCCACCACTTTCAATTCCCATCTGAAGTTTGTAAAAATCCTCCCCTCCCAGCCCAATACCTTTTCTACTTTCCTTCCTCTTCCATCAACATTCCTTTCCCACACACCTCTCTCTACTTTGACCCAAGCTAGTAAGTCCCACACCCACATCCACCCTCACCACTATACCACAACCTCAAACACTTTACCCGTCCACCAAGACCACAACCAAAATTCAAAAGGCAATTCCCCCAAGACCCAATCCCACCTCGATCAATTCCCACTTTTCACCTGTCTGCCCTCTCCAAAATTATTTCAACTCTCGTACGCACCCCTTCTATTCACTTCCTCTTCACATATTGTCATCCACATCCAACCTTCAGATGTAAACAAACCCAGCCTGCACCTCCATCCACCCACACCTACCACATTCATCATCACCCTCCACCATCCATCTATACCTACCACAATCATCTTCGCCCTCCACCATCCATTTACACCCACCACATTCATCATCATACCCCAACCCCTACCATCTACACCTACCACATTCATCATCACCCTCCAACCCCATCCATTTGCACCCATCGCGTTCGTCGTCGCCCTCTACCCCCATCCATTTGCACCCACCACATTCATCATCACTCTCCACCCCCATCCATCTACACCTACCACATTCATCATCATCCTCCACCCCCATCCATTTGCACCCACCGCATTCATCTTCATTATCGACCCCCATCCATCTTCGCTTACCACACTCGGTTACTAACTCCACATCTAGACACCACCACCGCAGAGAAGTACCACGTACTATTACGACTCCCACCAACTCTGCGACTACGACTCCTTCTAACGACCAACCGCAACGACAACTTTCACGATGGCGTGAGTACCCTACCAAAACATCCTAAAATTCATTCGCACTTGCTAACAATTAGTTTTAGTCCTTCCAAGTCGGGAGAGCCCGAGCCGCTGTCTCCAGTGAGCAGCAACTGCACCTACGATTCCGCTGTGGCGGGTATGGGTAGAGACCGTGACAGTAAGTTTCACTTCCACCTCACCCACTTGTCACATTTGAAGAATCATTTCTAACCTCAATCCTCTAGGTACCGGCATCACCCTCAACTACACGACTCTGACTGGTGATACCATGGAAGTTCAGACCACCACCGGTGAGATCGGAAAGATGTATCGTGCTCTTGCCGCCGCTCGTGACGAGAACCGCTTCCCTCTTACCACCGCTCCCGGCTACGACCACCGTGCCACCTTTGAGGACTTCATGCGCCTTCAGGCCCTCGACGCTGCCCGTGGTGACGCCACTCGTGAGGAGTGGAGCGCCATGCCTGAGGTTGTTAACATGTCAATCAGAATTGCCCAGGAGATCCGCGAGCGCGACGAGGTCCACGGTGAGCAGGCCTATGCCGGCAATGTTGATGCTCACGTGAACAACCTCATGGATGGTGTCGACGCTGAGAGCCACCTCTACCGCATTGTTCAGCACGCTGTCGTCTATGCAGTCAACAACGGCAGTGGCAATGAGGGCGCTACTCAGGCCGGCATGAACATGGGCGCGCTGTTGGATAGAATCCGCGGTGTTATTCGTGAGATGGCTGCCCAGGGTAATCATGGTGTTCACGATTTCAACTTGAATGGTGTTGTCGACAGCGTCTTCGGAATTATTGATCAAGCTCTCTCTGATGCTCATGGTCCGTTCAACCAGAATGTCAACAGATTCGGTGGACAGCTTAACCGTCTTGACAATATCACCCAGGGACAGGTCACCGCCATTGGTCAACATGTCGGTGCAATTGATGGTCATGTTCATTCTCTCGGCAACAACATCAACTCTATGGGCCACCTCGTGCATTCTACCAACACCAACGTCGGAGCTCTCAGCACCAACGTCAATGTTCTGCAGACTCTTGTGAACATGCTTCCCCGCATGATTGAGCAGGCTCTTCGTGAGATGCTTCCCGAGGCTCTTGAAGCTTCCATCGGCCCCATCATGCAAGCAATTGAGGCTCAGCTCGGAATTGTTCTCCCTGCTCCTGGCGCTCAGAAGTCTAAGAAGTCGAAGATCTGCAAGTTCTTTGGCAAAGGTGCCTTCAACATCTTCAAGAAGTTCGACCGCAAGGATGGTGGCGGCCCTGGTGCTGGTCCTTCTGCAGTTTAAACTGCCATTGACCATGCCGGTTCACCTCGAACCTTATGACGCACGTGACGACTGTGATGAATGAAGCTTGGCACGACGCGTTCTGAAGGCGTCCCATCCCCAGATGCAGAGACATGAAGAAGTCTCTTTGGTATGTCTTCCCCTAATCCGTTCCACCTGGACAGCTAACTAACTATCTTCTCAGCTCGTACCCGGTTTTCCTTTCGTTTGGTATCATTGCATTCGTTCGCGACAGGGAAGATGATTTGGCCACCCACATCATACGGATGATGGGAATAAGTGCTGGAGGGGATACCCAGCCTTGTGTAAGCAACAATGCCTCGGTAGACTAGGCCACTACAGGGAATAGACTTGATCATGCGAATGACTCTGACTGATATCGTGAACTTTGACCTTGACGGCTTGCCTGTAGCACCCCCAACCCCCGCCCGGAGCTCCCTATGAATGACTTCCACATTTGTGACGTGCCATTAGTGTACGAAGGTCGCGGCAAAAACTGATACGCGTCATTAAGCAGGGACCATAGTGTGCATGGAAAGTATCATACGTTCTCGGATTCCCTGAGAATTAAAGTTTATGGCACGTAGCCCACTGTAATCTAGCGGAGCACTCCCTGTATTTTGGCGGACCTCCGCTATAACTCTAGGGCGCCTCGCCCCTATGACTGTACCCCAGGTAATATCCACTTTATGACGCCTGCTCGCTAATGTGCAACGTTTTTTGCTGCGAGCTTCGTATGGCCTGAGATTCTTGACATGGATGCTATTATATAATTATTAATGCTACCGGATAGCAGCTAAATGGAGACTCTAATATATCATTCCCAGCCGACCTCTCGTTGTGTTGACCGCTAAGTTTATGATGACCCTTGTGACAAGACTACCTAGCAAATGGCTCTTGGATAGTTGTCTACTGACATCATGCATAGAAGAGGCTTCACTGGAACAGGAACAAATAAGACAGGTCCCTGCATAAATACACTGAGCTGTAGTGCCTGGTGCAGTAATACTTGTTTGGGGTTGGAAACATCAGCCCCCATGATCACAAACATGTTCTGCATTCCACATCCCACGAAAACAACAGCATTTTACGATGCCACGATGCCATTCTAGGATATATCTAGACAATTTTACATATTATACCATGATCCAAAACCTACAGGCGCTGTCATTTGATTTGGAAACATCACGCCTTGCCTGGACTGGACGGGGCTATTAAACGGTAGATATTTAGTTGAGCGAGAAGTTTCTAGCCACTTTGAATCAGTCTTCTGAGCACCAAGCGGACTTCTGCATGTGTCCAGGCGTAGATCTGGGGTAATATAACTAGGGCAAACGGCAATGTTTATAGGTAACGTAGTTTTTTCGGCGACATTGTAAAACGCAGATATTCGCTAGGCAGACCTACTCTCTGGAACTATTACTCGAACATGCCGTTTGGTAGTCTGTAGTAGAAGAGAATTACGCTGTAACAATATCTCGGCTGGATGAACTCAATTCGTAACCTGGAGGAGTATCTCCATCGCGGCTGGAAACGAATTCCCATCGGGGTTCAATCATGGAGTCTCTACGATCAACCTCCCTGTATACGGACTTCCAGTCGGTCTTTGAAAGAGTGTAATAGTGCTTGTTTATCGAAGCCTAGGATAACTCCTCGCCGTGCTGAGATGGGAGGTAGATAGTATCAGATCAGCCAGCAATGGAATCAGCGTCAGATATCTTTTCAGGTAGCTGTTGTCGTTCTCGTGTCGCATTCCTGTATCCCTATAGTCTGAAGTACGTAATCTATTCCTATGACCATAACACAAACTTCAGAGCCAACCTGGGTTTGTTGAATAGCACACACTACTTCCAGTATGCCACCCACTTGCCAAACGTACGAGGCCTCGGACAGGAATACGTTAATCCACAGTTGGGAGACAAGCCTGATATGATTCAATGATACCGTGATACAATAAAATCTCTATGAAGAGGCGGATATGCCTTCCTACAGGTACTGCTAATGTAATGGAAACGGGAGTACAAGGCTAGCCGTCGAATCCAACACTGGAATTACAGAAATGGCCGTTCACGAAGCGGCTGTGATATTCAGTGTGAAGCCTTGGGCGAGAATTCGATGCGGTCCACCACTACTGCGACTCGAAGACCAGAGGGACTGCTTGTTACGGCTTGCTACGGCTTATTCATATCTTATTGATACATCTGGCAACGACGTGGGCGAAGGCAGCTCGTGGATGTATCTTTAGAAACCATCTTCGTGCGCCTAGCGACTGTTATATGCTTCCTGTCTACATGCACGTCTTAATCACACTCGAACTTGATCTACAGTACTGTGACGAAACCCCAAACACAAGTTCATATTCTCTGCTTGGTGGTCATCGAGGAGATGGGCACTCCCATGCCACCAAAATGCCAATCACACTACATCCACTCGATAGGCCGAGGGCGATTCCGTTTCCTTGAGCAGCCGTGAATGCCGCTTCAAAAATCCGATACCCGTCCCCTCCGCTGTCAATACCAAGCCTCGATATATCGATAGAGAGAAAAATACCACGCCAACATATTGCCACGCGCTCAAACACGCGAGACGCGCATCAGTGACGTGCCAAGAACCAAAGATTAGAAATGCAGGTACATGATCGCGTGATGCGAGCAGGAAACCGCGATCTGTGATACGAAGCTAGCCCTAAGGCCACGATCGCGCCTGCCTCCGTCAAAATCCCGATTGGGATCCTTGGAATAAGCCCCTGATCTTCCCAAATCTGGCTTGGCTTAGTGGACTGTCTACCTGATAGGAAATAATTACTGATTTTGGGCAGTAGGTACCTAGACCTGGCGTGCTCCTTAGGTACCGAGGTACTTACCTTAAATACGCAGCCGCTTTTCCATTTGTCCATATTAGTGACACTGATTTGTGATTTGAATCAATGCCATAGGGTCCACCTCACTTCTGACATTAAAGAATATTGAAGTACCTAGGTACCTCTGCCCGAGCTCGTGCTGATTGAGACATGCTGCTATATTCCTACGGCAATTCCTTTGGTCTACCAGTCCCCTATCAGAGTCACTGTCAATGGAACCCTCGTTGTCGAGTTTACATCCGAGACTTTTTAATCCATCCACAGCCTGATGTCGCTAAAAATAGGTGGCATTGCGCTGATTCTCCCTAAAAGCTAATGTTCAACGGCCCGAAGCTGACTACGGCCCGCGTGCAGGGATGTCTTTATCCTCGGCATTTACGCCTCCTACCATCGAAGCGGTGTTATTCTTTTTATTTTCGCAGCGCAAGAGGCCATCTAGATTATATAGTCAACATTTTCCATTATGTTGGGCGATTTATAATGAATCTTCTCTCCCTCTGCTGGTCTTAATTATCAAATTCTTGTACGCCCCGAGCATGGAAACGGCTCTAATGCACGGGCCATCTCCAACTTCCCTTTTCGGCGACAGCCCACATGGATCAAGAACCTTGTCTACCAATCGGCAACCGACGCTAAGTTTATTCTGACGTCCTGCGATCCGACAAGTATTTCGGATGTATCTCCAACTTGACCTTCAACTCGGTATGAGAGAGCACTCTTCGCTCTTAAGCTCTAATAACGTTCCGAGAAATGAATACGAATGTAGATATCTTTTAGACTGATATCTGGCCCAAGAGCTCGTGTTAGATACTAGAAAGGTTGGGCATAACGTTGGTTGGAAATAAGATATGTACCTAGCAAGGAACAATACATAACGACATAATTGGAGTTTGAGGAGCAAGATACTACGTTCCGCCCCAATTCTGTCTGCTTATATCAAGTATCCCATGTCTTCATAATGCCATCCTTGGTTTCGTCAATCTCCGTGGTCTCCACTGCAGTCCTTCACGGAGAAAGAAGCTGGATTGAAATGACAGTCATAGATGGATTGTTACTTCACGGTACGTTCGTAGCAAGACATGGAGGTATAAAGTTATTAGCACTTGTAGAAACTCCAGATCAAAATATTACATGAACGACATTCCAGTGGTGTTCCTTAGTTATCCTATCCAGTTGGCTAATGGTTCTGAAATCAAAGTCGAGATATACATACGATGGCTTCATAAATATACGATAGATAGTTTTTCTAATAGTTTCTGATATTGTTGACTGTAATGACTCTAAGGAATAATTCTTCTTATCTTGCTAGATATGCTTACTGCTATTTTCTATTTCTACACAACCGGCCGATTATCGAGTGACGATCATTTAGCAGCCGTTTTAAATATATTCATTCGGCAGTGTTCCAAACTTGTTTACGTGACGGTAGCAGCTTGTGAATGGTTTTCGTATCTGGATTCCTCTATAGCGTAGTTCGCCAGGGAGGCTCTGCCAGTACCTCCAACAGCGTCTAGGTAGCCAAAGCGTGGTCTAAAGCTTTCTGGGGACTCCTTGGCTTGATCTTGGGTTGGTTCTCGGGCTTAGAAAGGGTTGAAAGGGGAGATTATGCCAGTGCTGTGAGGATTTTGGAACATAACTATACATTTGACGAACCATCTAGGTAGGGATGGGGTATAGCAAGTGTGGCATATCCCTTGGGTGTATAGTTTGGCTCTGGGTACTTCAATTGCATGTGCCAGTATCACTACCCGTTACTCCCATTTATGTCTGTAGTAGATACTTTTGATCGAAGTTCCCGGAGAGGAAGAAGGTAGAATCAAACAGCACAGCACTCAATGGGTGCTAAGCCGTACCTAGGTACCTATCTTGATCTACTGATGCGATTGCATTGCTGAAAAGTGGCAGTCGCGACTGCCTCTCTCTAATCTAGAAAACCTGCCAAGCCGATCACATGTTAGCTTGGCGCGTCTCGACATGAAGTTATCGCCAACGTCGCGCGCCTGCCAGTTCGTCCCCCTGGGTCCACACTTTTTTTTCTCTACATAATCCTCCTCTGCTACCATCTACACTCAAGTGTAAACTCTTCCCACAACAACTTCCTTCTTCCCAATCGCCTTTCCATCATCAACCACCATCCTCAGTAAGTACGCCTATTTCCATCCAATCCCATCACGATATTGGCCTCCTTGGTAAGCTTGTCATCTTACCTTGCTGTCTCTCATCGGAGACCAAGCTGCACGGCTTGCCCTTCCGTTTCCATGCCTCGAATCCCTCTGGTCGTCGGGTCATTTGGAGGCTAGATTCAGAGAAGCAATTGAGCTCTCGCGCCGCGACCTTAAGGCTCCCTAGCTAGCTAACAACCCGCCGTTCAGCGGAATCTATAACACGGCACTACGCTTTTCCATACTCTCTCTATTTTTCTACTCCTACGGAAGCACATGGCTTGGTAGAGAACGAACCTACTAACAACCCATACTAAGATCTGAAAGATTAAGTCGATATTTGCAGTTGTCGGGGACGTATCTGGTAAGTACCTAGGTACAGTGTCATATGCACCTTCCCTACGAGCTGATTTCGCTCTTTCCCCTTCAACCAAGCTTCCCCCCAACACCCACGACAACATTGGCGGCGATAGTTTCTTTTCGCGCGCGCGTGTGTGCCAGAAGCACTGTACCCTAATCTTCTCCCACACATACAAATACCAGTAACTATCCACTTCCCAAAATCTTCCACCTTTTCCCTTTTGCATCATCCCATCCTCAACCACCTTCGTGTTTCTACAACAACAATACGCACTCAACCCCATTGATTGACAGCAGCTGATCCCTACGCCATAGTCGATCAGCCCTTCGCATCCTTTTGGGTTCTTGGAACTCATTCTGAATCCCTGACAAGCTCAGTAAGTTGAAGTCCAATACGAAACCCATGATCAACGGTATTTATAGTGCCCTCTCGTACGCAAAGTGCATCTGTACCTTACCCCCAATGCCAATTACTTCCAACCCCTACTATCACGCCTTAGCTATTTTGTTCGGCAGCCAAGCACCCTACTCCCCTCCTTCCACAAGCCTAGTCTTCCCCTTCTCCTTCTGCAAGCCTAATCTTCTATCAATTCCTGCAACCTCTCCAAAATTCCCCCCACCCTCCGTCAAACCACAATTCTTTCTCGAGGTTCTCGAGGTTCCTGAACGAGACAATTGACTGTATCACCTTAGGCTTGGAGAGATACCCTGTTAGCCAACGCTTCTGTGTCTACTTGATACGTAATACATACGACTTGTTCTTTCGACATACCATTGGGACTTGCATACTCTTGCGACTCTTCCGACCTAGTCATCCTTGAGACGAGATTTTGCAGCATAGTCTTGGACGTCGTCTTCGAATAAGCCTAGCCTTTCGATATCCTCATACAGCATCCTTCAAGTTTCAGTAAGTCCTTCACGTCTCTTAGCCTCGTCATCATTCACATATACGGGTTCGTTGGCTGCCAAGCCCGTGGATGACTACAAGCATTCCTACATCTTGAGGTACTGGTTACTCCAGGCAAGCTTCTTCCCATAAGCTTGTCTGAATTACCTCCAGCCACTTTGCCTCTTCAAAAATCCGAGGTCGCCGGTTATTGCAGATAAGCAATAGCAATAGTACCCCACCTTTCCCTATCCAGGAGTGACGAAGGCTTCCACACCCCACCTTCTCATATTGCACACTACCTTCTTCTATCACCCAAATACCAACCTACCTTCTTCCTGCCTGCTCTTCATTCATTTCGCAATTGGGAAATGAAAATGGAGATACAGACCAGAAAAAATAAAAACAAATACCAATTGAAAAAAAAAATTGAAAAAAGGGGGGGAAAGAAACTCGACCCCAATTGCGCGTTCATCAGCCTCCTTCACACTCAACCTTCACTACTCCCGACCACAGTCAATACGCTGCCAACTAGTTATCTCCTTTTCTTATGTACTTTATTCACTTGGACAAGACATGTTACCTTTCGTCTGTTGACTCTTGTTATCACCAAACATTGACACTGCATTATACAATTGGCAGTTGCACTGAAGCCTTACTGAGACATATCATAGGCTTTTGATTCTTCTAAGTCTAAGAAAAATGGCGCCTAACAAGAAGGACCTCTCCTTGGTGAAGACTGCCTCCGAGGGCCGCCGTACCAAGGCCCATAATGACAATGTGGGAGTACCGAAGCCGGCCGGTACCAAGGGCCAGTCCCTGAACAAGGACTGGCCTTGGACACATGTGCCCCCCACTGCTGAAGAAATCAAGGGAAATGGCCGAGTAAAGGGACGAAGCCTCGTCTCTTGGAACAGTGAGTTTAACCTTTAAAAACTGTACTTGATATATATATGCCAGTATCTAACAGGACGCGTCCACCAGAGCCTCGGATGGCAGAGAAGCTGTTGATGACCATAGCATACGAGTGCCATGCGCACGGAATTTCCCTTCCCTGGGCGGATATCGCCCATAGATTCAACCCTGGGATGTCTGGGCCTGCTTTGCAGCAGAAGCTGACCAGAATGCGCACCGAGCTCATCGCGCAAGGTCACCTGGTGCCGCCTCCTATTGGTGGCGGAAACATTGACGGGCCGGAGGTTCGTGGCCACGTTCGAGCTTACCCGGACAGCGACGATCTCCTGAGCACCCAGCCTGTCCTATTTACCGAGCCCTGGACGCATCCTTCCTTTAACCTTGCCGACGCTCGGAAGCTCGTCCATAATAAGAAGAGCGACTTTACTCATACTGCTGCCAACTCCGACGATGAAGCTGAGGAGTCAGGTGGGGACGAGGCTCCAGCGATGGCGTCCCGAAGCAGTGTTAGTGCTGGAAAGCGTACCAGACGAGTTTATGAAGTCTCGGACGATGGTGAGGATGAGAACGAGGCCGACGACTCCCAGGATGAGGAGGAGCGACCCCAGAAGAGACAGCGAGTAAGTTTCCGCATTGTCATCCGGTTTCATCTGCCAGCCTGACTAATCTCAATCCAGGTGCTTAAGTCCGAGTCTCTGTCCGAGGGTTCGGGAGGCCCTGTCAGCGGAAATGGCCCGCCAATGCCGCCGGAGGTCATGAACTTCATGTCGTGGGCTTGGGGAAAGTTCGTCGCCGAGAATGACCAGCAGGCCGAGGAGAGCAGCCAAGAGAACGACGTGGCTGAGGACCATCAGGTAAGGCTTTTCTTTTCATCCCTGCTGTTGCTCTTGCTGACCCTAATCAATAGGATGCTACTGCTTGGTCCCCCGACAGTGCTGAGGACGAGGTGTATGTCCCGGGGAGGCGCGCCGCTGCTGGCATCAAGACCGCGCCCAAGGCTGAGTCGCCGCCAGCCGATGATTCGGTGGGTGGTCCGGTCGATGGTCAGATGGATGAGCCGGTCGAATACGATGCCCCCGAGGAGTCCGCCTTCCCTGCTTACCCTTTTCCGGACGAGAACTATGAGGACCAGGGCTTTGAGGCTGCGCCTGTCCAGGCGCCACTTGACTACCCCCGCAGAGCTTCGTTCATCGAGTTGCCCCCGAGCCCGATGTATTACCCCGCCGGCCCTGCCTTCAACGGGACTGGAAGCCAGCCCATTGGCGCGGGCAACCAGAGTGACATCGACGCGGCCGCAGAGTACTACGGCATGTCACTGGAGTTTGAATCCGACTCCCCCGACGACGACGACGACGACAAGGACGAAGACTACCAAGAGTAGGCTTAGTCGTCGCTTCTCTTCACGAGTATTGGCCGCCTTCGCAGTACCTACCGTTCTGACATAGTGTTGCCCTGCAAACTTGATCCGAACTGCTCTCAACACATCGGTACTTGCCAGCATCTTCTCTGCGCCCCTATGGTTTCGGCTTCTGGTTCCCTGTCTTGTTGATCGGTCGTTGTTATGACTCGACGACACCCCGGCTTTGTCGCAGTTCTTTACTTTGTATGTATCGACTGTGCACAGCGACAGACTGATCCCCTATCAACGGACAGTCTTGTCTGAGCTTGCGTTATACTGCATCCCGGCAGACGCGCAATGCCTATAGATGCCATTAGCCTTCTAAGGCGTGGCGGTAGTTATAGATGTCCGTATAGGGCATGGTTGTTACCGAAGGGTTTCCGCACCACATCATTTCCTTTTTTAGCCCTCTATTACCTTCCTCCGACTGGAATCTATAGAAAGATATCCAGTCGCCCTCCCCTTCGGTAACAATCATACCCTATACGGACATCTGGTTGTACCAGAGGGTTTCCGCATTACCCCACCCCCCCTTCTTTTTTTAGCCCTCTATTACCTTCTCCCGACTGGAATCTATAGAAAGATATCCAGTCGCTCTCCCCTCCGGTACAATTAGATGTCCGTATAGGGCATCGTTGTTACCGGAGGGTCTCCGCACCACACATCTCTTTTTTTAGCCCTCTATTACCTTCTCCCGGCTGGAATATAAATAAAGATATCCAGTCGCCCTCCCCTCTGGTACAACCAAATATATTCTTTGCAGTGGTGGATTGTTTGGCAAAGGCACATACCTGATTTGGCGAGTGGAAGCCAACTTTTAGGGCCTTTTGATTTTTTGACGGAATACGAGGTTCTTGCATGTTTCTGAAGGGGATGATACCAGGAGTTATTGGGAGTCAATGGAAGATACCCCGGAATGTGTTTCAGTAAACTAAAGACAGATGACTAGATACACGATACAGACGGTCTATGGCTCTAGCAACTGATTCTCCTTACTGTCATACTTCCAATCAGCCATAAAATACGTAAGGTGACTGCATGCTAATAATGTATGATGTGTATATATTATAGGTTGAGTAATCTCGATGCAACACCACTATCAAGTGTGGGGGATAAGTGCTATTGTATGTGAGGGTGTGTGTGACTAGCAGTTACCTATATGTATATATTGCGAAGTGGTTGTCCCTATTGGGGAAGGGATGACTATCGCGCACTACATATATATACGTACCCAGCTACAGCCACTGCCACACAATCCCTCCCCTTCCCCCCGACACACACACACACAAATATATCCATACACACAATCCCTCCCAAACACACACACGCACACACGCACACATACAGATATATCCATACACATACACGCACATACACAAACATACACACACACTGTTGCGGCAGGGGGCGACCACACCGCACCTCACCTACACCTACCTCTCGCCGATACCCCTTCATCTCTCTCTTCCGCCCTCATACCCATACGATATTCAGATACATTACATGCACCTACAGACTTGGCGGTCCTTGATAGCTTCATATAGGTAGTCATTGTAACCGTTCTGGGTCACGGGAGTCCCGTATCCATGTATCGAGCCCGTTACACGCACACATATATACGCATATCGATATCACCACTAGGTATAGACGTTGATGGGTTTTGATAGTTAATAAGTAACATTGGAACCGTCATGTGTCCCTGGGGCACATATATCATATGTCACGCATCCGTGATGGACTACTGGAAAAGATGACGTGCTGTATATGGGCTGTTCCAGATAGGTATACCCAGCAGCTCCCAAGAAAATTATCAAGCATCATGCAGACATATACCTTTCTGAGCGTATATTCTGACGATGAAGCAGATGTTAGGAAGTTGAAATATCTTGTCACAGAATAATACAAGGCTAAGGTACTACGAATGGGACCATATCCAGCCTGATATTGGGACGGGAGGCGGAACCTAAACCATAATGACAAACCTAGAGTTGCCACGAATGATAATAGGCCTGTCCCTTCTGTTTGATAAGGCTCAAACATATCATTATTCTCTTCCTTACATTAAGGGCTTCAACCCAACCCAGCCCCAGGGAAGACAGAATTCATAGCATAACGCACTATGACCATGTATGTAGCGACTGTAAAGTCGTGCATGGCTATGATAAGATCTGTACACACAGTTAAGTCCGAACCGTCACGCATGGATGGCAGGGGCGACCACTCCGCACCTCACCTAGCACCTCATCTGCTACCTCACGCCGGTACCCCCTCGCCCTCTCTCTCCCCGATACACAGATATTCAGATACATTATATACCACCATACGACTTTGATGGTCTTGATAGCCTCATATAGGGAGTCATTGCAGCCGTCACGGGCCACGGGAGCCCCGTATTTGTGTATTGAGCCCGTTACAGGCACCGCCATATGCTGGATGGAAACACCACTCCAATGTTTGTTATACCGGACCAGAAAACGACACTAAAGAGAGGTCACCGAGCTTACGATCACGCTTTTTGTTATGTGAGACACTTCGTTTGTATAAGCATCTTCGTGCGCAAAAAAAGTGCCTGATGCTTACAGCACCGATGGTGGGCTGCCAGTTGAGGAAATTCTCATTCGATGCGCCTAGAGAGCGCTGCGTCATTGGGTAGCAGAAGACCTGATGTAATATTGGCTACATCGAAACTGAAATGTTTATCCTAAATTATTTGTTTTTGATAGGTACCATATACAGTCGTGAGGCCCAGGCTGGCCCGGTCTCACGTATCCCAGCCCCGGAAGCAAACATCCATTCTTACCGGTACACTCAACCTTTGACCGGCCATATTACGCGGACGTGCGTGTTTCAGGCAATCCATTATGAAGAAACCAACATGCCTTATTTGATTTGTTCAAGCAAGAGCTTGCTGCATTCTGGTCAGATGACAAGTTGTCTTTGTGCGATTCTTGACTGAGCGGGAGCATTCTGTAATAATCCCAACATCGGCAAACATTTGCGAATATGTACCTTCCCGCACCACAAGGCGGCTAGAATCTAAGAGTGGCTTTGTGTACACCCGATGAGTCAATGGAGGCTCTGCCATCGCGTTCGCAAATACACGGAGGGTTGAGGATCGCTTCATGCCAGGGGTTGTGTAGGTATAAGTGGATGAGCCACGCACACAGGGCGGACTACTACGGACGGACGTTCCCACCAATACACATAAAGCCTATCATCTAGGTGCTCAACCTTCCTTCCTTATTCCAGACAAAGCCGAACCATCTCCCAACATAACCATGGCAACACTTGAAATATCAGCCTTCGAGCTTCCCCCAATCCAGTCCCAAGAGGATCAACGAACAACGCTTCTGAAGCAACTCCGCCGAGTCAAAAATGAATTATGGGACATTTCCTTTGATATTCTAGGTGGTGGTCTTATCGCTGAGGGGCACAGATTGAGACTCGGACACCTGTGTATATGGTACCGCTTTCTCGTGAATCGCTTTGAATTCATAAAAAGGTACTTGGAGGAGAGAATGCCTTGGCTGATGGCATGGTCCTTGTTGTACTTTGACGTTGATTGGATCCTCCGGGAGAGCACCAACGGTTTGTCCCGCGCACAATTCCTAATGGGGGATATTGAAGACGTGGAAGGACCACAGTACTCCTGGTCGTAAGAGTAAGACACGTCAGGAAGACGAAGAGTGAAATGGGGGCTCAATGCGGCAGCGGGGGCATAACTGGAGTGGTGGCGGGGATATTTCGTTTCAACACACGTTTATACGAGGCCTATGATCTGGCCACCGGACCTATATCTCCTATGGTTGTCTTTGCAGCGCCCGTTGGGCAAAAGGAAGCCCAGCGAGCACCGCCGGCCATGTTGGCAGGCCAGGCGAAGTAGCCCTTGAGCACTTCGGCACCTAAATTATGCTGTGGGAGGAAGAAACCGCCGCACGCCACCACCTATCTACCTATGTAACCAGCTTCATTATATAGCCAACTATCCCGCTGTCGACATTCCGGCAGTCGGGCTACCTAGATATCCCTATCTCGCTCTAACTCATATTATGCATAATTTCGCCGTCGCCGTCAATACCCCTTAAACAAGCTCTGGCAATCCAGGCCCTCCAGGGCCCAGATGCCGAGGGCGCTGATGATGACCCACTCCTCGAGGGCCTGGTCGATGCCCTCGCGGAGCTCGATCTCGCCGGCCTTCTTCCAGTTGAAGGCGCCGCCGCTGCGCATGCGCGCGACGGCGCGGCCGGGGGCGGCCCCGTCGTCGACGACGAGCTCGTACACGGTCTGTAGTAGGCGGCCCATGTCCTTTCGCCAGACGTACTCGACGCGGGCGCCGTCGGGGCTGCCGGCGGCCGTGCCGAAGCGGTAGTCGCTGCGGCGCAGCAGGTTGCGCTCGCGGCGCAGGTCCTCCCAGGCGAGGCGCTCGGCCGGCTCGGCGCGGAAGTCGCCGCCGCGCCCCAGCAGCAGGTGGCGCGACGACTTGGGCAGGCGCGCGAAGGCGACCATCGGGGCCTTCTTGGTGTCCCCCCGCCGCAGCCGCAGCTGCGGCGACGTCAGCCGCACGTTCGTCTCGAAGTAGTACGTCGGCGGGTTGGCCGACGTGCCCGGGCGCAGCAGCGCGTTCATCCGCGACGCCGTGTAGTACATCACGTACTTGGTGAACCCGGGCTCCGCCGCCGCCGTCGCGATCGTCGCTACCGAGGCCCCGTCCGCCGCGGCGTTTTGCTGGTCACGGTCGGCGACGGCTGCGCTGTCGGTGAACGGGTCCTCCGGGCGTGGACCGGTGGCGGTTGTAGTGGTGGTAGTGGCGGTTTCGGCCATGACGAGGCAGCTGGGGGTGCGCGTAGGGCGCGTGGGCAGGTATAATATACGAATGATGAAGAAGAGCGAAAGGGCGCGCGCGCGCGAGAACCCCCGAATTTTCGGGCTCGCGTTGATTACGAAATAAAAGGAACATGCCGTGTTAAATATAGTATGCCGATCGGCAACTAACTAGAAAAAGCTCCACACCGAGGCTGGGCCGCCGGTAAACCTGCGCGGCCGCTACGCGCCTGGCCGCTGGGCTGAAGGCATTACCACGATCATGGAATACGCAATGTAGGCTCTCCGAGCAGATGCATAGCTCCCTACTCGATTCTACACTTCGTCCACTACACAGGTTATGATGCGTGATGCGTGATGCGTGCTGCTGAAGGTGTCACCAACGCGCCGTTTGTTTGCTAGGCAGATCCCAGCACGCCCATTACCTATTCCGGCTACGTTGGGTTGGCAGTGGGTCCCTGAAGAGCCTAGAGAGAGCCGTTGGCAGCCTAACCCGCCTAACCCGTAGGTAGTGCCAGGTACCTGGTAGTTGGTCGGTCAGTGGACTCAGGACTTGGAACAGCTAGGACGGTGAGCCATGGGAGTAGTTAGGTTCGATTCCTTTCAGCGCTATTGGTATTACTCGCGTGGCTCATCTCCCACCAACAGCCCATGGGCCAAGCCAATAAAGCCACTATTAACGCTGTCAGGGATCGAACATCGCCACTGAGGTCCTACGTTGTATAACTCTTCTGTAGTCCCGTCCTTCGCTATAAATAGCATTGCATTGTTTGACGTTTCAAGTTACAAAGCGTTGAACGATATAGCAAATATTCAAAAACAGGTACCGAAGAATTGCAACTCTACCAACGTCTCCAGTGTTTGAAAGGGTCGTTATCCACTGTATGAAACGCTTCTACATAGCAAGTAAGCCCTCCCGAAGTCCTTTATTAAGTGTGTGTGCATAGTTGTATATCTGAAATCAAACGACAGCCGAACAAGGTGGATAAGATGGTTATGCAATCTCTATACTACAATAAGGAAAATCCGGAATAAGCCGAAGAGAGATGCACACAGTACACGTGACACCTAGACACCACCTATTCAGAACGCCACCGATCCAAAATCACCCTCTATCACTAATACCTAGGTACCCAACTTCCGACAAACAGGACCGCAGTCAACCCCACGAGGAGGACCTCTTCGTGGAACGGAAACGGAAACAGGGCTAACATGTACCACGTTGTGATACGTGGTCTCGTGTGCGGCCTGTTGATGCGATCTTTTGTCCCCTTGAGGCTCTTGTAGGGTTGCGTCGATTCCCGCCTTGCCCTCCAGGATGATTTTCCCGTCCGCCTTCTCTTCCTACTCTTCAATCGGCTGTCCGATACTTCAATTCCTTATTCGGCTTTACACCCATCATCTCTCACTTCTGGAGTGCTCTTCGCCCGAGTTAGGCTTTCTCCTTCCCCTTTCCTTTCCCCTTTCTCTCCTCTTCTTCCTCCTCTTTATCCTCTTTCACCTTCGTTTCTCCCGATTTTTTTATCTCGTCCTGAGTTATCCTCCAATTTTCATTTCTTTTACTTATCGTTTTCATCACCGTCTTCTCTACATTTCTTATTTGTGCCTTGCAGGTCTGTGCAAATGCGCGTAAGGCCTTGGATTCTTTATCATATTTTCCCGCCACCTCTTTTTCCCAAGGATCAAGATATTTGATAATTAAATCCATCAAGAGTTGGACTTCTATTGGGCCTAGTGTCCCCCCGCTCTCCACGTGGTTTTCGCATTTGTCGACTCTTTCTTGAACATGCGCACAATCCTTCCATCGTTTGCTATAAACTTGCCGATTGCCTTGGGGCATGTTTGTTTACTTTCGATCGAGTCGGGCGGGATGTCAAAAATACGGTTCCGTTCTGTTCCTTTCGCTGGTCTAGCAGTGGGTTGCGCCGAGTTGGTCTCTTTCCGTAGAAGAACGTGGTAAGTAGATAGAGACTAGGTAGGTAGAACAGAACAAAAAAAAAAAAGAGTTTGTTTCACAGGCCCCAAATTCCTGCGGCCTCATGAGTTGCAAGTTTGCAGAAGGCGTGTCGGGTCTAGCTGGTTGAGGACACGAGGGATGTTGGATGAAGGGTATGTATGCTGGAACACGAAGTTGTTGCGTAGGTTGAAAGAAGGTTATGCTTTGGAAATTATTTCCTTCCCAATAAATATTCCGTTCTGGAGTGGAAGGTAATTTGTTTCCAATGATGATTTGTTTGTCCTGGAATCCCAACTGTCGTCACCACTAACCTGCTGATAGTGTTTGTGTTACTCTGAGGGGTTTCCCAGTGGCGACAAACGTATTTACTGGCCATCCCACTGCGCCGCGTCCCGAGCCATTAATATCGAAGGATCGGAGAAGTCGGTAAGTCATGTGTACATACCTTACTTTAATCAAGGGTGAAGGGCTATGTTGCCCGGTTTGATTGGATAGAGGGTGGCTTACGGCACATGTTCTGTCCTTGGTGCTATCTTGACGGCCGGTTTGCATTGCACGGCTGTCATGCACGTATGGAAGGGCAGGGGGGGAGACACTGTCTAGGACTTTATGGCCAGACTCAGCTTTCCACTCCTCATAGCGGCTTCTTCAAGATAGATGGCCTCTGTGAAGATCCGGTCGATTCGCGGCACACTGTTGGTCCATCCTGAACACCCATAAACAGACCGCGCCGCGATGAGACGCGACACAAGCCGGACATACACGAGGCTTGGAGGTTACTCGAGTCCCCCATCCACGTCATCCAGACTGTTATAAATCGCTCGAAGGTTCCATCCCTCCCCGACCCTCGATCCCGTTCCGCCCCTCAAGGTCGACACCCGAGTGAACACCAGGCTTTGAGACACTGCGGAACCCAGCAAGCCCAACCCGAGACCTATACAGCAAACCCGCCGCAGGCATGACAGCCCACGTGAGCAACGCGCAAAGCAGCCCCAACATCGTGATGCAAGATCCTCAAGCGGAGCACAAGCCCCAGTGGGGAGCCCGCGGCACGCTGCCGCCCAACCCTACGCCGTCCGACCCCACGCCGCGAAGGGTGCTCCACAAGGCCCTCTCCATCAAGGCAAGCAGGAAGGTCCGGGAGAGCCCGTACCTCCTGTGGTCCATCGGCGGCTACATCGTCCAGCCCCCCACGTCGGGGGAGTCCGACGAGCTGAAGCACCACGCCTACACCGGCTTGTTGTTCTCCGAGCAGTCCCAGAAGCGTCACGCGCCCTCGTCGGACGGCGAATCGTCAGAAGACGACTCCAACAAGAGAGTGAAGCTGTGACGGTGCCGCATGCTACCTCGACCATTTCCACCGATCGCCCCCGGGAGACGTCTGGATTGCTTATTGTATAGGAGTTTGGGAAGCCGGCGGCACATAACTTCATTCATTACTGACAGGGGGAAGACAAGAAGGTTAAGGAATGACAATATATTGATTGATTATCATAGTCGCCTATTCAGACGCTCAAAGAACGTTATTACCCTGTGTTGTTGTCGTTGTTTTTTTTTTTTTTTTTCGCTTCTCCGGTGGAGGAGGGCCGTTGGGAGGCGGCGGCGGGTGCTCACCCCGCTTCTCCGGTGGAGGGGGGCCGTTGGGAGGCGGCGGTGGCTTGCTGCCGTCCTTGGGAGGCGGAGGCTTCTCACCCCGCTTGCTGGGAGGCGGCGGGGGAGGGCCACCCTTGTGAGGAGGAGGGGGAGGAGGAGGAACATTTCGCTTGTCCTCGCCCACCGGCGGAGGCGGGGCTGGCACGGCGGGGGTCGGACGCGGCGGCTGAGGGTCCGCCGGCATGGCCGCGGCCATGGTGACCAGGAGGGTCGATGCGAAGGTGGCGAACTTCATCTTGCCTTGCTTGACCCGAGGCTGATTATGATGATGTAGGTGGTAGGAGGTTCTATGATGGCTGAGAGAATGATGAGACTTGTTGGATTGGGATGGTGGTTGAGAGTGTTGCTGTTGAATGATGACTTTGATGTCGAGACTCTGGACGCCTTTTATAGACGTTTCTGGCGGCCCTCATCGCGTTCGCGTTTCCAACCCACATCCCGAGTCTCTATGATGTGATAACCTTGCGCTGATCAGCGTCGTCATGCTGGCTCTCCCGTCGCCCACAAGATCGTCGGTGATCTTCATTCCGCAACGCATTTCCAACGCAATTCCCAACGCACCTCGGTGGCTCTGATGCGCTCGCTGCCTTGACTGCCAGGCAATTAATGCGCTGGATGGCGACATCTCCCACAACACGATGCGGGTCTAAGATGCCCTGGTTAGGATCCTGTGCCTGGCGCGGTGATCGGCAAGGGCGCTTACTAAACGGACGATGCGGAAACAAACACATTCAGCCGTGCTGTCGCCGATGACGACGCAACTCTCATTGTTTTGCTGGTCGACGGCGGGGAGTAGGATCCGTGGGAGGCTTTGCGAGCTGAGCCCAGGCAAACGTCGTTGTTCCCCCCCAGTGGAGCCGAGCAAGCCATCCCAACACAGGCAAAATGCGGAGCCGGGACTAGGGCTTGCGTGTTCAATGTCGCGGCCCCTGTGGACGACCAATCTAATCTTATCCATCACCCTATTGATCCATTACCCTATTGCATGTGAGGGTTGTACGGTATTGCCAATGAATCGTGGTCAGCCCATCAACACTCGGCTCCGACTCTGCCGCAGCCCATAGCTAATTGCATGATACCTAGGTTGCCCACGGCTTCCGGAATAAGACGCCGGTCAGCGCATGGACGAAGCTTGTCCTTGCAATAAGAGACTAGTTAGTCCCTGGCTAAACCTTGCATCTAATGTAGTGACAATATGAAGATGCCGGCTCACAAGGGCCAAGTGCCGTTGGCAGTGCCGTCGTCAATGCCGCCTTATTCACGAAGTCAATGACTAATAATGCGAGTTAAATTGGACGTTGCGCAACTTGACGAGGTCGACAACTTGACCGCTATGCGAATCAAGGGTATCTGTCTCGTCTCCCATCGCACTCCTAGTATCATATCTCGATGAATGAAATGAGACAACTCGGTAATACCGGCAATGAAAATGGACTAGGCTGGCAATCCGGTTTCTAAGAATTGTTCGGGAGGTGGGACGAACCGGACGAATCCCTCAACTCCTTCAACCTTGGCTAAGAGTGTTACCTATTACTCGGGTTGAATCAAACGACAGATATGAAACACAAATTAGCTATGAGGAGTAAAGTTTAGTGTCTTTTGGTATTCTAACTAAGCTTCTTGTAGATTCCGAAAGGATCGATCGAAGAAGGAGTGGACATCATTGACGCGGCAGAAGGTTACGGCAATACTCAGTCCTATGGTAGCGCACAACCTCTGAAAGGTCAACATAAGCCCCCTATTACCATGCATATCCCAAGGTGACGTGCGATATGCACAGTATAGGGACCATGTTGTTCAGTCTTCCAATTAAGACATAATGATCCGGCCCTAGGTATTTCATGCGCGCTTATGCTGGCATGCATCTTGTACTTCCGCGTATTGGAAATGCATTCTTATGTAGTATACGACTCGGAACACTAGTAGACGAGCATTCTCTCCTATTTTCTTAACAGTACACCAATAGTAGAGAGGGCCGTTCCTTACTTATGTTATTTTGCTGCGCCGAAACGTTCTTCCTGTCTTTTAGATTCGGTAATTAAGACGGGAATAAGAAGTCTCAGCTTTCTCTGACATTGCAATATATCGAGTTGAGGTGAAAGTTGACTTGGCACCCTAGTAATCACTTGCAAGGAGAGTAAATTGAGTGTGTGTATCTAAGGGCTCTCTCCCCCGAAGGAGGAGATCTATCACCTACATAAACCAGCCGGGTTATCGTATCACCGTCCCTGGCGGTAGATCCCTTCAGAGATCAGTGACACCCAGCAACCACAACGCGATACAATAACTAATACACAAATCCAAGTCAGGACAATAATTTTATGATAGAACATTGGAGTATATCGCTTCAACGGACCCAAACTTCCGTTTTCCTTTTCGTTCGGGTTCGCATCGGTTGCTTTCGCTGGGCGAGGCTTTAGAGCGACGGCCGAATGGCGGACGCGCGTACGGCGCTGCAACACGACATGGGTGATGACAAACCGCAACACGAGTATCCACATACGCTGGCCGCTGTACCTATCACCGATTTAACCACGACATAGGAGGAAGGATTGCGAAATCCACGTCAACGTTTGTCAATTAAGTGTTCTAAAAATAATGTAGGCAGGCAAGTTTATCCAGTATCGCGCAGTGTCATCCCCGACAAGAGCGACGACGACGACAACAACAACAACAACAACAACAACAATCACGGCAGGCAAGTCAGCAGACCTCCCAGCTTCTCGAGCACGACCGCCTGCTTCTCCGCGGGCGCCGTCGTCTTGTCCGCCGCGTCGCCCACGCTGACCGCGACGTGGCAGCCGCCGGCGTTGACGACGTCGGTCTCGGTGGGCAGGCGGTCGCCGCCGCAGGTGGCGACGTCCTTGTCGGAGAAGGCGCCCGGGTTGATGCGGCTGAGCACCCACTTGAAGGCCGCGGGGTCCGCGCAGTCGCCCTCGACCTTGGGGAAGTTGACGTTGAGCCAGGTGTCCGCGGGCAGGAACGGCGCGCCGGCGTCGACGATCCGGTTCGTCAGCCGCGTCGCCAGCTGCGCGTACACGGCGCTGCGCGCGGGGACCGGGTCCGTGTCGAAGGCGAGCGCGCCGTCCGAGGCGCCCGAGAAGGCGAGCGCGGGCACCCCGGCGTCGTGGCTCGCGTACGCCGCCACGCCCACCGTGCCCGAGAACGACACCGCCAGCCACAGGTTGCTGCCGACGTTGGGGCCCGACACCACGAGCTCCGGCGCCGCGCCGCCCCACGCCTGCGGCCCGAACGTCTCGACCCCGTACCGCGCCGACGTCACGGGGAACGAGTTGACCCAGTTCAGCCGCGGGTCCGTCGCGTTCGACCCCGCGGGCCCGCTGCCGGCCGCGCAGCTGTCGTACTGGCACGCCGCGGTGCGCGGGGCCGGCTCCTCGTCCCTCGAGCCTGGAAGCGTTGGGTCAGCCTCGATATCAGGTACTATACGCCACGGCCTGAGGTTGTGTCGCTGGGGCTGGTGCCGTACCTGAGCCGGACTTGTTCTCGGCCGGGGCCGAGAGAACCACGTCGTGGCCGGCCTCGTTGAGCGCGCTGTTCAAAGATCGGATGTAGAGCTCAGCCCAGCCGTCGTCGTTGGACTGGAGGATGCGCGAGCCCTGCGCGCCCAGCACGGGCAGCGCGGCGAGGAGCGACGGTGCACGCATCGTATAGTGAAGATTCGGGGGACAGACAGCAGCCTGTGGGTGTGCGTTAAAAGAATGACAAGAACGAGAGAGAGGATCTGGGGCTGAAGCCGTTTTCGCTTTCGCTCATGGGATCGACCGGGTATAAGTAGGTACAACTACTTTTTTTCGTCCCCCCTGATAAACCTCCGCGTAGGGGGGGCACGGGGGAAGCCAATCAGATGACGCACCGGGCGAAACTCGAATCCGCGCTGCGCATGAAAGCGCCCAGCCGTCTAGCGCCCGCCGGAGGTCACATTCGATCAGCGCCCATCAGCCACACACCCTGGCCAATCTTCAGGTACACGTGGGTCTTCCCTAGTCTCCCCCCTGTCGTAGATCTCCTGCGAGCATTTGAGGCCTCATCAACGAAGCAAGCCACCCACCGGCCACGGATCGATGGAACGATGCGATGCGATACAGCCCCCGGGAAAGGCAGGTCCGAATGATGCCAAGCCACCGCCGTGACCTTCGGTGGGATTCTTGTTCGCGGCAACTTTGTTCTGCGTGACGGCAGAAACTCGGTTTATCGAAGAAGAATTGAGACAAATACACCCTAGGTTGCTGTAATTCGTAGGAATAAGTGCCACCTTCCGCACGGAGCCGTTGGATCAATAGCGCACAATCAGGTGATACCGTCTTCCGAGCGATTCCGCCCCGAGACAGCCTATATATAGACATTCTACCCACATAGCACACAGATCGGTATCCTCAATGCAGTCTATCTACAGAGGTTGAGAAGTCACCTGTTGTAGTAGGTCCCTTGAGCTGTAGGCCGATGCACCCAGCAAAGGAATGAATATCCCGATGTCGCAGGTGTTTTCTCCGAGGGAACCCGCTCCAAAAGACCGGGCGCCGGAGATGGTTAGCTTACCTAGGTGGATGGCCCGGTGCTTGGGCCGCAGGACTGCGGAATAGGAAGCTGCCCCGAAATAGACCTCGACATCGGCATGTCATCGGGCCAAGTCTCCCTCGTGCTCTCTTGGCTAGCCAAAAGCTCTCATGTGTTTTAGACAGAGACACATGAATGTGCGAATTGTTCAACTGAGTTATATTGATGCTGCCTCACGAATTTTGTGAAGGGCTGGCTACCGAGTCCCCTCCAATTCAAATAACGGATGCAGTCATAACCGACCAATTATGTAAGCTACCTATCCTTAGGTAACCAACTTGAACCACACTCCTGGCAAAAATATCGGCAGCCCGTGCACGATATTCCCTGGAACAACTACTTACCAACCACACACTCATTAACTACATCTACCAAGGACCAACTGCAAGCAAAGATGCTGGATTCACTGTTAAGGAGCTGACGATCCCTTCAAAGTGCATTACGTAAGCCATAGTAGCATAACAGGGTACAAACCTCCACAGCAGGTGCTTGCTACCTACGCTTCTTGAACATTGCCTCCCTGATACCTTGCTTAATAGGTAGAACCCATTGTAGGTGCATTACACTGATGTTGCAACTGGCCATCAATGGGGTTACTGTGCACAGCGTTGTCGAGCCATTACCATATACCTAGGCATGGCATCTATTGAACCACACCTTCCTTATACAAACTCAAAAACATCTAACAGTCGTAATTGTCTGATAGACACGAAAAAACATCACATATTCATACCTCCTTAATACACGTACAAACGTTTTATAGTCGTATCGGAACTTCCCAACGTTTTGCATATGGGTTAACAGCCGGGTAGGTAGGTGCCTGACATTCAGCAAGACAGTTCAAACCGGCACTTGCTAAACTGGAACCCAGAAGCACATGTAGGTATCCATATCTACTTACTGGGTCTACCATAGGTGTAAGAAGGCATTATTGGCTATCAGATAAGCTTAGAGGGTGGGAAACGGTTGAAAGTTGAACACTATAATCTTAGCTCTTACCCCAAGCTACAAATGCGATCTCACTACAAGAGAAGAGCTTGAATGCTATCTGAAACGGGTATAACTTCTACATATATATATATCGTCAGGTTAGGAGGGTAAGGTAACCATGCATTGAGGTCCTCTCCCCGCTATTCTATCTCTAACTGTACAATGCCTTTACAGTCCGCAACCCACAATAGCTCAAACATAAGGGCCACGCGTGTCCTGAGTTTACAATTACGAATCAACATCAGAAACGAAGGGCAAGTATTCCCTCGTAATATTTGGCGCAAACCGAGCATATCCGCACCTACCAATAGAGCGACACACAGCTGAATGACAAGTCGAGGCAGATCCAACGGAGGCTTCGCAACAACCTCATCTCGGGCTAACACTACTATAGAGCAGGTAAAGCCTATTACTGCCTGCCTCTAACCAGTGGCCTTTTCGGCTCATCGCTCCTCCCTGACATCTCGAGCTTTTAATCCGGTAGCTTAAGGGTTTTCAGTTTCAGGAGCAGGAATTGAGTTCAACATCAATTTACACGGTAGTGACCGATGAGCCACAGGTCGCCTAAACATCTTGTACTCCTTCAGAGCGGTCAAATTTCCTAGCTATCCCCTAGTACCCTATCTTAAACGTTTTTTCAAAGGCTTCTTCGACTAGAAAGACACGTATCATGGCGGATGGGTGCATTGGAACTTCCACTAATATGGGCTGACTCATATTCGACAAATCACCGCCTAGCGAAATCCCATTCACCTTCTTCCTTATCTTCGTAATTACCTAGGCGATTGGGGCTAACGAAACTCACTCCTTCACGACAACCTCGTATGCACTGCATATCTCTGTACCTTCGAATTTCATTACCGCACTCAACAGACTGCTGTTCAGCCTTTACAAGAATACCTAAGAAACTATGACTCACGTATCGCGAGGTAAATGTGCCGGAGCCTCACAAAGCACATTGATACACGATATGGCAACTCCACAAGCGTCCCAGTTGCGGGACATGCACAGTAAACGACATGATGGATTATTTATTGGCACTACAGATGGCCGCGAGATGCTCCGATTCCAGGTCGAGCATACGTAGATTTCTCCCTCGTCCAATTCTCGGAGGCTCCCGGATAGACACCCCCTCCCCACCGCGCTGACCACGTGTAGGACATCTGACGCGGTCAGCGTGGAGATTCTCCTCCAGCTTCTGGATGAGGCTTGTCGATTCCTCCGCCGCTGCCAAGCACCCTTCCGGTCTACGATAATCACCTGTGGCTGCAGCCGGCCATTCCTTCCTGCTTGATAAACCCCTCAAGCCGGTTCCCTGAGCAGGATGTTTGGTGTCAGGGACGCACCAACACATCGCCACGGAGGGTAGTCCTCTCCTTCAAGAAATTGTCGTTGTAGTCAAGGGTGGAAATGTCCACCCGACCCTCGAAGTAAACAAAAATTGGCACTGCGTGCCCTGTTGAGGCGAGTCCATCCTTGCTGGTAAATTTCTTTGCTCCGAGTGGAGCATGTTGCACATCGTTTCGATGCGCGAGGCGCATAACCTTTCGGCATCGCTTCATACTACAACAACTCTCTCAATGGGCTCACTGGACACCTAATAGGGCGCCAGGTAGGGTTGGTTACCGTGGTGGCAGGAATGTCGCCACGTGATACATGTCCAGCCGTACTGGAACTTGCTGTATCGGGCAATTGACGTTGTTTAGCGGTTTGCATTTTCCTAACGTCGAAAATATTTCAACAGAGAAACAACGGTAGATAGACTATCGACAAATTGTCAATCAACTGTTGAAAAGTGTTTCAACGTTGAAAAGAAAAATTGTCGAATTTTTTAGACGTTTAAATGCCTTTTGACAGCGGGCAGCGTTTCCAACAAATCAAATCAAAACGAGAATTTTGAGGAAATGTTTGATGTGATTTGTTGGAATCGCTGCATGGGGGCGCGCTTCTTGCCCTCGCCGGGGGCGAAGGCGAGGTCGGGGAGCTGGCCGCGCAGGCGGCCGGCGGCCGGCGGCGTAGGCAGGGACGGGTACAACGAGTCCCTCACGAACTGCGGAACCGTGAAGTTCAACCCAAAGCCCGTTGACAAAAGGAACTTTTCCGTTGATCTGATTCCTGGTGTATGACATCATCGCAAGGGCCAGTACATGGCACGTACACATGGCCCAATTTCCGAAGCAGATCGATTGATCTCGACCGCGTCTGACAGCTGAGCTGTTCTGAATAATCGTTTCCGTGAATCTGGCTCGTTGGGGAAGCCCGGACCACCAAAACACTGAGCTCATATTCCGTATCGAACATACCCCAAGACTCCACAGAGGCCAAGGCACGCACCACGCATGCATGCCAATGCGCGCACGCACGTGGGTGCGTGTATATGGAGTACATAGGTAGAAAACCCAGACGTGTACCTAGGGTCCTAGCGTCTGACAACGACGACGCGGGCCACGCCCGGTGTCTAGGTCCTGTACTCGGGCGAAGCCCGCACGTCCGCCCGCCCCCCCAGTCTACCCGGGCGAAGCCAGGCCCGGCTTCTTGACGCGGGAGAAGCCGGGCCCCCGGCCTCCTTGTGTGTGCGAGGCAAGGCCCGCGCCCGGGTGTGTTGGGTGGCGCTCCCTTGCCACCCCCGGCCACGCGGGCAAAGCCAGGCCCGGCTGCTCGCTGTGGGAGAAGCCGGGCCTGGCTTCCTTGGGCCCAACTTCCGTGTGTGGGCAAGGCAAGGCCCGCCCCCCCCGGGTTACACGGGCAAATCCAAGCTCGCCCCCGGGTTACCCGGGCGAAGCCAGGCCCGCCCCCGGGTCAGACGGGTGAACCCAGGCCCGGCTTGCTGGGTAGACAAGCGGGGCCTGGCTTCTTCGCGTGGGCGAAGCAAGAGCGGGGCTTTTTTTCGCGACCGAAGCCTCGGGTCGCTAACGCGGGGCATGCCTCGTGTATCCCATGGTGGCGGCGATGGGAGTCACACTGACGGTAGCTCGGTGCTGGTGCGGGTTCTGTAGCCGCTGGTAAGACAGGGCCCCGCGTCTGGCCAGGCTTATGCTTGGTGTACGGTTGCCTAACAGCCGGTATTGGCCTTAGGCCTCCCAAGGGCGAACGGTATCGCGAGAAGCGTACCGGACAGCTAGTCCGACGCTGTCTTTGGTGGCGCCGACGCCAGGGTCCATCACGCGGACCAACGCACAGGCCATTACACGCTGTGGTAGGTATTGAGAGATGAACTCTCCAAACTGAGCGGCTTTGGGTACTTTGGCATATTTCGCATCTACAGGCTATGCCACAGCCTTTTTGGCGCCTTTTGCTACGCCTAGGTCCTAGGCCCTAAGAGGTCGGTATCATGACCCAGTTCTCGCTGGTATAGCCTGGTATGGTCTGGTCTGGTCTGGGATTTGTTGATTCCACGCGGACCAGAGATTGCGACGAGGAAGCGCCAAGCAAGTGTGCAGCAACGTTGGCGAGAGGCGTGTTGCGTAGGTATGTATCGAAACTGGTGAGCATGTCTGCTGAGAAAATTGAAGCAGACCACCTAGAAGAGACTGATTAGGGTGGGCCCCCAGCCCCCCTAGAAGGGGCTTAGTAGGGTTGCCCCCCCTAGAAGGGGCTTAATAGGGTTGCCCCCCCTAGAAGGGGCTTAGTAGGGTTGGCCCCCATCAAGGGGACCAGGTATGGTTGGGCACCGTAGAAGGGGCAAACTAGGGTTGCCCACCTTAAAGGGGGGTTGACCCGTCGAACCGAGCCCTGCATCCATCGTGAGGACTGGCGGATGATGTTGTTCGGGGAGTTGGTGGTGGCAGGGTTGAACAAGGAGTATGAGGTGCGAATGGTAGGATAGAGGCTAATCCAGAATTGATGATTTGCTACACACGGCGAAAAGCCGGTGACGAAATGATGGTGTCGTGGAGGAGTCGCCAACGTGAGTTGACCCCTTACCCGAGGAACGAGAATGAACGATTCTTATAAGCATCATATATGGAGCGAACAGCGCCCCAATAGGTGCTCGGGCTGAGGTTTTCCAGGATCTACTCTTTTGTGATGGTGTGGGATTTGAGTCACCACGGATTTGAGACGCGCTTGTCCAACCCTCCGGTAACAACCATGCCCTATACGGACATCTATGTCAACCGCCGCGCAGTCAATGAAGACCAGTCGGCAGGTTGAGTGTCGACAACAACGAACCGGTAGGTAACCAAACTGCCGAGACAAGAATGGGGCTAATTAATCCAGATCTTCCAATGTTGTGTGTCGTCTCGACTCTTGAGCTCATTATGAGCACCCGTCGACGCTCCAACCTTACATCGTCAGGATGAGGCATCTACTACTTTTTAGCGCTTCAAAGACAGGGGAGAAGCAAGCCTTAGAGGCACCGTCGACGGATTGGGAACATTGGTATTTTCGCTGCCTCTGGCGCGAACAAGTAGCAGCTACACGGTTCCCGTAATGGTATATGTAGTGGTGGGCGTAATGAGCAGTGTTCTCGGCCTGAACGGCCTGTGCCATCCAGGGGCGACGAAGGTTCGCCGGAGCGAGAACCGTGGGGGGTATCGACACCCTTCGCGTGCGGGTGTTGTGCTTCTAGGGCGCTAATCACCTAACCTTATGCCTGACCTCCATTGCCGCCGTCGACCACCAATGTAAAGATTGGCGAGTAGAGGGAGTGAAAGATGCCTCCCAAGAAGACGCCCTGTCGTAAGGCCACCCATATAATGCGATGCGCCGGCCGCCCATTTACTTCGAACCATAGGCAGTTTCGCGTGTCCACGCGCTCCAATGATTCCCGTGGTCACGCCTGTCAGCCGGATCAAAAGGTCGAGTGTTGGTGGTCGCAGTGGTTGTGGTATAAACTAAACTTTATCCCTTATGTTGCATTAGGATAAACCCCGATCAGGTGTCTGCGTTCCAACTAGGCCTTTGTTGTTGGTCAGCATCCGGATTCAAATCCTCCCCTTACTTTTATAAATGACGGTTAGCCAAAAATTTGAAGCCGCCCTGTCTAGTGTAGGGTACTGAGTTTCTCTTTTTCTCTTTTTCTCTTTTTCTTTTTTTCTCTTTTTCTCTTTTTCTCTTCCTTTCTCTTTTTCTCTTCCTTTCTCTTTTTCTCTTTTTCTCTTTTTCTCTTTTTCTCTTTTTCTTTTTTTCTCTTTTTCTCTTTTTCTCTTCCTTTCTCTTTTTCTCTTCCTTTCTCTTTTTCTCTTTTTCTGTTCCTTTTTCTCTTCCTCTTTTTCTCTTCCTTTCTCCTTTTCCATTTCCATTTCCCATTTTCCATGAAAATACCCACCTGACTATGGGCATTCTCCGCCTTACCATGGAACATGGTGTTCAACCATGCGCCCGGCTATTGGCAACATGTCCATGCTACGTCAACGAGGCCTCCATGCTGTGGTGGGTTCACATTGTCACCCCGAGTATGCTCGGTGTTCACGAGTCCTCTCCCGTAGGACATACTCTCGGCAGGATATCCTAACGACATGGTTCTTGGGCGAGGATCATGCGCATGGTGTGACGACATGACCAGCAGCCCAGTAATAACCACTACACCAAAGCAGCCGCTAGGGGTCGCCCCTTCGCCAAAGGGTGCCAGAATATCCAAATCAATGATTAGGTACCCTATACTTGACAATATACCTCACGGATTAAGCCTGGCCATGGAAACAATCCGTGACATATGGCCATAACCAGGTTGAGACGCGTGAGGGATGGTGTTGTGAGGGACGACGGGTGAGCTTTGTTGGCGGATGTATCTATATCCAGGATACGGTAAACTGCGAGCCGGTGGCTGCGAGTTCCGTGCAGATTCTGCCTCGTGAGGTACTCTAGCCGTCCTATACGCCATGGCTGCGCACCAGGAATGGTGAGAAGGTAGATACCTGACAGGTAGATAAACTCCTCACGTCCTTCGGATGTAAACAAATTCACCATCATGTTGTGATGGGAGATTGCGCGAGCCAGGCGCGGGCAACTCGTCATAACACCCTGGGGGGCCTAGGGATACAGACTTCCATAGAACAATGGAATAACCAGTTCGAGAATGTAGACACTTCTCTTGACATGGGCAATTACAGACTGCCAAGATATCATACCGCCGGCGAACGGGTAAATCAGAAGACATCAAAGTGGATGTCGCAATGGTACTGGTCCTGGACCATTAGCCAAGTACCCTCGCTGCCAATAATATGTTACTATTGGGAGGCGATGGCTGACTGATGCGAGAGGCGTCAAGGGCGGTAACCAGACGCACACATTGGGTTCTGCACGCCAGAACCAGTCGTTACCCCAAGGCGTTCTTCCAGTGTGAAGACAGACCTGAACAGACAAGGCTAGTGACGAGGGCCCGTCTTTTGGTAAGGTCAGAGGTCTGAGACGCCTCTCGAACTCTCGTAGCCATGATCAACTCGGGAGCGTATGGACACCCGAGGATTGCTAGCAAAGCATATTTCCCTTAGAGAGGGAACTGAACTAAGACATATAGGGGGTTCCTATATGAACAGAGATCGCCGCATCTTGTATGGCCTGGCGATTTTCTGCCCAGTCTTTTCAATGATGGGATTTAAGTATTCTCCCTCAACAGCCATGTGGGCGAGAGGAACTGTCTCATCCTACAGAGAATCGGATATCGGTAAGAATGGCAACCGGTTTCTCCTTGATGACATTTGAATGTTTCGTCATCTCTGGCGCGTTTTTGTTACATGTACGGCCAGCTTCCATAGAGACCAAATCTAAGGACTTTAAACGAAGACGAGCGCAGCAGGCAGTTTTGCGGAGTGGACAGGAGCACTTGTCTGTCTGGGCCCGAGTTCGCCCTTAAGGCCCAGCCCGAGATTGGCAAACGCGATCTGGCCCATCCTATACGGTGATGGAATTTTAGGCGGCCCAAGACAGCCTGGAAGTCTGGACAGTCCAAGCACTACAAACTGGCAGAAGATCTTAGCCACAAGGTGAGCAGCCATATCTTGCGTTTCACCAGGCACCAATGCTCTATTTTTCGCATGGGTACCCTTTTGGAAAAGCCGGGGTTGTCATCATATTTTTTCTCGAGCTGAGAAGGGTCCAGTTCTCATGCTCAACCAAGTCATCCCTTTCGACAATCCTCGTGAGCCCAGAAAGGTGAGCAGGCCCAGGCATCCCGGGGCTGAATCTATGGGCGATTTCAGCCCACGGAATGTGAATGCCGTGAGCATGGCTGGAACGATCATCACGACGCTCATCTCTGTATGGGTTGTTCTCGCGATAGGGTATCGCGATGCAGTGCCCGGTTTGTCGGGGCCTATCTCAGGCGGGAAGGCCAACAGTGAAAAGGGGCTCCTTGGCGTTAGTTGCCCGACTCCAGAGGTCGCTTGCTCCTCCTGAACTGCCGCCTCCATTCGACGAGCATCTTTTATCTCTCCCGTCTTGTACCGTCGCCTCCATGCGACGAGCATCTTCCACCGCTCCCGTCTTGTACCGTCGCCTCCGTGAGACGAGCATCTTCTAGCGTTCCTCCTGAACCGCTGTCTCCATTCTAGAAGCATCGTCCAGTTCCTTGTCACTCGCTTCCATGTACAGCGAACCATGTGCTCTGAGAATCGTCAAAACTCTAGTGCTCCACCTGTGGAGCGGGTCTTGAATCTCCTGCCAAACCAGGCCCTTGCCTAGTAAGGCGGAACTTTGGAGACGATATCGATGGCCCCGTCACTCTGGCGCCAGGCCGCATTTGTGTTGGCAACTTTACCGAGAAACCCGCCCTCTGACTCACTTCTCATTAAACTTTGCTTGAGGCCAGACGCAACAGCAACAGCCAGGAAGCTCACTCACCCCAATCAGTATTCATTACACACGATAGAACTTCAAACTTCGACAACCTCGGGCCCAACGGTGAGAATGAAATTATGAGGGACGGCCCTGGCGACAGTGGCAGCCCATGACTTCTTCCGTCCAACGTACGGGGCCCGCTAACCCACTCTCGGGAAGTATTTCAAACTTGTTGTTAAGACTGTATCTGGATTCTTCAGGCGCCGCGGACCACCGCGACGGGTTTGTTCCTAAGCTGCTGCAGGCTCTTTGTCTTCCAATTGGCAAGACAGTCACACCAGTGACGTGTTGGGCCTCATCAACTGATTACCGCCAGTAATATAGCCAGCAGGATGAATTCTTAGCAAATGTGGAGGCCAAGACGAGAATGAAGACGACCCAGAGGATGGGGGAGCAAAGACAACAGCCAGCTCCACACATCAAAAACACCATGGTGGCGGGCCTGCCGTCCACATGAAGAGATGCCAAGGCGGCAGGCCTGGCCATCCACACCAAGAGTTGCCATGGTGTGTGAGGCCTGTCGTCACCTTCAAGAGTCGATATGACGTCACCGAGGACAGAACAGGTATGCCTGGACAGGCGGTAAACTGAAGGTGTCGTTGTTGGCGGTAAACAATACCGCGCCGAAGCTGCTGTAGGGCCATCACTACCGATCTTTCTCATGAGATGGGCGAGGCGCGCGAGGGGCACGTATGCCAACCAGGACCATCGCAAGCTTCACGCCTTCTCTGGGGATGAGAATGGTGAAACGCGAGCCAGACTCGCAGAAGGCGACTTCGCAGGTACCGGCCTCTTGTGCGTGAGGGTTGGGAAAAGCGACCACCGACTTCTATATCGACTCCGAGACGTGGAAGTTAGGTTCTGCCCGGGCTCAGCGATCTTATCTTTGATTAACTGGTGTAGCTCCGGAAACCTCTCGTTGGGTGGAGTTCGAGGTGATTCCTCCACCTCTTCATTGTCTGAATATGAGTCCGTATTCACTAGAAGTCTAGGACGACCTAGTGACTAGGTCGCAAGGCTAGGTCGCGAGACTAGGTCCTAGTCTCACCACCTAGGTCTGGACATGCAAGAAGTCTACCCGCGTACTGCAGTCCCGCAACCGCACCATACATATCCCCTTCGTAGAGGCACACAGCCGGAAGGTTACTCCTGAAGGACTTGCATGCCCTACCGGCGTAATAACCACGCCCAGCTTGAAGCCGGATAGCCGACTGTCCATGAATCCTCAGTTGGGGATCAGCTTGGGCATACGGTGACTGTATCAATAATTGGAGCCCATCATTACATCCAAAGAGCCCTGGAGAGTGGTAGCTCCAGCCCCGTACTGGCAGGGGCAGCACCGAGCCAGACGATGGCGTGGGGGGTGATTGGTTGTTGCGTGCCGTGGACAGTGATACTCGGATGTCGGGCCCTGTATCATCAGCAACATCAGCGCCGTTTTCGTTGCCAGAAGGCGCCGTGGTCAGAGAGCTGGGATAGGTCGAGATCTGCGGTCGAGGACCCGCGTTAGGGCCCTGGAATGATGTCCCATACTTATTTATAATGCTGTCGAGTGTGTTGGACGTGTTCAGTGAGTAGCTTGACGGAACGCCGGGTATCTCTGCTGCTGCTACGAGATTCATTGCGGAGATGGACAAGGGCAGCCGGGTCTTGGGCACGGATCCATTACCATCAGCAACATCCGAACTAGGCTTGGACCTAGGCCCAAATGTCAACCTCTGCCCATCTTCATGTTACCCGAGGTGTACAAACGAGAGCAGATGTCGTGAAAATCCTTGGGTAGGCGATTTGTAGCAATCTTCGGCCAGCTGGAATACCCCAACGGCATGGTCGGGCAGCCGATGAGAACGGAAATTGAAGTCGTTTCGCCGCTCCGTTTCCCCTTCCAATTCTTCTGTTGACGATCGCTACGTTCAAGTAAAAACCCTTCCGTCATCTCTGGGCACTCAAAAAGCCCATAACTGTCTGTGCGACGACAGATGATGTGGGTGGTATCAAGAACAGAACCCGCCGCGCAGAAAAATCAAGAACCCTGTGGTATCGTTCTGATACGACGTCTGGCGAAGGCCGCATCCATCGTCGGTGGCACCACGAGGAGTCTTAGGCCTTTAGTCTCACTCGACGGCTGGACCCGCCCCTTAACACCCATTGGATGGCTCGTGGAACCCAATAGCCTTTTTAGTGTCGCAAATGGGCAACCGCTGAGGCCGGCCCGTCTAGGGAGGTTTCGAGAAGTCGGTCAGCTTAGACAATTCCTCATGCCACGAGGCTCGCATCATCTCTAGAGATCATTATGTTGACTTTGGCCTGCTCTATACAGTATATACTAGCAGGGGACAGCATGGGTTGAGCGGACCGCTCTCGCGATCCAATGCTGTCTCGTTGTAGTCGTTGTCAAAGGTCTGATGAGCCCACATAGGGGACACCATAGAGGGTCGGCATCGATGCCCCCATGGATGGGTCGATAGGCTTCGACAGTGGCGTCAGCTTCACAGAGGTAGTGGAGTATAGTCTTTCGGTCTTTAAGAGCTGTGCCTCGGTGTCTGCATGAAGTTCCTCATCATGGACTGGAGAAGTGACATCTGACATATCGATTTTAGGAGAGGTCTGGTCTCTCACGTGGCTAAAAGAACTAGGGACAGAAAGAATCTGGCTGACTCGCGGGAGAGTATACTCCGTAAATGACGAGCTCGAAAGCCACAGGCCCCGCATGTGGTGGTAATGCACAGACCGGTGTTAGGGGAGGCCTGAGATCCCCCTCACGGCGCAGGAACAGCGGTCTGCGTGATGGTGTTGGTCGAATCCCGCGACGTCTTAGGTAGCTTCCCTTTTGCCGGTGGATACGACATTGCATCTTGCATTCAGCTCGTCGGTTGCATGAGGACCAACAAGGTCGATAGAAGTTGGAGCCCTGCCAACTTCTTGAAACCGGAATCAGATGCAGTGGATATGTCGATTGTGGCATCGCTGGCACGGCGAGCACGGCCACCATGCTGTCGAGACTGAGAGTGCCATGATGGTCGAATGGACTACTCTATATCGGTCAGCTAGTCGAAAATAGACGTTATCTGTTCATATTGACATACCTCAGGATGACGACGAATCACTTTTGGCTAGCTGTCAGATGACTAGCGTGCCGAAGCAGTAGTGTTTCCGGCAGTAATACCCTCCCCTGTCCCTTATTTCCATAGTTTGTTCAGCTGTTTTTTATCCCCTCATTTATTGGGAGATTTTCTGTAGTTTTGTGCTTCTTCCCCCGTTTCCTTTTTTTTTTTTTTTTTTTTTTTTTTNTCACTTTCTCTTTCCTCCCTTTCCGATACCCGAAGCCTCGGATTCGAGGGAGACCCTTACTCTTCTTTTAAGCGTCCAAAAGTAACCATCTTCGTCGTTCCAAAGACAAACTTAGCTGTGAGGTCCGATCCGGCTATCCGTCATGGATGGTCCTGTGCGCTCGTCTACAATATGAGGCGAAGGGTGTCTTGATTTACTTGACGCCGTTGTCTTCAGTCCTCGGAGACTGGTTTAATCTCCAACAATTAATGAATATAGTAAAGCACTAAGGCATTGAGAACTCGTTTCGTTGTCGAAGACATCAAAGATCTTTGGAAACACGTCTAGTTTCCATTTTTGAAGCTTTCATTCAGTAGTGCCATCGAAAAGCAGCCCTGAAGCCCACTCTTCAAAGTGTGGAATGGCTTCGTTGAGGACCTCTAGAGTCACCCATTGGTTCTCGTGGAAGCTGCAGCTTCTGACTCCCTATGGTTAAGCGCATGTACTCCGCGCCAATCCACGGAAAAGCAGCGGGGGCTGTTGTGGTACAGCCGGAGGACACCAGGGGAGGATTAAACGATTCCTGGCGCCCCGGGAATTGAGGATCATCCGGGGCACCAGGAAAGGATTAAAAGATCCTGGAGACCCCACGTAGGCTGAGAATATCACAGCTCCTGGGGTCCCGGATCAATTGGCCAGCTTTCGGACACCTAGGTGACGTCTAGGGGTCCAGCAGACAGGTATCTTTGGTTTGCCCCCCTCATTCCACACTTGAGTTGAAGAGTTTCAAGAGTCCCAGGAACGGAAATTGGACGTTTCCCGAGGTCCCTAAAAGGACGAGGGTCAAATTGCCGATGCCATGGGCGGCCGCCGATATGACAGCGCTCGAGCTTTCGTAGCGGATGGTGCCCGCCCCATGCTTGAGTTGATCTAACCTTTTAGGCCCTATTTGAGGCCCAACCAGTCTAGGTCGTCGAGGTACCATTGCGATACTGGTACGTCTTGAATGGGCGGCACGTAACCATTGCTACCCATCCTGTTACTTCCTGGGTCGCTGCGGTATACATGGTTGTTGCCAGCGTCACCTCGAGCTGTGTGGACCGGAGCACGAGGAGGAAGCAGCACTTGTTGCTGCTGGGCCTGGTTACGAGTGCGATCGTCTGTCCAAGTCCGCATCTGGATCCATTTTTGTGGTCTCCATACGGTGTCTCTGGGCTTCGCAGTCGCTGAATATCGGTGGTTTCTGGAAACCTTAAGGCGACAAGATGTTAGGAATGAGCTCTTGGGCTCCCCATTCCTAGGCTGCCAGGATGATGACCACCCTTCAACTATAACTTAGTTGAATGGCTTCTGGGGCTCATGATCCGGCTGAATTCGTGGTGTATATATACCACGTCGAGGGCTTCACTTTTGACTACGCTTGTGTGCTGGCTCAGACGGCTGCTGCACTTGTGGTGGAAAGTGGTGATCTTGCCTTTCCAGCACCTGCATACTTCGACTTGCCTCCCGCTCCAAGAAGAACCTATGTCAACGTCGTAGCTTTAGAATTGATGCGCGTAGGCTCCGCCTGGGCAAATGTACCAGCATGTCAGAGAACCTAGCCACACCAGGCCAGTCCAGCGACACTCGGAACATCTGTCGCATGGATGGCTTCTTCCATCCCCTTTACTTCCATGTCCTCTGCCCAGGAGCAATGCCCCCGCCATTCCAATCCAGATATTGCCCGTATATATAGGCAGCCACAGTTATAACCCATAGCTTGGGTCACCGGACACCTCAGATCGGGGGAGGAGGGGAGCACCATTATCATATCCAGGGAACAGCCGCCCTGAACTTTCCATAAATGAGAGGCTGCGAATAATGGTTGGAGTCAGAACCCCCTGTCCCAGAACCACAAGTCTACTTTTCCATCAACCCTTGGGATGGGGGGCCTAACCATAGCCACAGCCCCATGGCATGAGCCCATTCGACGGCCTCATCCCGGTCATCCGGGATGGTCAGGGGCACTATTTTCATGTCAATAGGCCGGTCCGAATCTTCCGTTATCCAGACCGAGAGGCGCGATTCTGTTGCTTTCGCAGTAGAGTGGCAGCCAAGTCCCCGGCGCATGGGGTGGCCCGCAACGTAGGACCTGCCACCATCCCAGGCGCCGGCAACAACAGCACATCTAGGCCTGGCGCGCCAGGGGCTGCGTTCTTGTGGCGGCCGGCCGGCCGGCCGCCACAAGTAAAGGGGACAGTTGGTTTTGACCGGCCGGAGATGGATAGTCTGAGTCTGGAACTTGGCGAAGGGTCATATAAGCTCGAAATAGCATTTATTGGATACTCCCAGGCCCATCCATCTCCAGCCTGGCCACTGGGAGGGTTTGCGCCAGTATCTCGGGAGGCCATAGTTCGTGGGCCATTCAGACGACCCCTATGTTCGGGGGGCCAGGAATCGGCCAAGTGGCGGCACCGGGGTTGCCCCCTCGAGCTGGAGGCCACCCCGCTTCTGGGTTTTCGCAAACCCACCCATTCCACCGGATGCGGCGACCACATCAACGGTACTTGGGGCGGGCCATCACACGCCCCCACGGCACGCGGCTACAACGAGAAGGTTACACCCTCCCATCCTCGGGTGGGCTCCATCGCCCCCCTCTCACAGGCTTTTAACAACCCAATAGCGGGCCCACCATTATGAAGATTGGTCGCCGCCGGTTGACCGGCGGCGATCCAACACCCCTCATTCCTTGAGTTCGACGTCTTTGCGACACTCTGTGTGTCGAGGGACGCGGGACACCCGTAATGCCGACATTAGCAGCTGGCGCCACTCCTGTCGTCTGTGTTGTTGTTCCTGTCCCTTGTGTCTTAGAGTGTGGTCCTGGCACACACTAGAGCGCCACCAGTAGCCAGTCCACCATGGAAAAATCCAGGCTGTGAGGGAAAGGGTTGAGGCGGCCATATCCCCAGACACATTAATGTGTGAGCAATAGCGGGCCCGCTAAGGCTAAACCCCTGACCGGAACTGGCGCAGATGTCATGACCCCTCTAGGTTGGCTACAGGGCCAGGTGTTGGTGTTACATGAAGTAGGGCTCGGTAGTTTCCAACATACTCTTGAGATACATAACACCGGCAGTTTGCGTCGCAACTTTTGGGCGGGATCGGGATCTCGACCCCCCCCGGGCGGCCTATGATGCGTCGTGGCCTCTTGGGTGGGGGGGGGGTGCTTTGCCACAACGAGCGGAGGCGCAGGGGGGTAGAGTAAGTGGTTCGCCCCGGGACGACAAGGAACGAGCCAATCCACACAGGAATAGAGGTAGGGCCTCCAACGAAGGCCGGAGCCAACGACTTCCAGGAACACCACATCCAACGCATCGCAATGGAACGCGACTCCATGTAATGAAAAGCGACGCCGTCGATAATGCTGGCAAGCAGCAGTGGCCAAGCACCGTTCAACGTGGGCCACCAGAGGAGCCACGGGTAACAGGAGCCTCACAGCTCAGCCTGCGATGGCATTTTGGCCGGCACCACGAGTCTTCGTCTTTCCGAAGATATATCGTGCGATGGCCTCGCAATCTAACCCACGCAACCATCCCACAGCCTCCGATGACCCGCTCGCGCCATGATGCGTCTGTGGGATGGTTGCGTCGGGAAGCGCTGGTGTCGCGGCTAAGCCGGGGGCATTTTGGACGCATAGGGGGGCGCTCTATCGAGGTCGCCCGCTGGACACACCCTCTCGCTCTTTCATACCCCTACATCTCTAACAGAGAGTTCTTCCGGGGGCAGTGGTGGTTTTGCTGCAGAACTCTCTGTTAGAGCTCGGGCTATCAAAGGATGTAGCCCCCATAGTCGGGTGCAATTGCGGCGGGTAGCTGGTCCCCTCCGTGTAGGAGGCTAAACCCTCCCCGGTAGGCAAGTTCTACCATGTTGGCGCATAGGCACTAATCGATGCGAGGAGGCGTGCCCACCTCGACGCAGGCATGGGGTCACGAGTATAGTGACGTGTTGGGAGCAAGGAAAGCTTCGGAGTAGGCCGCTTTTTTGCTCTTCATTCAGGAGTCAGTGTATGGACGTCCCCATACATCCCGAAGAATGCCGAAAGTGGTAGCTTACGTCGATTGAGATGCCTGGCCAGGGTTTTCTGGAAGTATTCCTTTACTCCCTACTCGCACCAAGGCTCTTGGCAAACGGCTACGTTCGCGGCGTCCCCTGCCCAGGCTTGCTCGGTGTTGTTGTGGGCGACGATGTGTTGGGTCATGGCACTTCGACCAAGAGGACGACCAAGAGGACGACTTGGACCGCTGGTGCTGCTGCTGAGGCTCGAAGTGTTGAGAATGCAGCTGAGGCCGGTACTTCTGGTACTGCTGGGGTTGGGGGTGCTGATACTGCTGTCGACTCTGGGGGTGTTCATGCTGCTACCGGGGCTGGGAAAGCTGGTACTGTTGCCGGTGCTGCTTCCGGGCTCGGTGTGCTCATATTGCTGTCGAAGCCGAGCGTGCTGGGACTGCTGCTGAGACAGAGAGTCCTAGGACTGCTGAGGTTCAAGGTGCTCATACTGCTACTGGGGTTGGGGGTGCTGATAGTGTTATTCTGCCCGCAGCCGGGTCAGTAGCACTGGGTGCCGAGATGGTTGTGGTCCTTATGGTCGCGGAAGGACTCCTTTCGGTCATTCTGGCGACCACACACGGCGCAGTTGAACTCGGCCATTTTCACGAGTTCTCAGCTCAATGCCAGGTCGCCTATGCGTCCCGAATTGGGCCGCGTAAAGCTAGTATGGGGGCAGAGTCAGTTGATAGGGGAAGAAAGGTAAGCCGAGAATAGGGGGAGACAGATATAGTGCACACCACCGGGAGACGAGTAGGCCTGTAGCTGATAATCTGTTGAACCATAGTCCCCACAAGGGAGGTCCAAGTTTGAGGCCTCGGGCTTCCGGTTTGAGACCTCAGGCATGGCCTCTTTTGCCTTTTCTTGGCTTCCTGGCCAAGATGGCACAGTCAGCGCCGGGTCGAGAGCTGGTGGTGAGCATGAACTCGACCACTGCTGGCAGCTAGTCGAGGGTTAGGGGAGACCAGGAACTTCAGCAGTGAGGGGAGACTGGGGCGGAAGTTCCTGGCCTGGGCATGAGCCAACCATGCCTGGGCGTAAGCGAAGCATGATCAGGCGCCGGTTCCGCGCCGGCGATCTCCAGAGCAGGAGGTTAGAGACCTTTCCAAACTCTGGGGACTCCCGAGGTTTGCTTTTCTTCAGAAACTGCTTTTTGGCATTTCTTTGGCGGGAGCAGAGAGATCCTGTAATTTGATATTAGTAAGTATTAGAGAGTTTGAAGAATGGGGAGCATCCACCATACCTTCATATTGAAGCACATATGAAAATCTTATGCTACCATTCATTATTCCTTCAAGATCTGCAAATGGGAACTTGTTGATTGGCGGCGACCACACAAATCTTTCCAGTTCATCGTCGGCCTGATGATGAACGAGGGCTGGTCGAACTGCACAACTCGGCGTATCCGGTAACCTGCCCACATTTGGAGCAAAAATGTTCGCACTAATTTTCTCAATTATGTTAGAGAGAATATTACACCCTTTTTCGACTGGAGAAACTTACCATTCCATCTCAATGATCTATTCCCACTTATGTTGAGTTGCAGGTGGCAGAGAACGGACGGCACTCAAAGAGCAGTTTAAGGTCTTGCTAAGGACCAATGTAGTTGACATGGAACGTGACCAATGATGGTACGGTGAAACTGACCTGAATGATGGAAGTGGTTAGCGGCTGCAGAGGTGGTAGAAATGTCACTATGTTGGCTTCGCAAGATCTGGGCTTAAGTAATACTTACTAGGCGATGAGTATTATCGACCGACTGTGCAAAAGCCGGCCATTTCCTGTGTGCATGTCATCCATGCAATGCAGTCAAGTAGTTCCTTAATACAAGAGTACCGTTCCTCAGGGACGAGAAGAGAAGAAAAAGAAAAAGGATCACCCCTATTTCTTTTTCTTTTCCAGTTTTTTCTTTGTTTCCGTACCTCATGCAGGGCCTTCAAGGAAACTTTGGCTTCAGCCTGCTTGAGTGATCTTTCCGAGTGCTAGGCAAAACATCCACTGATAGGTAGAGGGTAAGGTTGCTATATGTACATGTTAGTGATATTGACCCAATAACTTATGCTCACTCACTAGGTTGAAAGGTTCTTCATCATCCCGTGCAATGGGTAGTTTTACCTAGACCATGTTAGCGGAGATTCGTTTTGCTCGTTAGTAGGAGAAGAGAGGCGATCGTGCTTTTCCTACCAGAGGACTCAACCAAACATGTTTACACTGTTTATGTCGCGAAGTTAGTTAGAGTTCTGAGTGAAAAACGCGAGGTGGGTTGGAATGGAACTTTGCAATGGTTTTATGATCTTCCACCGAGGAATATAGGTTACAGCCAATATACCAAGGTGTCATGGAAGCTTTCATAAGCCTGAAGCAGTGTGGGAATTCAGAATGGAAGTGCGTACCTTGAGAAAGGTTTTTGGATTAGGGTGTAAGAAGTGGGTTGGGCTGTGGGAGGAGTAAGCTAGAGTTAATGAAATAAGAGTAATGAGATCAACTGTCCACAGACTGGTAGAGGTAGCATCCGAAGTGGACCTTGGAGGTGATATAACAACGTGACAGTGGATGCTGAAGGATGAATAACGTGTGAGAAGTGATAAGCAAAGGAGAGAAAAAGTCAATGAAGTAAAGGGAAGAGTGTGGGAGAGGGAAGAGTGTGAGGATAGGTAAGTGTTTGAAGAGTAAGTGCTTGATGGAGTTGAGGCAAGGTGGTTCAAAAATTTACAAGTCTTGGTATACTTACCTTATGCTTGAGGGCTATGTGTTGTTGAGGGAATAAGTAGGTACATGCACCTAACCCCCGAGTTGGGTATAGGGTTGAGTCGCTCCGAGGTACAGTGGTGGAGCTGAGGGAAACCCGAAGTGAAAGTGAAAAGGAAGGTAGTGCAGAATCAAAAGAAAATGGGGCAAATCCAGGCCTCTGTGAAAGCAGGTGCACTTACTGTTATCTTGTCACCGAGTTTTCACTCGGTTTTCGCTTTGAATTGTTGGTTACTGGTTAAGTAGAGTAGAGATACCTCCTCGATCTGTCTGTCCTGGAACATTTGAAAAGGTCAGTTTGTGGCTTTGCTAGAGTTCTGGACAAGAAAGGAAGAGAACATGAAGTATTCCAGAGGAGTAGACAATAATGACTATTACATATACTTTGGAGTAAATGGGAGGGTTGTGAGAGATAGGCAGCTTCCAGCTGTGAAGTGGAGATCTAGAGGTGAAGAGGTAGAGGCAAGGAATGTGGTATAAAATGGAGCAGAAGTGAAAGTGATATTGAATTTGGAACTTACTGGTAGAGGCTGTTGAAGTTGATTTAGTCCTGAATGGTCCCTCACCTGGGAAAAAGGTTAGTGCAGTGGATCAGAAAGCCTAGGTGTGCAAGTAGCCCTGTAAACAGACTCACCTGAATGACAAATGTAACGATAACTGGAGAGGAATGGTTTATGAAGTTCAGTGGATCAAAGGTAAATTCGCCAAGAGAAAAGCAAGGTTCTGCAAAAAAGTCATGATCAACTGACAGCTGCTTTAGCCAGGTATGTGATGGGTGAGGTTTAGGATACACAGGATGCAGATGGAGGAAAAGGTTCAAGAGGTTGCCACAGTATCTAGTTATGAAAAGCCACAATTGGGAGGGAAGTGAGGTGAGTGATGATAATGAAGAAAAGGGTGGGTGGGAGAGCAATACAGGAATGTAAGAGTGACTAAAGTATGGAAGAGAATGTGGTTTAGGATTGGAAAAGTGCTAACTTACCTGTTGGAAACAGTGTCTGCTGAAGCACAACCAAGTAGTGGGTGATTCTTCCTGGTTATCACATAATAGTTAGAAACACAGAGGGATTAAGGAGATGGGAGAGGTGATGGGAAACAAACTGGAAGAGTGAGGTTATACAAATAATAATTTTGTTGAGGATCTATGTGTAAGATGAGAAGGGAAGGGAAGGGAAAAAGAAGAGACAAGGAGGGAAACTCATGGGTATTTATATTATCTTGCCCCCAGCGTTGTTCGGTAATCAGTAGGGTCCCCAAGGGCTCCGGACCCTTCCGGGCATTTGCAGTGTTACCCGTTCCTTATCAAGGTTTACTACTATTGAGTAAGAGATTAGCAACTGGGTACAGTACTTACAAGATGTTTGCAAAATGTACTTGTTATACACGTGAGTCATATTGCCGCTCATTGCCAGAGGCGCAGCCTCACAGGCCTGATAGTCTTATTCGGGGGGGGGGGCATTTAGGGGGCCGTTACGGGAGGCATGCCTTGCCGAGGGGCTCAACCATCATGCCGAGAGGTACAATCATCGCGCCGAGAGGCATGACAAACACACCGGGGTCCGCCGACGCTCAGTCGGCGATGTCAAGGGTCCAGTGACGGTTAGCAGTGCCGAGCGACGGTCAGTGGTGCCGAGCGACGGTCAGCGGTGCCGAGTGTCCAGCGACGGTCGGCAATGCAGCGAAGTATCCAGCACGGCATTAGTCATGCAGCACCAGTCATTATTCATTGTTCATCAATCACAGATCGCCAATCATTATCTATATATCATTTGCTGTTGTTTCTAGATAGGCAGTCGGTAGTGGGTAGTGGCTAGTGGGTAGTTGGAGGTGGGCAGTCGGAGGTGTGTAGTCGGAGGTGGATTGTCGGAGCGACCGGCGGGTTTTGGTTGGTAATCGGCAGGCATCGGTCGGTAATTGGCATGAACCGGTCGGTAACTAGAAGGCACCGGTCAGCAATCGGCAGGCACTGGTTGGATATTGGAAGGTGCTTGTCGGCGATTGTCAGTTAGCAGGCACAAGATAGCGGGCGATGATCGCCGACAATCGCCGACAGTCGGCATCTACCATGGCAGGGCCAAGTTAGATTCAATGGAAAGTCTATAGGGAATTGTATGCGAAAGGAGTAACTTCAAGAATAAATGCAAATACCTAGGTAGTCTGGCGCACTTTGCATAGGGTTCTGTTACTCATTGTGACATTGCCCGAATAGCAGGAAGTAGCAAAGGCATCTGGAGAGGGCAAAGGTGTTAGGAAGTTGCTATTGCAGGATAGGACACACAGCGCGGTAGACAATACAAGATGCTCGTGGCTTGTGGTGGCTGCCATCATTATATGGTGAGGAGATTAAGTCCTGTCAAAGTTTACGCAGGCACTGTTTTGTTTGCATCTGTGTGTGTGTGTGTCTGTGGGGGCATGTAATGCATCTGGTGTGTGTATGAAGGAGGGAGAAAGAGGAGGTGAGAGGGTATAAGTGTGAGGTAGTAGGTGAGGTGCGTGAGGTGCGGGATAGTTGTGCCTGCCCTCAACAGTAGCAGTAGCAGAGGTATTAAGAAAGGGCAAAGGTGTTAGGAGGTAGCTACAATGGGCTAGAACACGTGGCATGGCATATGATACAGGACCCTCGTGGCTAATAGCGACTATAATAATGATTTAATGAGGTGATTAAGGACCATCAAGTTTATGGGGGTACTGTAGGTATCTGTGCAGGTATGTGTGTGTGAATGTGAGAGGAGTTCGAGGTGCAGAAGGTCTGATAGATGATATAGTGAGTCCGGGGGTCCTTAGGGAGATTCTGCCGTATCAGTAGTAAAGGTATCAGGAGGCAGCAAAAGTGTTTAGGGCACAAACAAGATTTAGGATAAGAGCTTGTCGAGCATTCACTTGCAGAAAAGGGGTTATGTGAAGGAACGTTCCAAGGCGTGACTGTCGGCCGAAAACACAATCTTTACGCAAGAGCAAATCATCTTATGTAGATAGCGATGGGACAACTTGGGATGAAAGAAGGCAACAGGAACCAGGAACCAATGTCGAATGTGTAACACAACGACTGCTATCATCTTATCATAATTATAGCGGGATATTTAAGCGGATTAGATTTATATATGCCCCCTTTATAGACCTATCCTATGGCCCTTTGATAGCTTCTTTATTGCATTGGTTTTGCAAGGAGACTACAGGTAGTTTCGCTTTCCCCGTGATCTTTCCCACCATCTATTTCCCCCTATTCCTCTCCTCCTATGTGTGTTATTATCCCCGCTAGGGTTCCAGTGCTCCAAGCATGGCCCAGCGTTTCCGAGCTCCCTCGACCACCTAGTCGGTTAAATTTATTTTGCCTCTGCTTGAAGCAAGATCACACCGTTACTCTGCCTCCGGGAGCATTCAGGAAGTTGGTTCAACAACCCACGTTCAATGGCTATAAAAGGAGGGGGTAGTTGTCCTCCTACACATGTCCCCAGTGAGATATTTCCGAATATTACTACTCCAACACTCACTACCTGCGTTTAGGTTCTCAATCCCCATTGCCACTCGTCCCAGTCCTGAGCTATTGCATGCGAAAATATACATAAGTGTAGCACCACGCCCGCCTGTTCGGTCTCCGCTTTTAGTCTTGCGAACTCTTCCTTGTATGCATCGTCCGCCACATCCCAACAATCTAGATAGATTTCGCTGAGGCCAGGCAGCTGAGAATCCTTCTTGGCGGCGAAATCGAGAAATATAGTCTTAAGGACCTGGGCATGGTCTTTGGTTCCGCTTGATAGCAATGATAGCTTGGACACTGAAGGAGGCACAAGGTCGCCGAAAAATGGTTTCGCTGAACCCTGAGTTGATGTGGCTATTTCAGATGCAGCGGTTGTGATATTACACGCTGCAATTTCCAGTGGAAATTCAAGCTCCCGCAGACGCTGAAAGCCGCGCATTGACGCCTTCCCAGGAGGGATCGAACCGCGCATATAGCGTATCCCGACAGCAAGCTTCTCGAGGTGACTTCCTGCCTCGCGCTCGATTGCCGTGACGAATTTGCAGATGTCCCAGTCCTGGTGATCGCCCTTCCTCCCTGCCGAATGCTGGTAACCGAGCGACCTAAGACGTGGCGTGTGTTTAAGGAAGGCGGCAATCGCCACCTCGTCGATGTAACAGCGCACGAAACAGACATGTTCAAGAGCCTCGCCGTAACGAAGATATGGATCTTGGATTGCGTGTGGCATGGGAGTTTCCCCCGCGGCGACGCCGCACCAACAGCGAAACGACGATACGTGCGGTAAGGCTAGGAAGGGAACCGCTTTATCCAGGTCGAATCCATGCCTGCGGCGTGGCGGGATGTATGATTCAAATGATTCAAGTCCGTTGGCTTGACCGAGACTAGGTCTTTCCCATGGGGAATTCGACCGCATAGTTGCGCGAACTATGGCTGCGAGAATCTTCTCATCTTTGTCGAGCGGCTTCCAAAGCTTCGGTAGCGAGACCTTCTCGGCGTTTGGCAGGAGCGTCAAAAGAAAAGTAGCAGCATTCTGTGAGTAGCTGTTTCTTGGCGTTCCGAGAAGATACTCTTCAATCCCAGCGAAATACTCTTTCCCCTCCAGACCTGCTTGTCGCAGGTAGGGGGAGTCGACGAACAGTGTGACAATCGAATCAGCAAAATGAGCGTCAAATATAGGTACACCCTTCGGGGGGAAACCGTCATGATTAAAGTTCGCGTTTATGATATAACGTGCGACTATCGGTTCGGTAGCAATACGCATGATGAGATCGTACGCTGTTCTGATGGATGGCCATGACGGGTCTCTCGAATAGTTCCAATATGCGAAATTCCGGAACTCCGCGCGGAGTTGGTTGTGGCGCTTGAGGTATGGTGTGCATAATTTGTAGAATGCCTTGCAAGTTATTGCCAGGCTCTCGAACCCTTCTGGCAAAACATCTGAGATGATTTGGTCCAATAGCTCGGCAGGCAAACCAGTAAGTGTCGGGTCAGCCATGACCGTGGTGAGGTGTGACCGTTGTTTGGGGCCCCGACAACTCCGCGAAAGTACTGATACTGAGCTGTAGGTAGGTCGTTGGTTGTTAGAGGGGAAGAGGATTTGTTGAAGGTCACACTGTCGTCAAGTATGATGGGGCTTGTTGTGTAACAAGATTGTTTCCACCGCCTCCGTCTGAATGAGACAAAACTTCCAATTCCTTAGCTATATGGGAGAGTCGCCACAGAGATATTGAAAAGAGAAAGAGGGATCTCTGGGCCGAAAGCATGCGAGATTTGAAGGGAATCGATTGAAGTGGATGCACGGCCCAGGGTCACGGGTTTATGCGCCCGAATCCTGTCCGGCCACGGCTGTGACATCTGACAAAAATCGAGCAAGATCCCAGGTACATGCATCTTCTATATGGCTTCCTCGCCAATACGGGACATCTATTGGCCTAATAATAAGAACATGAAACCACGCCGTGACCCTGTATGCTATCACGGCGACCTACTATCTTTGGAAGCTGGGCAACACTCGGGGTATTATTAAGGGGAATATCACGCCCCCAAGCCGTGGTGGAGGTACAGGGATAGACGTGGCCCTCCATGGTCCGCGAAACAGGCGACATGGTGTATAACACTGGGTACAACTCCGGGTTGGCACCTTAAAACTGTTGGTCCTTTTGTGTAGCTAGATGCGTGGGCTCGGAAAGGGTCGGTTAGCCCATGGGTTGCAGGCATAGACCTCGGCCGCTACAGTGGCACAATCGTCACACGGGTTGGCAACTGTCGCTACGTACCTCAACAGACTCTGTAAATAACTTGACAGTCCTCAATCCCTGTATAATAGGCAAATACACACAATAAACACACGCACAGACATACAGACATTGATTCCACAAACTCTGATGGTCTTTCGTAGAAGAGACCTGGTAGTCATCGCAGCCGTTGCGAGTCACGAGAATTATGTATCGTGTGTCAAGGCCTCCTGTTATAGTGCAGTACTCTGTAGGTCCATGAGGTCCTGCTACCATGGCACCTTTCTGAAACACCTCATTGCAAACCTATGCATACGAAACTATCCATATAAACCTTATCTTCAGGTTGATTATGTTTGGAAAGCTCCAGTGAGTCGAAAAGAAAAATAGACCTATAGTTGTGTTGGATCAACGAGTTCTCTAAATGTTTGTGTACTTTCAAGACAGGCTTTTTACTCCCATGTACTCTACAGCTTCAATGTTAACCTCCCAGTGAGACAGACGGCTACCAGTGCCACGATACTCCCGACGAGCTTCCCGAAATGTTGATATCCAATAGTTATTCATAGTGTTGTAACAGTTTGCCACCAACATAACATCTACGCCTTCTCAAGTGTGACAGTTGAAGCTTACGACATTAGCTTTGGGGGCTGGAAAGGAGTAAGAAGAAATGAGTATCTCCTTTATAGGCGACAATGGCCAGATTAGATGTATATAAATATTGAGATTCCTTGGAAAAGAAAAAAAAAGGAAGGAAAGAAAAGGAACAGGGAAGAGAAAGCCTGTACTCAACCCATTATCATTGCTCGACTCCCCCTTTCAACAATACTTTTCCCCATGTATCTAGCCTTGTATTCAGTTCTACTTACTGCTTCGGCAGCCCATTCGGCTTTACAGCCGCGCGTGGATGCGTGTGACGCAGCTATCCAGGACAACGAAGGAGATGAACTCACCGCACCCACTTCTGATGGGACTTCAGGTATTGGTGCTGAATTCGAGACTACATATTTATATTTCTCAAATCCGTCGTGCAGCAGGACTGATACCTTTGCGGCCAAGGGACAAGTCATTGAAGGGCGTGTAGGGACGCACTGGGCGCTTACAGCAGACACAGTTGGCGAGGCGGGCAGACTCCAAGCAGAAATCATTTTGAATGGCCAGATCATCAAAGTCGGGACTGGAGATGCGGCTAGGGCAGGTGCTGCTGCTGCCAACAACTTCGTAAGTTAAGGGCCTCACCTTACATCCATTCCCATCATATTAACTGCTCCAGATAACTTGGAAGCCCTCAAACGGAGACAAGATAAATGTTGCCAATAGCAAGTGCAATCCGTGGAGCGGTGCTGGCATTGGCAAAAGCTACAAAGCGGACGTGGTAGAGTGGGATGCACAGGTCACTGCACCAATGCCCCTTGAAGCGCTGTATAGCCTTATGAAGGAACAGGAGTCGGATTCAGCAACTGAGTACAACATCCTGACAGGTTCAGAGACCCACAGGACAGGAAAAATTGAAGGAGCCAATCTCATCGTCGTAACAGGGGCGTATTTTCAGTCCAACACAAATGGCATCGACCACACCAAAGTCAGTGACGACGTACTCGGCTTTTGCTCCTTGGTACTATCATATGCGAAAGGCGCAAAATACGCCCTCCTCGATAGCCAAAGCCCCAAGCTCATGCTGACCTTCATGCCACGAACCGAGTTCAATACCATCTTTCGCCAGGTCAAATCGAAGGTTCCGGGGGACCTTTTCACCCTTTTCGACTCTCTTGCATGTTACAAACTTGAAAATTTCGGGGAGCTCATGTAGGAACCCAACTCTTCTTGCTTGCCAGACTAATATGAGGTAGAGTTGAAGATGAATACTGCTCTGGCCCCCTGGAAAAGCCAGTTTCCAACCAAAGGTTCGGTGGACTAACGTTCAAGAATTCCGCTGCTAGTGTGAACATCAAAGCCTGGTAAGTTGGATTCTCCCCCCATAATGCAGTTTTTCCCCTCAGATCTTGGGGGCCTGGGGTGGTTTCAGATTCTGGACAGTTGCATCCCAGCTCTGAAAAACGCACGAGATCACAAACTCTCCAGCTCGTTCCTTGATGGACACGGCTTTCGCGTATGCTAACTCCTTTGGACAGGATCCAAGGCATCGGCTCCGGAACTGGCTCAAAAGACGCACTTTCGAAATTTGACGAAAGCATCGATGGTTCGATCGGAGGCCTGAACGGGGCAACGGAGAAATTGCACAACTCACAGCGCTCGGTGCCTTTGTTCGAATTCAGGGATCTCTCCCCTTTGCCTTTAACGCATGAGTTAGAGAAGTTCATGGGCGATGTGGACGCAGCCGTCCAGAGCCTCCACAAAACCTTCGCCAATCCTCCTCCGGAGCAGAGGCGCGATATCCCTGCCAGTTGCTATGGTTCCGCAGCAAACACCGTCCCCGCTACCATAACCACGGCGCCCATGCCTTCGTGCGTACTTCACAATCAAGATCCTGACCAGGGCATTGCCCAAGCATTCTGCTTGTGCGACAAGTCTGTCACGCTCAGCGTCTTGCCCGCCGCCAGTGCCCAGTCCGAAAGCTGCGCTTACAAGTCTATTCCCACTGCCACGAGTTCCAGGGTCACCGTCACAACCCAGACCGAGGTGTGGACCAGCGACTGTGCCGCGTGCACCATTATCGGCGGTATTGCCGATTCCCGGACATGCACAACGGTCGCCGGATGTACTCCAACACACGCCCCAACCCCACGATCGCTGCCTGGGTGGGCAATCTCTCCACCATCGACATTGGAAATGCTGAAGATCGAAATGGCGGCAAGGACCTTGCTACTGAGATGTTTGGCAAGCTCAAGGCCATGTGCAATGATAAGACCTGCAAGGGGGATCATGCCGAGATGGACAACGTGGAAGCGGTCGTAGACGGCGGCGAGGAGTCCCTCAAGCCTGCAATGTATCTTCAAGAGGCCACCTTGTGAGTTCACGCGCATTTCTCCTACCCATCGAGTCCTCGGGACCAAGGAATCCTGACATTTCTCCCTCGCTTTCCCCTGAAAGCACCAGCCAAGCCGTCCTGGAAAAGATGCTGTCCGTCGGCATCTCCTCCTGGGTCTCGGCTCTCAACGATCCGACCCTGAGGCTCTGCCAGAACGTCACGTACGAAGCCGATGCAGATCCGACGGGATCCGGATGTGGCGAAGGGCCTATCCCCACGCGCCGCCTCCGAAGAAAGGTCCGCCGTGACGATGGCGCGGTCCTTTGGGAGCGAGGACGGCTTGCACAACGCTGTCTCGATTGCGACCCGCCGATGGTCTGTCATTACGATGCACGGATGTGCAGTGCGCCCGACGAGATCAGTAAGTCGGCCCTCGTTTTCTTCTTGCAGCGTCTTCCGCATCCAGCGCTAATTAGCTGTTGTAGCCGTCGTCATGGCCGGTGATGGGGATCCCTACGCAAACCGCCTGAATATCGGGGCCACGCTCGATGATAAGGGCGGCGACGGCTTCCTGTGCGAAGAAATCACCGCCGCATTAACAGCTGCCGTGGCGGTCCTTGCGCCCGAGCTGCTCGAGGTCGACGCCCTAGAAAGCGTTGAGCTTGAAGCCGTTTGCGGTATCATGGATGATCATCTGTCTGTCGTTCACAACTTGAAAGAGACATCAAAGGTGTCTCGAAAGATATCTTATGGAGAGACATAGGCCTTACCAGCTTAGACGGGGGTAGATACGGGCTTAGCAACGTGTAGGTATTGCTATAGCAGAAGAGAAGATGTTTTGAACGAGCCACCGGGTGTTACTACATATATGGGAAGGACGTAAGACTATATGTTGGCCACATGAAGTCGGCAGGACGCAGCCACCTCGGCAGTCTTTAGATACATCTATCAATAATAGGATCAAAGGCCCAAGGGGGAATATTATGGCCGCTTCCACGCAGCCCATCCATTCAATCTCCACAGTAGAAGTCGCCGAACGAAAGTTCGGTACCGGTTCCGTTGTAGTGCGCCTTCTTGGGGTACGGACACAGGATACGATGGTTGACGGACCCGTCCTGCTTAGGAAGGCTTGACGCCTCTAAGCGGTCCGGCTTGATACCTGACTCCACCCACGCGACCAGGGCGTCCAATGTCCCCGAGGGGTAGCCCCCGGGACCGCCTAGGCAGTGGCCGAGACCCGGCGACTCGAACAGGCGGTAGTAATCATGGACCCGTGGATCGCGAGCTGCGACACGGTCGTAGTAGTGCGACGTCACGCGCGGAGCGAGGAGACTGTCGGCCTGCAATAACGAGTCAGCTTGGCGACACGCGAGAAGAGGTCGAAATAGCCACGAGACTCACCAGCCCGTGGTAGGATATCATCTTGCCCCCGGCGTCTCTGAAGGCATCCAGGTTGTGATTTGCCGCATTCAAGATCCCCCCATACTTCTTCTGCGACTTCTGAACAAGCTTTTCGAACTCGGGCGCCCTAATGGTCGAAGTGTCGAACGACGGATCCCTTTTCATTACATAACGCACCCACCCGTCGCACAGAGACACCGGTTTCCCGACACAAGTCCCGTTGCTGAAGCAGGCCGTGTTTGCGATACCCAGGAGGGTCAAGCCGCCGGCCGTGGTATCAACCAGACTCGTCTCCTTTTCCAGTGGCTCCGACAGGAGAGAGCCGTCTTTCGTATACGCCCCCTCCCACACGGCCTTCGTCACGTTGGCCGCCGCCTCCGAGATCTGGACGTCCTCGGGGGTGCCGGTGTCGTTGCAACTGATGGTCTTACCGACGACGCTAAAGGGGTCGAAGTCGCAGGCCGCCGGATCCGCGATGATCCCGTCGACGAGGCCGTCGTCGGGATCGCAAAGCTTGACAGCGGCCGCCGTGATGGCCACGAGCTCGCAGCTCCGCGGGTAGTGCCCGAGCTCCTTCATCACGATCTGCGGCCAGAGGTCGGCGACGGCGAACCCGGCGAAGCCGACGGCGGGGGCGGAGGCGGCGATGCCGTCGAAGGCGTCCGGGTACCGCTGGGCGAGCACCATGCCCTGGCGGCCGCCGTTGGAGCAGCCGCTGAAGTAGGAGCGGCGCGGCGGGCGGCCGTAGTAGCTCTCGGCGACGGCCTTGCCGAGGACGGCCATGTCGTTGAGCGAGGCGTGGCCGTAGTCCTCCAGCAGGTGGTCCTCGACCGCGCCGCTTGATAGCAGCCACGAGGCGTCGAAGGGGTCCGCGGCCGCGTGGCCCGCGTCGCTGGTCACGGCCGCGTAGCCCTCCGCCACCGCGCCCAGCATATGGTAGTGGGACCCGGAGAACTGCAGGCCCCCGGCGGCGTAGCCGCCGCCCCCGACGCCCTGCATGCGTCCGTTCCAGTCGCCGCTCGTGGGCAGGAATACGTCCACCGTGACCGTGTCGTCCTGGCCGGTGTGCGTGTACGTGGTCGTGACGTGGCAGAAGCTGACGCCCTCGGCGTCGACCGGCCCATGGTTTGCGTAGCCGCCCAAGGGGACCTGGACGGTCAGGTTTGATACCAGCGACGCATTGAACGAGGAAATCTCGGCCCCGGGGAGTTCTGGGTACCGCAGTCTTGAAGGACTGCACGTGGTGAAAGTGAGAGGGACTTGTTCCATGACTATGATCGTGGCCTGCAATGCTTGCCCTAGGCCAATTCCATTCACGATCATGTCCCTGACCTTATATGGTTCTTCGGGGTCGAAAACCCTTTTTCTCCCCTCATTGCTACTCGAGATGACTCAAGCGGCGTAAGCAATGGGCAAGCATATGTATCATGCAGGGTGATGGCGGTGACCGAGTTCGTATTTTTCAACGTTTCATTGGCTCAATCCACGATGTGCGGGTTCGATGCGAAACTATACGCGTATCGAATACCTTGCACTGGTAAGCCTGGCAAATGTAGACTTGTCAGCTCATCTACCCTCGGGTCAAGTGTTGAACTTCCATACTCCTATCCCTGTAAATGCCTACCTATTTTTTTCCATATCCATGTTTCTAGAGCCTTGACACCTAACCGCGGCATAAAGAGTAGGTGTACGAAGAAATAATCCATGGACCGTCATTATGAATCACGTTGATGGTTTCTTGAGCACAAGTAACCCTGTGTCTATCTATCAGGCGTCTTGTTGGAGTAAGGCGTACAAGAGCACGCTCAGCACGACGTTGCATCGACTTAGCGGCTAAATATCTTCAATCAGACATCCACGCCTTCTTCCTTCTCAATCTCGTCCTTACTAGGGCACCATTTATCTTGTAGCTCCTTGTCAAGAGCGAGTTTGTAGACATCGGTCGGCCACCACTCGCCCCAGCTCGTCAAGAAAATTTGGTTAGGATCTTCGGGGAAGTCATCTCGTGTAAAAGCACGGTAGACGTTCTGTGCGCCTATCGTAGGATTTAGAATTTCGAGATCTCTGCGCCCTTTCCAAGACAACGGAGGTAGAACATACCTTCTTCGACGCTCTTCGCATCGGGGTGAGTCACCGGGGGCGTCATATTATTTGATTTGAAGAACCCGGTTCCGGGAATCAGGCCGGGCGATACGGCGACGACCTCACATTTGCCCAGGAGCTGACGGCGCCACCAGTGCGCTCCTAGGAGCTGGATGAACTTTGTGGCGCTGTAGACGCTACGCTCCGACTTGGAAGCGCCTTTGACGTCATTTTCAAGTAGGCCTGCAGCACACAGTGAGACCGACACCCCCTCGTTAGACGGACTTCAGCTTACCGGCATCCTCTACACCGCGAATGGCACCAGAAGAGACAACCACGACGCGCGACTTCGACTCTTCGAGCTTCTCACGGAGCAAGTGGGTCAGGTAGTGCTGGGCTGATGCTCGAATTAGCAAATGACTGAACCAAAAGCGTGATATAAAGTAGTCGCCCACAGAGGTGATTGACAAGGTAAGATTCGCACCACTTGGAGCCATGCGGACCAGGATCCGCAGCACTCTTCCCAATGCCGGCGTTGAGCAGCAGGTAGTCAATCCTGTCGACAACACCGAGCGTCTGGTTGGCGAAAGCCTTCACCGTCTTCAGGTTCGACAGCTCGAGCGGGAAAATAGTCACCGTATGCTTGCTGCTATCATACTGGAGACCATCGTAGGCTGCCTGGGCCGCATGCGGATTCCGCGCCCCGAGGACGAACTTGTACGGCTGCCTCTGCGCGAGGAGCTGCTTGACGAGCTCAAACCCCTTAAACGAGGGTCAGAAGACGTGTGTCTTTCTTGAACATAGTACTAGGAGGTCTTGGGACATTGCTCACCAAGCCAGAGGAGGCCCCCGTGGCCACAATGGTCTTATGAACGGTGGCCATATTAACTACCTAGAATTAAAACGGAAGAGTTAGGTAGTTTAGTTGGAAGAGCTATTGACCTTTGGAATTGAACATGGACGGGCACAGAGTGTTGATATGAAAAGCTACGGAGATAGTTGCCAAACCCCAACCCTTACTTGCTTTGCCCGTCAGCCTGTGTGTACGGTATTCTGTACCCCGTAGATACGCGGGGAGGTCCAAAATATGGATGATTGGTGGGGGAAGGTGATTGATGACAAAGCGGTCGATATTCTCTCAGATGTACATATGTACAGCAGGTAGTAGGTAGGGATGTACATGTGCTGAGTCTCTTCACGATAGGTACATGCAGCTGTCTGTCCAGCCGTCCGTCCACTTTGGAAATAGTCCCAGACGATGGTTAGAAGTAAACAAAGGTGTATAACATGGCATTTGTTAACCTCTGCACACGGGCAAGTACAGATCTGTATGCTATAACCAATCCAAAGTGTTCCATTGTGAACATCTGGTTCCACGATTTTCCATGTCTACTTCGAGTGGACCTGAGCTTTGCAGACGCTAGGCGATTTGAGGCTAGCGTGTGTTAACCTCGGCTTCTGGGCGCTTCCCTCTTCAGCGACAGCCTCAACCGAAATTTTTGAAGCTTTCTGCTTCCCATGTCTCCATTTTACCTTCTTGAATCTTTCATCCCCAACACCACCGAGCACCTCTCTTCCTGCGCTGGATTGTAGTCGGGGCACTGCAGTGGCATATTCTTATATTCTCTCCTCCTTGTCCTAGGTAGTTCACACACACCACAATGCAGCGTGCCCTCTCTTCCCGGACACGGGCTTCCGTCCTGTCCTCAGCTGCCACTGCGAGCAAGTACCGAGCCGGTGCAGGTCTCTCGCAACAGCTCCGGTTCGCCCACAAGGTTAGTATTTGCGCTTGCAAACTTGATCGGCTTTTCCGGAATTATGTCTCGAAAGTTGTATTCGAATTTCAATTATGCTAACCTTTTCCCGTTACAGGAATTGAAGTTCGGTGTCGAAGGTCGAGCTTCTCTGCTTGCCGGTGTTGAGACGCTGGCAAAGGCTGTTGCCACCACCCTTGGCCCCAAGGGCCGAAATGTCCTAATTGAGTCAAGCTATGGCTCTCCCAAGATCACAAAAGGTACGCCAACGCCCCAGAAATTCCTTGCATATTAAATCGCATATGCTGACTTGATATCTTACCAGACGGTGTTACTGTCGCAAAGGCGATTAGCTTGAAGGACAAGTTCGAGGACCTCGGTGCCAGATTAGTGCAGGACGTCGCCTCCAAGACGAACGAGTCTGCTGGTGACGGAACGACAAGCGCCACTGTCCTTGCCCGCGCTATCTTCTCCGAGACTGTCAAGAATGTCGCCGCTGGCTGCAACCCCATGGACTTGCGCCGTGGCACCCAGGCCGCTGTTGATGCTGTTGTCGAATTCCTGCAGAAGAACAAGAGGGACATCACAACTAGCGCAGAGATCGCCCAGGTTGCCACCATTAGCGCCAATGGCGACACTCACATCGGCAAGCTGATTGCCAACGCCATGGAGAAGGTCGGCAAGGAAGGTGTCATCACTGTCAAGGAAGGAAAGACCTTGAACGATGAGCTGGAGGTCACCGAGGGTATGCGATTCGACCGTGGCTTCGTGTCTCCGTACTTCATCACCGACACCAAGGCGCAGAAGGTTGAGTTTGAGAAGCCCTTGATCCTTCTGTCCGAGAAGAAGATCTCCGCCGTCCAGGACATCATCCCTGCTCTTGAGGCCTCCACCCAGATGCGCCGACCTCTTGTCATCATTGCTGAGGACATTGAGGGCGAGGCTCTTGCCGTCTGCATCCTGAACAAGCTCCGAGGCCAGCTGCAGGTCGCCGCTGTCAAGGCCCCCGGCTTCGGCGACAACCGGAAGTCTATCCTTGGCGACATTGCGGTTCTTACCAACGGTACTGTCTTCACCGACGAGCTTGACATCAAGCTGGAGAAGGCTACCCCTGACATGCTCGGCTCCACTGGTTCTATCACCATCACCAAGGAGGACACTATCGTGCTGAACGGAGATGGAAGCAAGGACAACATCGCTCAGCGGTGTGAACAGATCCGAGGCGTCATGAGCGACCCCAGCACATCTGACTACGAGAAGGAGAAGTTGCAAGAGCGACTTGCCAAGCTCTCGGGTGGTGTCGCCGTCATCAAGGTCGGTGGCTCTTCCGAAGTCGAGGTCGGCGAGAAGAAGGACCGATTTGTCGATGCCCTGAATGCCACCCGTGCTGCCGTCGAGGAAGGTATCCTGCCCGGCGGTGGTACCGCTCTTCTCAAGGCTGCCAGCCAAGCTCTGAAGGATGTCAAGCCCTCCAACTTCGACCAGCAGCTGGGCGTTAGCATCGTCAAGAACGCCATCACCCGACCTGCCCGGACGATCGTCGAGAACGCCGGCCTCGAGGGCTCCGTGGTTGTTGGCAAGCTCATGGACGAGTTCGGCAGCGACTTCAACAAGGGCTTTGACAGCGCCAAGGGCGAGTACGTGGACATGATCGCGGCCGGTATCCTTGACCCCCTCAAAGTGGTCCGGACCGGTCTGGTTGACGCCAGCGGTGTCGCGTCCCTGCTTGGCACGACTGAGGTTGCCATTGTCGAGGCTCCGGAAGACAAGCCTGCTCCTCCCATGGGCGGCGGTATGGGTGGCATGGGTGGTATGGGCGGAATGGGCGGAATGATGTAATGTTCTCATGGATGAACTTCAGCTTGTTTTGTATCAAAAAGTCTGGGCTATGGAGCATTGATCTCGGTGTTATTCGGATGGGATCAAACGTGGCTATGTACTTTCTCTCTCCATCTCTCTCTCTCCCCTCTACTCCCCAGTGTACTCTGTTCATAAAACTGGTAGATATCCCGAGCGGCGTTGTAACGAATTGTATGTATAATAGGAGCCACGCAACACGATATATATGATCAGTATCATGAACAGCCTTATAGTGTTGACATTGCTGTCGCTAGCTGCCCAGGCAGCGCAGCCAGAATGGCCTGCTGCGAGTTTTGTTTGTTTGTTTTAATCATTTATTGTCAAGTAGCTTCCAACGCCACGTCGGCAATGACACGGTGATGACGAATCTTAGTGGCTCATTGCCCGTTACGCTGGAAAAAGCAGCAATAGTGCGCTCTAAGCCATCTTACATATATATATACCTGTGGTACCTGGAGAAGGTTGTTTATTTACTGCACCTACGTGTAACTCCCCGTGTACGTAACGTAAGCACCTACAGTACAGAGTGGACTGTACCTTGTTGGCAGCGCAAATCTGTAACCGCTGGGAAGATTACATATGCACCATGGAGAGCATCAGTGGGGTCACGTGCGGCTGGAGGTGCTGAGACGACGGCTGGATGGGACTGGATGGACGTGAAATTGTCACCCGATGGGCTGCTGGGTATGCTGGGTATGCTGGGTTTATTAGGACGTCCCCAGTTACATTAGGTTATTATGGCATGGCCAACAACCCGGCAACCAAACAAGGCAGGACTGGCAGGACTGGCAGGCCTGCCCACAACCCACACCCACACTCCCCCCTGTCGCCCATTACGCCCACCCATTACGTCCCCCCAAAACTTCTTCTTCACCCCACCAAAGGCCCAAGGCTCTGCTCTGCCACCAACAACCTAGGCTCAGTGCTATGTCTCCAGTGCGTTCGGGTTGTTGACTGTGCTGTGTTCCGTGTCCGTGTGTCCCTCTTTTTCACCAGCCCGACTTTCCCCTCCATTGCGATAGCGTCCACGCTAAAAAGGAACACACACCTCTCTCTCTCTTCTTTTCTACTCTCGTGAGGATCGCAACACCCCCCAACCAACCAACCATCCACCCAACCCGTTCCCGACGACTCGCGTAGCAGCGATTAATGTTAGTTAAGCCGCGGAAACAGCAGCAGCTCAACCCCTCCGCAGTCCCAAGCCTTTACGCCTTTTCTGTCTGCTTCTCTCTCCCTACCCGGTTGGCTTGCAGCACGAGTGTTTTTGAAAAAAGAAAACCCCGCTGACGATCAACGTCACAGCTTGACTCTTCTCCCGATTTCTCATTTCGTACAGACCACCACACCCCTATACCGCCAAAATGGTAAGTCGTCTATACAGTCGGCCACCTCTCGGTCGCTGGCGATGCTGATTTTCGTAGTCTCAATCAGGGTTCGTAAATACATCAGATATCAAGCTCTTGCTTTATGCCGCTCCCGACTCTACTACCTACCTACCCGTGCCCATGTCTCCCCCCCCTCTCTCTCTCTCTTCCCCCTTAACCTTGCGCCCAGCCGCGCCAGCCCGTCCCGCCGCGTGCGCCCGCCGATCAGGGAAAAGATTTAGGGAGAAGAAGAAGAAGCACTGACCGCCCGTTGTTGTTTTTGTGCAGAGCATCGATCTCGCAGGATTGCATCACCACGTTCAATGACCTCAAGCTTGCAAAGAAGTGCAAGTACATCATCATGAAGCTGTCGGACGACCTCCGGGAGGTCGTCGTCGAGGAAAGCTCCGACAACCCAGACTGGGAACACTTCCGCAACCAGCTCCTCTGCGCCAAGACCAAGAGCAAGAGCGTAAGATCCAGGGCCGCTCCCTTTTACCTTTAGTGTAAGCTACCTCGGCGGCGTTCTGACCATCATCTGTTGCTAGGGTGCCGAGGGCCCAGGTCCCCGATTCGCTGTCTACGACTTCGAGTACAACCTTGCCAGCGGAGAGGGCTCGCGGTTTGTCCCCCGCCCAGGATATTGCCGGATGCATCCTATACTGATTATTTGTAGAAACAAAATTACTTTCATTGCCTGGTCGCCGGACGATGCTGGTGTCATGGTCAGTATATATACACATACACGATTACTACTGACCTGTCATCCGATACTGATATCTGCACAGGCCAAGATGGTGTACGCCTCGTCCAAAGAGGCACTAAAGCGCGCGCTCAACGGCATCGCTGTCGAGTTGCAGGCCAACGACAAGGACGACATCGAATTCGGATCAGTACTGAACACGGTCAGCAAGGGTTTGGGTTCTGCTTAGATGATACCCCCAGAGAGATAACACGACGGGGTCATTTGGGGAGGAGAGAGGGTTGGTTGACTGATGGAAGGCGCAACCTGCTGCCGGTTGCCGTGGTCTACGACGTTTATGAAAGCCGCAAGGTGGATGATGATAGACTTCCCTGCTATTCCGCTCGAGTCGGGACACAGTTTTTGTCACTTTTTTCCTTGTAGGCGTGACGTGAATTTGCAAAGTTAATGTTAGCCGAGGATGTTCACTATACGCAAACAACCAAAAAAGATGGTCACACTAGAATGTAAAGCATTCTCATTTACGTTGTCCGAATAATGGTGCATATACCACCATTCACTCTATCCACAATGTTGTTATCTTTGCTTCATGATTATTGCCACTACTAGCCTAGACTAAACCGAGTATTCGGGGTATTCTCATTCATCGATCGAACGCAACGTCGGGAAAACTGACTAACTCCTGGCCTTCCACGCAGCCTGGAACGTGTCCGTCAAGTCCCCGGCCGTCTTCTCATCCCGTATCCGCTGTAACAGGAAGCCCCTCAGATCGTCCCAGAACTCCTTCGTATCCAAGACATCGCCGCCGCTCCGACCCTGGGCGACGACATCGGCCTGCGCGGGCGTCGTCGATGTCGAACCCGAAGTCGTCTTCCCCACCGCCGCGGCCCCCCCCATGACCATGACCGAGAACTCCACGGCGGTAGTCGTCTCCTTCCCCTGCTGCTGCTGCTGCTCATCCGCGCCGCCGACGACCAGGTCCCGCAGCGCCTTGCTGTCGGCGACGGGCTTCTTGCGGTGCAGCAGGCGCAGCCGGTCGGGGGCCACGCCGGCCGCGCGCGCCACCGCCGCCTTGACGTCCAGCACCGACGTCGCGGGCGCCTGCGCGGGCAGCCGCACGTCCAGCGGCGGGTTGCGCAGGGACCGCACGACCACGTCCAGGCCGCGCTCCTGGCCCGGCGCCACGCGCGGCGCCCTCCGCTTGCTCATAGCCTTCGGCATGCGCGGGAGGATGTACTGCTCAAACGCCCCGTAGGTACTCGTTAGCGAATGGATCTTGCTAGCTGGGATCGCGGAGGGTCTGCTGCGAGTGTGGAGGTTCGGTATTTGAGGGCAGGGCGGAGGCAGGGTTGGGAGCAGAGACGACTTACCGCTCCCCGCGCCGGATACCGCTTGGGGTCCTCGACATGGTCCGGCGGCACCACGATTTGGCGGGAGTCGAGGGCCGAGAGAAAGGATTTCGCGAAGGATACTTCTGTCATGTTTGCTGTGATATGTACCGTAGAGATACTCGAGGAGTCGTGCGAGGTGCGGTGTGGTGTGGTGTCGCAAGGGACCTAGGTATGTAGCGTAACTGGGTTGCACTCGGTTCCGGTGGGTGATGATGATGTCCGTCCCACACCCAGCCCAGCCAGCAGTGCGCCGCCACGCGATATCCCACCTTAGAAGTGGCTGAAGCTTGATTCACCTCTCGAGGCACCAGTTCGTTCAGCCACAGGCACAGACCATGGACCCGGGATGGTTCGAGGCCCGTGTTCCCGCGCTAGTCGCTTATCAGCTTATCTCCAGGAAAAAAAGTTCCTGGCACAATTGCGGGATCCGCGCGAATCTGCATGGAAATATTTCCAGGCCAGAAAAAGTTACAGTGATACCCTTCTCTTAATAGACATTTTCTTTCTTTGTTCGCGTTTTCTCCAGCGCCACTCTAACAAAATGGGTGTTGGTAACCGCATGAAGAAACAGGGCCCGCCCGAGCCTCTGTCTGAAGAGCATTTTGCGAAACTGAAGCGCAAAGCCGGCCTGCCTGTGGACGACGTCCCCGCCGATGCCCCGAACAAAAAGAAGCGAAAGACTGCGAAAGCAGCAGCGCCCAAGGCTAACGGAGCTGCGACCAAGAAGGCTGCGCCCAAGTCCAATGGAAAATCCAATGGCGTTAAAGCCGCGCCGGCACCGAAACAAAACGGCAAGAGCGCAAAGTCGAAAGGCAAACCGTCCGCGCCTGTAGCCGAACCGGATGAGGACCTCAGCGATGGCCTTGGGGAAGGGTTCGGCGATTCCAATATAGAGAACGATGAGTTCTCTGACCTCCAAGATGATGATGAGATGGACGGCCTAGGAGACGACTTTCTCGGCTCAGACGACTCTGTCTACGATTCGGATAAGGAGGACCGGAAAGCTATGTTCTCGGAAGATGAGGACGACTCGGATGCCGAAGAGAAACTCACAGCAGCAAATATCGTCGGTCTTTCGAGGAAACTAGACGAACAGAAGGCACAAGAAGAGGCGGAGGCGCAAGCGGAACTAGAGGAGGCTGCGTTACAGACCAACATCGACATCGAACGCCCACACGTGCTCGAGGACGAGGACGAGCTAGCGCTCAAGGCCAAGGCACTCTTAGCTCCAGATCTACAACTGTTGAGAACGAGAATCACGGACACGATACGAGTCCTCGACGATTTCGCGAACTTATCGGAAGAGGGCAGATCAAGAGCCGAGTACACGGCGCAACTCCTGAAGGACATCTGCGCCTACTATGGTTACTCCGAATACCTCGCCGAGAAGCTCATGAACCTGTTTCCGCCGAAAGAGGCCTTCGCTTTCTTCGAGGCCAACGAGACGGCAAGACCGGTCGTCATTCGCACGAATACTTTACGAACACATCGCAGGGACTTGGCACAGGCTCTCATCAACCGCGGTGTCACCCTGGAGCCAGTGGGAAAGTGGTCCAAGGTCGGGCTACAAATCTTCGAGAGCAATGTGCCGCTCGGTGCCACGCCCGAGTACCTTGCCGGTCACTATATCCTCCAAGCCGCGTCTTCTTTCCTCCCTGTCATGGCTCTGGGTCCCCAGGAAGGAGAGCGGGTGCTCGATATGGCCTCCGCGCCCGGCGGTAAAACGACGCACATGGCCGCCATGATGAAGAACACGGGTGTCATCTTCGCCAACGATCCGAGCAAGTCGCGTTCCAAGGGTCTGATCGGAAACGTCCACCGCCTCGGCTGCCGCAACGTCATCGTCTGCAACTACGACGCGCGCGAGTTCCCGCGGGTCATCGGCGGCTTCGACCGGGTGCTGCTGGACGCGCCGTGCTCGGGCACGGGGGTCATCGCCAAGGACCCGTCGGTGAAGACGAACAAGGACGAGAAGGACTTCATGACGCTGCCGCACACGCAGAAGCAGCTGCTGCTGTGCGCCATCGACGCGGTCAACCACGCGAGCCGGTCGGGCGGCTACCTCGTCTACTCGACGTGCTCGGTGACGGTGGAGGAGAACGAGCAGGTGGTGCAGTACGCGCTGGGCAAGCGGCCCAACGTCCGCCTCGTGCCCACGGACCTGCCCTTCGGCCGCGAAGGGTTCACCAGCTACATGGGCAAGCACTTCGACGACTCCCTCCGCCTCACCCGCCGCTACTACCCCCACGCCTACAACGTCGACGGCTTCTTCGTCGCCAAGTTCCAGAAGGTCGGCCCCACGCCCGCGAACCTCGTCAAGGATAAGTCAGAGGGTGCGAAGTCGGGTACCGCTGCTACTGCTACTACCGCGCAAGACGTCGTGGATAAGACCCCCATCACGGCCGATGACAAGGTGCCGGCCCAGGCACGGGGCGAAGATGACGGTTTTGGCGGGTTTGATGACGACGAGGATCAGGAGTACATGGAGAGGGCGAAGCGCAACGCCATGCGCAAGCGCGGCCTGGATCCCAAGGCGCTGGATAAGCCTAAGGCTGAGGCGCAGGCGAAGGCCAAGAAGGAGGAGAAGACGGAGGCGAAGGCGAAGCCAGAAGTAAAGGCGAAGGCGGAGGGTAAGGCGAAGGCAAATGGGGATGTGGAGAGTAAGGGCAAGGGCGAGGGCACTACCGGCGAGAAGAAGGGCCACAGCGAGAAGAAGGCCAAGATTAAAAGGAAGGCTTGAGTGTTTAAATAGGGGTGTTCGGATTTTGATGCCGATTTTTGTGTTTAATATGAATTGTCCGAAAGTTCTACATGTAGAACCATAGGATGCCTAGATGGGTGACTGAGCTTCTCTATTGCCGTTGTTCAGTGTCAACTTGGTTTGTGACGGCGCTGACAACACAACCTGGCCTGATTGTCTTGGAATCCAGACGAGAATACTGTTTTTCCATCGCATATATTGAACACAGGCTCGTGCCGGAATTTTGCCAATATGGTATACTATAACCTTTCGGTCTGAGAGATCGATTGTCTGCCTTCTAAGAGCTTGGCAAGATAATGTCCAGCGGTAGAAGTCCCATCCTCCCGCCATCGGCTATTACTCTTACATGAAACATTACATATATGTAGAACTCTCTAGGTGATGTTTGAGCACCCCAAGTATAATTCAAGGGATAGCTCTGATATACATGTTTGTGCTTTGTGCGACATTTATACTCTGTCGCATTTAGGTAGTGTGTGTTTCGAGCAATATCACACCAAGTCGTTCCCCGTGACCCCCCAACTGACCCCTTCTCCTCGAGCCATAAATAGAGTTCGTGTAATGAGTATGTATCTTAAAATTGGTCAATTACAATCGTGTATGCCTCTTTCTACAGAAGCCCATCACCACAACCTAGTTCAAGTTCAGGGAGGCCTCCGCACATGGTTCATCGAACCTGAGCACCGGCGGCTGTATATCAAAGGTCACCATCCAGTTGATCATGGAGATGCCAAGTAGCTATCGTACGATAGTACCCGCCTAAAAGATGTTCCAGAGATTGAGGGTCAAGTACGCCGTTTGATGAGGAGATCAACTTAGTCCACTTCTCTTAATATCATTAATAATCTGTTTGAATCGCTATAGTACAATCTTCTAAGCAGCGCTCTCCCTCTCTCTATCTAGTCGTATATGATCATAGAGCCCAAAAGAAAGGTCTATCCAACTCTACCACATATCTCTACAGCTTACTCTTGACCCTCCTCTCGTCCTTCTTAAACAGGACGTCACTATCGGGGTACGGGTCGAACACCACCTTATTGAGAGGATTCAGCTCGCTAGCGCGGTGGAACATGTCCTCATAGACACGGCCATCGTAGCGGCCGAGGCTGGAGTCGAGCTGCCAGTCGGGAAACTTCCAGGCGTCGACGAGGCGGACGGCGTGGGGGCGCAGGTCCTCGAGCAGGCGCATGACGGCGCGGCGCGCGAGGCCGATCTGACGCACGGTGACGGCGGCGCTGGCGAAGAACTCGGCCGCCTCGCGCTCGAGCGTGTGCAGCGCGAACAGGCAGAACAGCGAGTGCAGCGCGCCGACCGTCTGGCGGTCGAGCGAGCCCGCGGTCGCCGGGTCCGCCGCGACCGCGTCGTGGAACGACTTGACCACCATGTACTGCGCGTGCGCGGTGCTGAGGCGGTAGAAGTCGACCAGCAGGCCGTTCCACGGCCGGCGGTCGCCGTCGCGGTGCTGCAGCGCCTCGAAGGTCAGGTGGGCGACGCGCCAGGCGAAGGCGTCGACGAGGTCGGCGTCCGACGCCAGCACGTCGAAGGCGGCGCCCGTGTCGCGGCGCGCCAGGAAGGCCTTCAGGATCCGCGTCGTGTCGTTGTCGGCCGCGGTGCCCGCCGCCACCGCCCGCGCCGACTTCAGCAGGTACCGGCACACCTGCTGCGTCAGCATGTAGTTGTCGCCCTCCCACGTCACCGTCGGCAGGTAGTCGGCGTACCACGACCCGATGCCCGAGAAGGAGCTGTAGCCGTGGCCGCCGCAGGCGCGGCGGCACACCTCGAGGCCCTCGGCCGCCGTCGTGCTGGCGTACGACTTGAGCGCGCACGAGGTCGCGTGCAGGTCGGCCAGCAGGTCGGCGCCGGGGTTGAGCTCCTCGGGGCCCGGGCGGCGGTTCGCGTCGCCCAGCCTCGCCGCGTCGCGGCCGCCGGACGCCGTGCGCCTCCGGTGCTCCTCGTACAGCCGGATCATGCCTTGCCCGGTGAAGTGCAGGGCGAAGGTGGCGGCGAGCAGCGGCAGCAGCCGGATCTGCACCATGGTGTAGTTGAGCACGGGGTTCTCGCTGGCGTCGGAGCCCTTGGCGTCCAGGTCCTGGAACTGCCGCCGCACGGCGCAGTAGCGCGTCGCGATGGTGACGCCGCGGGCCAGCACGGACCCGGACTGCAGCACGATCGTGCTGCGCACGTACGTCAGGGTCCCGTAGACCAGGGAGGGGTTCGCGGGGCGCCGGTACTCGCCCGTCTCGGGGTCGACGCGCGAGAACCGCGCGAGCATGTTCGCGTGCGGCACCTTCACGTGGTTGAGCAGGAGGAAGCCGTTGTCCATCGTGTTGTAGCCGAACTTGGGGCCGATGTCGCCCACGTGCACGTTCTCCAGCGGCTCGTGGGTCTTCAGGTCCCTAACCTGCACGACGAAGGGATGCGGTCCATATCGCTTCCCGTCGATGATGAGCTGCGCCATCACGACGGCATGGTTGGCCGCCTTCCCGAGGGATCCAATCCACCATTTCGATGACGTGAGATGAGGCGAATGAAGCGTAAATGTCTTGTCCTGCTGATTCCAAGTCGCTGTGGTCTCCAATCCTCTTACGTTGGAGCCATGCCCAAGTTCCTAAATCGCTGGTGATTAGCAATTTGACCAAAGCATGAACTGCGCTTAGAGGTATTGCCAGGCGGCAAGATCTAAGGTCGTGTTGATGAGAATGAAGAACCCACGGTTTGAGCATAGCAACCTATGATCTCATACTTTTCTGCCCTCTCCAGAAACAGCTTATGTTGCTCTGGTGTGCCCTGTTCGCGCAGGGTGACGAGGAACATGCTCGCATGAAGTCCGTAAGGAGTCGGCTCACTCAGGAGGTCATTAGCGCAGACGTATTCATCGCGGGTCCACTTGTGCTTGATGGACAGCTGGTGCAGCCGCTTCGCCTTGGCAAGAGAGGCCTCGATCCGGGCCTCGCGGCCTTGGAAGTAGTTCTGTGACTTGTCAAAGACCGGATCCGCGACGAGGATCTTAAGAACGCGCTCTGTTCGGTCGAGAACCTCCTTTGTAAACATGAACTCGGCGAGCTGGTTGACGTTGATATTGCTTCCCGACCGCTCCTTGGCGAGCAGATCGGACCCTTGCGGATCAGCCGGGACCAATTTCTTGACCCATTCCGGACTCGACGACATCTTGAATATGAGAAGGCGTCGACTAAGTGTTGGTTCAAGAAGTTGATTAGGTATGTTCTGGGGGATTTAAAGCCTCGTTGGCCTTAAATAATTCCCAGGAATTAAGTAGGGGAGCCTATTTCGGTATCCCTAGTACAGGCCGAACAGCCGAGGCTTGTAGCGGCCCCAGACTTTCCCCCACAAATCCCCGTGCTGGCCATTTTAAACCAGACGTCACGCGCTGTCGTCAGGGTTAGTCGGGTTCTAGTGCTTATGAGTTGAGATGACTCTAGGATCAGATCATGAAGAATATCTTGGAGATACTCGTTGGGATTATACCGAAGCGGTCCTTTCGATTGACTTTGACAAGGGTAGCATCACTTCGTAGCAAGAGCCTTCGGTTGTACATCCCTCTCCACATTGGAATGAAACATTGTGACAGGGGGTGAACCGCAAATCCCAGCGTCATCAGCCAATTGGGCGAGTTGGTTTCAGCCGCAAACTGTTTTATACCACCAAGTCAGATGCATAGTACTAAAATGTGTGTAGTAAAATGCATAATTCTGCTTTATGCCGGTTGTCTTCATGACGGAATGGTACAGGGGCCCGCCACACGGCCCGGGAACCTGGTGCGTAGTGGCTGGCATGTGAAAATAACGCTAGGTAAGTTATTGTGTCCAGAACTTCAGTCATGAGACCCATTTGAAAGTCTTCCATCACGGATACATACAGCCTGCGCAACCTATAAAGCCCGCTACATAAAACACTAAACTACGTACATGGGATTTATCACAATGCTAGGAGTTGCGATCAAAACACAGAGACTATTTCATCCACTCACGTGGCAGATACCAAGAGAACACCCCCTATTGTTGTTCTTTATATAACAATTGAAGTTTTTCTTTACGCAAAGATCGTCCTCGCGACACATCGACTAAACTAGATTTGCGGACTATTATCCAAGTCTAAGTTCTGATGATTGAACCCATGGGGTCCATCAGAAGCTTGAAAGCTTACTTGGACTTCGAAACCCCCATGGCTTTCCTTTTTGTGGAGAGTACCTCAACGGATCTTCAGCGTAAGGTGCTAGGGAGTTGTCAAAACGCAAGTCACGAACATTTAACATAAGCCACAGGCCTGTCACAGTTGCGTCTCGAGCATAGTAGTGATGGGTTAAGAACATTCTGTTGACCCCAACCTCTTCTTTCAGTACAACTCCTACGGCCATGAAGCCAACCCTAACCCATCACCTCTGTTTAAGCGACTCCCATGGTGTGATTATAGGAGACGACTCGGAAGTCGGATACTTCACAATATTTTTCCCATTATCCATTCAGTTGAAGTGTATACATCAATTCTATCGCACGTAGACTACTACATGCCTTATTTTCAGAGTTATGGAGATCAGAGTAGTAGAGTACCAGAGGTACTAAAACGTTGGAGGGCTAAAATCCTCTTATGTATTGTCCTATACCAGCGATACCCCTTATCGCCGAGACCCGACACTCATGCCCTTAGGTACGGGCATCCGATCTCTACAAACACCCTCTCCACTCCGCGCTGGCCCAGGCCGAGTTCTTGCCCGGGCGCACGCCGGCGAAGTCCTCGGTCAGCCAGTGGGCGAACTCGCCGTGGGTGACGACGACGAGGCGCGCGTCGTCGAGGCCGTCGACGGCCTCGCGCTCGGCCGCCGCGCCGCGCAGGAGCTGGCGCTCGCGGCGCGCGCGGCGCTCGACGAGCCGCCAGTCCGGCGCGTACTCGGTGCCCTTCTCCTTGACGTACCAGTCCTCCTCCAGGCCCGTGTCGTCGACGGCGGGGCCGTACTGGGGGTACAGCGTCGACGCGGCGGACCCCGTGCTGCTGGGCATGGCGCAGACCTCCTGCAGGTCCGGGCTCAGCGTCAGCGTCAGGTGCCCGGTCGCGGGCGCGATCCCCAGCAGCGCCGTCTCGATCGTCCGCCGCATCGGCGACGCGACGAAGTCGGTCACCTTGTCCCCGTACGGGGTGTAGGACGCCAGGAGCGCGGCGCACTGCTCGTGTCCGAGCTCCGTCAGCTTCGGGTTGCGGACGTGGCGGCCCTCGATGGCGTGGGTGGCCTGGGCGTGGCGGATGATGTCGATAGTAGGTGCCATTTTTTATGCAAGACAGTTATTTGATGTTGTGTTTTGATGTAGCGTGGATATTTTGATGCGGTGTTAATGATTTGTTGTAGTTGATTGGGGAGAATTGGATACTGGTACAGATCAAATGTTTCCTTCCGTCCGGGGCAGCTTGGCATTTGTACCTTCTCCGAGCGTACTGAACGTCTGTGAACATAGTGGTTGTAATAACTTTCCAGTGATACCGTTAGCTTTCTCCCGGTACGTTCGCCTTCATGCAGTGTATGTGGTGCGCCCACATCACTACCGTTCTAAAACAGCAAGTTTTGTGGCTTGGAGTTGGAAAAAACAGATTCTTGCTAATCTTGGTACTCTATCCATATACTTTATTTAAGTCGTCAGGAGCATTATTGTTCACCCTGCTTAGTTTCTTTTGAAGGCTACAACTCTTTGTTGTTTTGAATAGCTCTGGTTATGACAGCTCTCAAATGATCTTGCTGTGTGGCCAAAGACAATTTGAGAAATACCAAGGACGGGTCTCGAAGAATAAGCTTCTACCAATACAAGTTATATGAAAGCTCCAATGATACTTCTGCTACTGAGCTATGTGACCTTCTAGTAGCGAGACCATACACCAAGAAATGCGAAGGCTTGTCCTTCGGATACCTCCTATGTACCTATCAAAGCCCCTTTGTTCAGCATGAATCAGCTTGTCGCCCGTGTCACGAAGATGGACTAGATCCAAGACTAAAACCAACAAACGTCAGGGCTGTATAGCTAGAAAGCTATTTCAGATTTCAACTATCCTGCTCCTGAATATCTGGAGGATTGGGCGGGTTGAAATCTCAGCAGTGAGCTTCGTATCATCGTATCCGCTCAACCTTGTTTATAATGAGAATAATAAACATTTACGAAATTAAAACAAGGCAGCTGCATAGTGGACCTGCCCCCTAGGTCTTCTCTATCAGTTTTATGAGATATTAGTATGAAAAAGCCGCCTGTGTCTATGTCGACGCGTCTCTGTATGCCACCGGCACTTTGCAGCCCCTAAAACCTAACGGTCAAGAAAATCCACTGTAGACAGCCGCCCTGATATGAATACGTGCTATGGCTTATTCACCTTTGGCTTGTTAGTCTGAGGTGTCGTTGAATTGCCATACGACCCACGTTTATAGGCTTCATATGGGAGGTCGTCTTGGTATGCAATACAGGTCAGGTTGATCCCGTGAAGCTGTCACCGAGTACCTGTTCACGCCTCAGTGGATTGCCTAAACATAGATTTCCGGGCAAAGATGAAACGTAGAACCATGTTTATGCCAGGAAGAATGTGAACCTAAGGCGACTAGGGCAGGCAGGACTAGGTACCCCCTGATAAAACATACCTACATCACTTTCATTCCGCGATATACCTAATCAAACGAGTTCCTTCAAGCCTTAGGAGACTTCTTACAGGTTATCAGTTAACACTTCTTATGTCCTTGGTTGAATCTAATAGAAGAACAGATAGCCTCTAGTCACACAAGGTTATAATACCAGAACACAGACTTCTTAAGCGATGATAAGCTGTCATTTTCCCCCTCGCCTACAGCCTTCAAGCTCCGAACGCGATGAGACAACAGCGCCGATAGCACGTCTAAGACACTAACGATAGAAACTACCCATAGCGTGGGATAAGTCTGTTATCTAACACAAAGGCCGCCCTGTGGCGGAAAGAGCCCATTACCAAGCTGTTGCGAGGCATATCTAGATACTACATATTGGTGTCCTGTCCTCGTACTTCTAAGCCTATCCCGCTACCTGTCGTCCGTTCCTCCTGTGCCACACTATCCCCCGTAACTGCCCTAAACCAATCCTGGCCCTCCTGTGTGCTGGACCGTAGGAGACCTCTATACGACTCGGAACCACTCTGTCGTAATATGGACCGGGGAGGGGTCGGGGCTTGTCTCGCTGAGGGTGGACGCTGCGGGGGACCTTCGGCTGCCGGCTGGCGAGGACTTCCCTTGGCGGATCGCGCAACAGGTTGTAAGAGAATACCTTCCGCAGGATCTCCGGCCGGGTTACCATTGTTGCCCGCGTTATGTTGTGCCGCGGGTTCGTCGTCGTTGTCGTCGTCGTCGTCGTTGCCCCTCTGTTCGGAGGTGGCAGGCGGCGGAAGGCCATCCTTCCTCGACGGCCGCCAACGGGCGCGTCTCGTGAGCACCAGCGTGGACTTTTCCCAGTCGCCGCCCGGACGAAACGGCTTTCTCCTTCTCAGGGGGATGTGGTTGGTGCGCCAGTCCCAGATGCTCGCGTACATCATGCGGAAGCTCGAGAAGGCGAACATGGTGCCGATGAGGGCGCCGGCGACGATGTCGTACCAGTTGTGGGACCCGTCGATGGTCAAAACGCCGGCGACGATGACGGCGCCCAGGATCGGCACGTACAGCAGGACGAGCTTCCACAGCTTGGGCTGGTAGTTGCTGAACACCTTCAGCTTGGCGTTTATGTACAGGGACAGGAAGACGTAGGTGGAAAATATGGCGGTGGTATGGCCGCTGGGGAAGCTCTGCAGCGCGTCCTTTATCAGATTCTTGTCCGGATTGGTACAGACGTCCAAGCTGTACATGTATTGCTGGTAGCCGACTGCGTTCAGCAGTGTATGATCGAAGACGTGGGCGGGGTCCGGCCTGCAAACGTCGTAGAACCACGGTCGTAGGCCGCCAACGAGCCATTTCAGCACGACGTGGAAGGTTTCTGCGCAGGCAAAGGAGTATAAGAGCCCGAGGATTGCATTATTGCCGTCCCAGAAACTTAGGATACGGATCTGGGAAGCCAAAACAAACAGGAGGGGGACCCCCGCTGCCATTGCCGCGTCTGCAATGGTGGGGATTATATAGCCGCGATACGGGTATGCGAACTGGGGATAGACTACCTCGTGTCCGGCAGCTCCGGCGGCTGAGACGTTGGTGGTAAGGGGGAAAGTTCGGGTTCCAGCCGGGCCTAATTGATGAAGCTTGAATTCATCAGCCGACCATTCCTGTTGAAAGATGCGTCTCGAGCATACACCATAAGCTAGTCCAGCGATAGCTACTAATGTCGCGATATCGAGCCACGATTCGTCCAGCCATGACCGAAATTTAGTCTTCCTGCTGACGACATTCTGTCGTCCGGGTGTACTTCGACGTGATGCCTCGAGATCCCTATTAGCCGGTGCGGCATTTGACCGTGCTTGCGGGGAGCTCATCGGAGCGATTCCGACCGAGGAGCATACAGGAATGGAATATGTAAACAGTGGCGGAAGAGAAGAATTCGGTGAAGGATACACAACCTTGTAAGTCTAACCAAAACCTACTTGATATATTGGGGACAATTCTCAGTTATCGATGGATGGCGATGGATCATGGAGAGGGTGGCCCAGCCATTATTTGGGATTGTACCGATAGCTTGGGGTTGCACCATTGACAGAGCTACGTTTGCAGTTGCCATCGTCCCAAACCAGACGTGGCCACCGAGATAAGCGCGCCTAAGGCGTCATTGCCCTCAAGTGTTCCTGGACGGACAATCAAGGACCTGTCATCGCACCTGATCTTCAAACCGTCTTGCTCGACGTTAGGTCACACTGGAGATATAAGCACTTGCCTTTAAGCAAGTAGTGCAGTCGCACTCAACGCGGTTGTATGTTTCCAGGATAGCAGGTATATTGCCATCAGCCTTGGCATTTCTTTGTTTCCTTGAAACGAAAGCTCTGGGGCTCGGAATGTGTCAATCGCGTCACCTAGAAGGAGTATCTTCATCTTCTAACACTAACGAGTGATTCTCTACAACATCATCCCCTAATACGATTCTTCGCATCGAGTTTGCGAAAGTCCCGTTGTTTCTGATCTTGGGAAGTCTACGCCTCAAAGCTAGGGGCGGTAGGCACCCACAGTTAGACTTTGAGTCTATAAGTGTGATCAATAGGTAAGAACAGTGTTAAGACCGCCTATATAAAGTTTGAGTGCGAGTTCCATATTCTCGGTGTATCGTGATTGTCTTAGGTACTCACTCCCCTGAAAGGATCTCCACGCAAGGCGGTGCCATCACTAGGTGCAATAGAATAGATAGATAGGTTAGGTACCTACTCAACATCATGTCTTTTGCTAGCCTATAATTGCTTACGTTTATCACCCGAATTCGTCAAGCGTTACTTCCGGAGTACTACCAAAGGCTGGCAGAGACTCGTCTGCAGACGAGTTGACGTTGTCTACTTGATAACCACAGCATTAACTGACTCTACACACAAGCGATACATTTGACTGTAGCATCCAAAGAATAATCCGGTTCCATGACATACAGCTTATGGTATGCTCTCACACGGCTGAGGATACTATGCTCCAGCCATCAGGAGAGCAGTGCTGAGGCCAGTTCTGGAACTGTTTTGGTCACTCAGAGCATTCAGTATATCCTCCTTGACAGATCGCTCCATGCCCTTCAACAGCCTCGCATAGTTCCCATCGACATCGTATCTGGAATTCATCGCCGGACCACGGATGCCGGATATGACTTTGTTATGAGTGGATGGCAGCACGAAACCCCTGGGATGCATGGAAATGTACATCCTGCAGAAGTAGCAAGCCCCCTTGCTACAACCGATAAACGGGTCGTTGTCCACGAAGTCGACGCCCTGGCGGCTGAAGAATTCGCAGATCTGGAGCTCGGCGTGAACCCGGGTTACTATGGTCTTGCTGCGTCTGTGCTTGGCCGGGAAGTTCGAAGCAATGTTCCTGCTGCCATTAAGCTGGGCGAAAGTAGCTAAATACTTGAAAATTTCCGCCGGGTGCAGGTTCCTTTCCTTTCCCTCACAGATCCCCCTGATAATTTCGTATGGGCGCGCCTCATGAGCGTGAATATTTATTTTCCTGACTTGAGCGAGTTCCAGATATCGGATGTCTCGGATGTCTCTAATCGAGGGCAGTTTAAGTGCAGCGCGGACGATGACTTTGATCGCATGGGTGTGTGCTCCGAGGTGACCGACGTAATGTGTAAGCTCGGAAAAATTATTGTCTTGCCCATGAGACTTCAGGTTGATCTGGTAACTGGCCCGAGAATTGTAACAGACCTTCGAGAGGTGATGATAATCCCGGATGCTCCGAAGCTCCAGAATCCACTTCCTCAGGTTTTTGACTGGTGCCCTGTGACGTTTAGATCAGCGTCCTGGGCAAGAGCGCGATCTCACTAACCTTCAATAATTCGTCTACCCTATCTTAACGTATCCAGGCAGTTTCCTGAGTGTCTGAACATGCGAGACTGGTATGACTGCAGACGGGGCTGTGCCAGCCTCACAGCCCGCGCGAGGATCTGGTCTTCGATCCATTCTGCATTACTGGCGGTGACTGTCTTCAAGGTCTTCACGACGAATACCAGAAAATCTTTGACTTTTTGCTTTATCCCCTGATTTGCGGTCATGTAAAGGACATTTGAACCCTTGAGCTTTCCCAATCCTGCTGTAGTGATGGTGCTGCCGCCCGTGCTGAAGTCGCACATGTAGCATAGCTTGTCGGTGAACTGTCGCCTAAGCGCCTTCTAATTCTTTGCGCCGGTGCCTCTATCCCGAAGGGTATGTTCTGACTCCTTAAAAGGTCCAATTGCCTGATACAAAAGGAGCTTCTGGTATAGGGAAGTGTTCATCGGAATATCATCAGGCGTCCCAAAACTGAGGCCAATCTTCCTTGACGATAGCTGCATCGCTTTGGGCATTTTGGGGACCCCAACTGAGCTACCGTTATGAGACATCAAGGCTTCCGGCGTCTTCGTTGATTTCCTAGAAGCCACAGTTGAGAGTTATTCATGCGATATCGAACTAGGTGCTGGTTATAAGCAGTAATCTAGTTGTTACGAAGGAAGTAACATGGCTAATGTCAGGTACGGCGACCCTGCAACTCATATAGCCACATACTGAGTTAAGGGAGGCGTGCTACCGGTTCATTGCACTCCCTAGCTATGAGACTTGAGATACACTTTCTTAACGAAATGCATACCAGTTAGGTAAAATCAAGAGACTGTTGATATCATCCTGCGGGTACCCAGTGGTCTTGCTATGAACCGTGGTACATGCTTGCGGGTATCCACGGGATCGGGCAGATGGCGGATACGCAACCATCGCCAGGGAAACAGATACACCTAAAGATTTACGGAATTAGACGGCAAGCAGGTATACGTATCCATCACAAAAGTATAGTCCTGCCTACATGATGAAAAAGGGGTTCTCTCTTAATGCTAGCCTGGTCTCGGTTTTCACGAGTAAAAATAGCGAATAACACAGTCAAAATAGGTGTCTCGGAAGCGAACGTATTCATTTATTATATCTCATATCGTCAAAGTCTTGGGTGATATGTGGAAGAGAACTATGAGGTAAGTCTGCTAACCCGCATCTATAAAATAGTTCCTAGGGCGCAGCGAGGGGACGTCTCCAACGCTTCAGCTAAGCGAGGGGAGCTCAGGGAAGCAACTGCAATGTGAACGCGAGTAGCGAAAATGTATGATTCATTTCGCTACTGGCATCGTATCCAAATCATGCCGCGTCATCTCACTAGCGGGTGGCCGCGCCGGACATATGATATGATATATGATAATGGCAAAACGAATGAATGCTTAGCTGCTGTACAATGCGACACTCGCCTGCCCACCCTTCCATCTAAGAAGCTATCTAGTACACGGCCGTCAGCGCGGCCCAACCAAGAAATACAGTACCGAGAAAGCGACCTGACGTGCTCGCTTTCCGGGTCTCAAGCAAGTAGCAAACACGACCTTTAACCACAGGAACCAGTCGGTCGACGGCTTCAGCGGAGCAGGTGCGCTCTGTAGCCTATCGCGGCGTCGCCTAAAACAAGCTGGCAATGAACATGACGCAGAAGAACTGCGCGAGCACGAAGGCGACCATGAGGAGGTTGATTGAGGCGGACAGCGCGACGATCCTGTAGGTCAGCCTGATGAGACGGACCCACGCGGCGCCCGAGAACGAGCGCCAGGCGTCGGCCATCGACAGGTACTCCTTCCCGTCCTCCCCGGTCAGCTGCAAGGCGCGGTCCAGCGGGAGGACGGTGCGGGCGTCGGCCGGGAGCAGCGAGGCCTGCACGCGGACGAGCATGACGTGGGTGGGGATGACGAGCAGGGCCAGCAGCGCGAGGTAGACGCCGATCAGCAGGGGTACCTTCCACGCGGAGCCCGACCCGGACCCGGCGCCCTTCGGGAACAGGACGTCGGCGAGGGCGTCGGGGACGTCCTGGGCGGCGGCGAGGGCGGCGTAGGCGGCCAGCGTGGGGAGGGCGGTGGCGCGGAAGGCGACGCGGAAGGGCGGCAGGCGCTGCAGGAAGGACTTGCCGCTCGGCGCGGTGATCATGACGTGGGTCCAGGCCGTGGCGAACTGCACGGTGAGCAGGCCGCCGGCGACGAGGCCGACGGAGCCGGGCACGAAGGGGAGGAAGGAGAACGGGGCGCTGGCCAGCGCCGTCATCAGCGACGCGAACATCCCGCACCCCAGGCCCCGGTACAGCGACGACCGGCCCGCGATCGAGGTGACGAGGAGTAAGAGCGAATGCAGGCTCGCGCTGGCGGGCCGGGCGGGGGGTTGCAGGCCGGACTCTTCGGCGACGGCGGGGGCGTCCTTGGCGTCCTTGACGAAGGGCTCCTTCACCTTCTCACTCCCCTCACCGTCCTCGACGGCCACCGGCGTGTAGGCCGGGGGTGGGGCGTCATCCTCGACGATGGCCAAGGTGGGGAAGAGGTCGCCCAAGGTGTACGAGACCTACGCGAGAGGGTCAGCGGTGGGAATGCAGACGTGGCCAAACCACGCTGAGACTACTTACGAATAAGATGGCCGGGATGAGAATGAGGGCGTTGAGAAGAGCGAGTCCCAATAGCACGTACTGGGCCGTATTGCTCTGACCCGAAGACCCGACTGCTTCGGCCGAGCGCTTGGAAATGGCTTGCGTAATCTCACTGTCCTGGAATCTACGGGCGAGGCTGAATGCCCCGATCGCGAGGCTGTCCAACATGGTGAGGACAGCGATAAATACTGTGGGATATTCGGGTTGTCTTAGTAGTATAGAGATGTAAATGAACGAGGTTGGATGGCTGGAGGTGGAATCATGCAGTAGGTTACCGTCTAGATGGGTGCAAGGTGTTGAAAGGTGGAAGTAGTTTAAAGGAAGGTGGACAGCTGGATGCAGAGGTATTAGATCGTGGCGCAGTCGAGCTGATGCCTAGTCGCCTGGAATGAAATACGGCACAGTGGTTGGGGGGAGCGAAAGGGGCGTAGTCTAGGGTGGAGGGGCTGAATCCTGCTATATATGGAAATACGGCTGACAATCACAGACAAATAACCGTTCGAGATCTTAGAAGATGACACTCGTTTGCCACCAACTAGACTCCAACGATGCATCTTAACGCTGCGCTTTCAGCAAAATTAAGTGGTAAGATTACGACGGCTAATACTATCGTCTCGCAAGCACTGCCTTGGCACACGTCTTTGTGCCTCTTGACTACCAGCTAAATCATTAGACAATGCCCTAATGAATGCTAATATGAATACGGCGCGGTGCTGTCTCATAGAGATGGGGGGTCTTCAGCTGTAGGATTTGAGTACCTCGAATAAGCTGGTAACTAGACACTGCAAAGCCTATGCATAGCACGAAGTACCACGTGTCATTTGGCAAGCATAGATACCTTACTTGCAATGTAGAACAACCTATGTTTGTCTTTAATCCATAGGTAATCTACGAGCTACAGCTACACTGCATAGCCCGGCCGAACCGAGGCACGTCGCTTGTCCACCTCGTCTCCTCATCCTTATCACCCTCGTATCCCACGCCGTCAACTGTGCGACTAGCCCAGCCGTCTTCGAACGGATGCAGCGCCATATGCATAGCTCTATTCAACACGTCTCTCTCGTTGTTCTTTTCCACCCTCTTGATGATCTCGTCTAGGATCCAGCTGCGGGGGATGAAGTTCGGGTTGACCTTCTTCATGGCCTGCATTCTCTGCGTCTCCTGGTCTGTTGACACAGATTGCCCGTCCCCCCAATCCTCCAACACGCGTAGCCGCCATTTTTCCAGCCACTCGCCGACACGCTTGCGCCCCTCTGCTTCGCCCCCAATGCCCGTGACGCCGTCCTGGTAGAAGAATACCGCCGCTTTGTCCTGCCGCGCCTCTTCAGTCCCCAGCTCGCTGACCTTGACCGAGCTGAGCCGGCGGAAGAAGATGTTGAAGTCTAGCTCCAGCGCCTCCATGGTATCGAGGATCCCGCTGAAAAGCTCCTGAAAATCGCTCTCCTTGGAGTTCTTGAGCCCTAGCCGGGCAGTCATGGATTTCTTATACTCGCCCATAAAGATAGACTTGTATTCCTCGCCAATCTGCATGATGACCTTCTCTGCCCGCTCAATGATACCACTAGCTTCCTCTTCTTTGACGCCGTTCTTTACAAATTCCTCGTCGTCTACCTTTGCACCGGCACCGATTAATTCGCCGAGCGCTTCGCCCAACCTCACCAGGTTCCACCATATAATGCTCGGCTGGTTTCGATAGCTGTATCGCAGCATGAAGTCATCATGGTTGGGGGTATAGCTAGGGTCAAAGTTGTCCATAAAAGCGAAAGGCCCAAAGTCGATGCTCAGACCAAATAAGGACGTATTGTCCGTATTTAGTACACCATTCATGAAACCGTAGGCTTGCCACTTGGCAACAGTAAACGCATTGCGCCGCACGATTTCCCTGTAGAGCCTCGTGAAGCGGTTCTCCACCGACTCAGCTGGCCCCTCAATCGTATCTGCAGGGACGTTCCGCTTCGGAGGCGCCGAGTCGTCCGGCTTATCGGGGTTCTCGAGCCGGCCGGGCAAGTTCTCCCAGCCGCCGAAGACGTCCTCGGCGACGTACGTAGCAAGTTTTCGGATGTTCTCGCGGTCGCCCCGGGACCGCAGTAGGTCGAAGGTGCCGATGCGCAGCCAGCTCTGGGCGAAGCGGGCCACGATGGCGCCGGGCTCGATCGTCTCGCGGCGCACCTTCACGTCCGGCAGCAGCGTCAGGCTCAGGGCGCGCGTGCTCGGGATGCCCAGCGCGTGCAGGGCCTCGCTGACGACGAACTCGCGGATGCTGCTGCGGAGCACGGCCTTGCCGTCGGCGAAGCGGCTGTAGGGGGTCAGGCCGGCGCCCTTGAGCTGCAGCTCGTAGCGCGCGCCGGTGGCCGGGTTCGTCGTCTCGAACAGGGAGATGGCGCGCCCGTCGCCGAGCTGGCTGGCCCACTGGCCGAACTGGAAGCCGCCGTAGCACTGCGCCCAGGGGTAGCCGCCCTCGAGCCGCGCCTCGTCCCAGCCCTGCAGCTTGTTGCCCGCGACCGTGCCCACGAAGTCGTCCGTCCGCTCGTCGCCCTCGCGGATCCCCAGGTCGCGCAGCGCCGCCGGGCTGACGGCCAGCAGCCGCGGCGACGCGACCTCCTGCGGCCGCACCCACGTGAACAGCGCGTTCCGCACCTGCCGCGGCAGGATTTGGTCGCGCGGCGTCTTGTGCGAGTCGGCGGGCGTCGGGTACACGGAGTCGGGCGGGAGTTTCGAGGTGAAGGTCCACGATTTGGGGATGTCGTTGATGGACGCCGCCGAGGCGTTGGCGGCGGTGGCGGCGGCGGTCATCGCGCCGTTGGTGGTCGAGAATGGGGACGTCATTTGCGCCAGTCGCAGGTGTGGGAGACTTCTATGGATGATGCGGTGCAAGAGCATGGAGACGGCTTCTCTAGGCCGGGCACAAAGCAACGAAGGGTATACCAGGGATAGAAACAATCGCAGAGGTGAATATGAATTAAGATATTATAAAATGGTATCAAAGGGTTTATGATCTAAGTAGTAGGGACGTGGTCATCCTTTTTCGATGATGCAGGGTCTTCGAATGTGGCAAGCTCGCAGTAACGTCAGGGAAACGTAATCAACAACCTAAGGTTAAGTGAAGAATATGTATTATTGCAATATCATTAACCTTGGGGAAGTATGGCAAGTTAATCGTCTCGTCTCGTCATCTGCTCACATGTACAGTAGCATCGCCAGTCTGAAATCGAAATTGTTTCGTCCCATTTCATTGTATGCGATCTCGGATGCTTTGGCACATTTCCGGATAACGTCATAGGAGCGTGGAATTACCGGAACCTCCACCAGTTCGTGGCTTAGTAATCCGCCACCGCCACATGCGACCCTGCGATAAGATGTTGCTCGTCAAAGTCTTGATTGGTCTGGTCTCATTTACAGACCATCTCACTTAATTGCAGTTCAATCAATAAAATGTCTGTTACATGTTCTGGAGGCCATGAAGACTTCAGGTTGGCGGCATCATATCTTACTGTAAAGCTTCAAAGTTGAGGACCCTCTTCTAAGTACGTATATAAGTAGCCCATTGAGTAGGTATGCTACAGTCGGAGAGTTCATTCGCAATTGACTCGAATGTGGACCAAATGAATTCACTATCTAGAAAATTCGATCATTAATATATTATGCCCAACTCGCAGCTATCGATGAGTTTGATTTGTGAGCCTGATGAATATAATGTTCTTCATATGTATTGAAATTGAATACAAATGTAGAAGTGTGCGGGTGTGTGACATAGGTGCTTGGGAGAGCATCAACAACAAGACAACAACTATTTGAACAACAGGGCTATAGCTGAGCAAAAGAGTATATCCAGCAGGTGGCCTTGAAGGTCTTTAGGACCTCTTGCCCATCACTTGGGGTTGTGCGACTACGGAAAACTAGCTAACTGATTGACTTATTAGTTGCCAAGTTGCTTTATTACTGCTTGACTGTGTGTGGGGGATTAAAGTGACGTGGCAGATGAGGGGTTACATGATGACAAGACTATGGACCAACCTGGACGACGTCACCTAACCCGACTTAACTAAGCTACCTTATTGCGGATGGCGTTTCCTCAAATTGTGTTCTCGGGATGAATTTGGTTGATGTTTATTCAAGATTTCCAATTCTACAGTCTGTCTACATATGAATTAACAATAACCCAGGTTGAGATTCACTCGTGAATCGCGGTGAGCGATAGCGCGTAGGTAGCGAGACCTGGGATATGATCCCCAGCGGATCTAACCGTTACAGATTCCAAAAGCAACATCGCGGCATCAATCGGCCGAGTCCGAGCACGACAACCTTCATATGTGGAGAACGTTCTGCGCTATGATTCGCATCAAGACAAAGCGTCTGATGGGGAGGTCTCCACGAGGATGTAACACCATGCACTACCGCTTAATGCCATGTGACTATGGAGATAACCTCTACTCCGCTTTCGTCATTGATCGTAAACCGGATATCATATGGTAGATAGTAAGTAGACTTCCGCTCCCATCCGCTTCTCAACTCATATCAATGCTTATTAGTGCAAACGCGGTAAAGGGCTATCTCAAACCACTCACATCAGTAAACCCGGGGCGGCTCGCTACAACCCTCGAACTTTATTCGAACTTGCATATTGATTCAATTAGTACAACACCCTTAACCTCATCGTTCCTACGTCGAAGTCCTTTCCCTGGAGCTTCTTGTCGCAATATGCATTCCACGGGAGCGGCGTTTAAGCCGGATGCCTCCGGCACCGGCCCGAAGCAGATGGAGTACATCCCGCTGCTGAAGCTGAATGACGGCAACGAGATCCCCATGGTAGGTGGCTATGAAATCCTTGGTATTCCTCCACAACTTACATGGCAACTCGTAGCTTGGATATGGCCTGGGAACCGCACGCATGGGCGGCGAATCGTCCGAGGACGCCACCAACTACACCGTCATGGCCATCAAGAACGGGTACTACCACCTCGACGGGGCCGAGGGTATGTACCTACATAGAAAACCACCGTACCGTTATCGGCATGACATAAGTTGCCCAAGTAACAACTAACGGCGGCCTTCCTCACCCACCAGTCTACGCGAACGAGGCGGAGCTCGGCGCCGCGATCAAGAAGTCCGGGGTGCCGCGCGAGAAGCTGTACGTGACGACGAAGCTGTCGGGGACGAAGCAGCAGGACGTGCGGGCGGCGTTCGATGCGTCGCTGGCGCGGCTCGGGCTCGGCTACGTGGACCTGTACCTGGTGCACGCGCCGTACCGCGAGCGCGCGCCCGAGGGCCTGCAGCGCGTGTGGGCCGACATGGAGGCGATCCGCGCGTCCGGGCGCGCGCGGTCCGTCGGCGTCTCCAACTTCCTGCGGGAGCACCTCGAGACCGTCCTCCAGACCGCCAAGGTGGTTCCCGCGGTTAACCAGATCGAGTACCACCCCTACCTCCAGCGCGGCGGGCTCGTGGAGTTCATGCGCCAGAAGGGCATCGCTGTGGCGGCGTAGTAAGTGCCCCCCTCTTTTATAGGAAGGGTTCTATTATAGCCCCCCCCCCTTTAGGACTTTCAAGTGAGTGGAAGGATTCCTCAAGGGGGTAGACCGGGGAGGGGGGACAGGTCGAGGACCCCCAAAACATGTCTTAGATCTCCCGAAAAAAAAAGCTGACTCGCAACACTACAGCGGGCCACTAACGCCGATCATAAGGGCTCGGCCGGGGCCGCTGGACGGGACGTACGAGGCGCTGGCGCGGAAGTACGGGGTGACGGAGGCGGACGTGGCGCTGCGGTGGTGCATCGACCAGGGCATTGTGGCGCTCACGACCAGCGCGAGCGAGCAGCGGCTGCAGGGGTACCTGAACAAGCTGCCCGGCTTCAAGCTCACGCCCAGGGAGATCGAGGAGATCGCGACCCTGGGCAAGCAGAAGCACTTCCGCGCTTTCTGGGGCGATCGCTTCAAGGACGACGACACGCGATAAAAAATGAGTCTAGGCTTGCTCACGTAGTGCTTGCATCAGATCGGTCAGATACAGGGTGCAACGAAGAGTAGTTCAAAATGAGCATAATCTATCTAGTATTATAGCATCGTGAACACGTAATATCGTCAACCCGAAGGCGGGCGAGTACCTAGATTCACAGCTCCCCGTCATCCGACTCTGTTTCATCGTCGTCGGCCGGCTTTGACGCGGATGCCGCGGCCCTCTTGCCTTTCATAAACGGCAGGTTCCGCGGCGGAGGTGGCGCCGCGCTCTCTTCCTCTGAACTGCCGGATTGGGAAGATTCCCGCGCCCTTGATGCCCTGGTGCTGCGCCTTGGCGGCGCGGCCTGCTTCTTCTTCTTCTTCTGGGACTTCACCGCGGGAGACGGCGAAGGAGGCGACGGCGGCTCGTCGTCATCCGAGCCTGTTCCGCTCGCGGTCGCGTCTTCGTCCGTGGTCGCCAGCTGATGATCTACCTCGGCACCGTCGGGCTGTTCGCTTCCCCTGTCGTTGTTGCCGCTGTTGTTGTCCACCTCCATCCCCTCGAAGCCGTCGTCGTCGTCGCTGCTCTCGGACTCCTCCTTGACCTTCCGCTTCGAGGCTCGTGAGGCCTGGGCCACGTGATGATGATCCCGCGTGCCCTGGCTCGCGCCGACGTGGGCCAGCTTCTCGGGGTCGACGCTGGCGGACGCCAGCAGGCGCTGCTGGCGCCGGATCTTCACCTTCTTCTCGTTCAGCAGGTCCCGGAACTTCTCGAGGAGCTGGGTCTCGTCCTCGTCCTTCGCCCTGATGAGATCGTCTAGTTGGTCCTTGAGCTCATTGACGGAGTTCTCTAGGGATTCTACCCTGGCGGAAGTAGTGGCTAGCTCGCCTTGAACCCTTTCCCGCACCGCGATCACGGAAACACACCAATCAAAGGGGACGACATCGGTCTTCTCATCCTCCTCTAGCTTGATAGATCCAAGTCGTTGCTAAACATCTCCGTCAGTGACGTGACCGGGAGGAGGGACTCCGGGCTGAGTACGCACCGTGATGTCCTGGATGTTCTTCCGAAAAGATAGAGTGACGGATGAGCCATCTGATTGGATGTTCGCGCTGATCTCGATGTCGGGTACGGGCTGATTCTCGACGAAGGTCGAGGTCAGGATCCCCTCCCACTCGTCATCGGAGCAGTGGCTGCTTGAAGCCTTGTACTCGGGGATCCTTTTATGGCGTACTATAGGGGAGAGAAACAAGCTTAATTTAGCTTTCCAAGCGCGAGGGGGGGTTGCTAACGCATGAAATTCGCGTGCCAGGATCTCATCCGGCTGCATCGATCTGGCCCCGGGCCTGCGCGTCCGCGGGGTCAACCTGGGGTAGGTAAAGGACAGACTTACGTTTGACGGTGAACACAGCCGTGCTTTCCGAGCCGACCAGCTTCAGATCCAACGGCCGCGATCCGTTGGAAGAGATCTCGACCAAGAAATGCTCATTGTCCTTGTCCGAAATTGGAAAACGCAATACCAAGGATTCCTCCATAGCAGCAAAACCAGCTCAAGAGAGATTGCGACGCCAGGCGGAGGTTGAAGGACCTAGTTTGGGGGGTTGTGACACCAGTTCGTGGTGGCTGGTCGATATGGTCGGGTTGATGTGGGCGAAACAATCACATAGAGATGCAGGAATGTCGTCAAGAGCACACTATCAAGGCTGTGTCCGAGACATTCGGGTCGCAGAGTGGCGTGGATGGCTCAGGCATAAAATGACAGATTGTTTCATATGCTTAATTGGATGGTATATGTCAGAGCTGTATCAATAGGTACCGAGTAGGGCTGATGATACCTGTCCCTTGAAGGTGCTCGCTCGTTGACGAATATCAGATGAGATGAAGAAGGTCACAATGCCTGCATAGAGCCGGGGTTTACACCAGGTACCTTACGTAATATTGGTGACCCTCGATATTGGGAGGTTCACAGAAGATCATTAGGTAGATAGATGAGTGACCCGAGAGGGACGAGTATTTGAACTATCTGGACGTAGATTTTTGGACAATTATATACACTGGAGCTATGAAGAGTGAGTCAACAAGTGCACGTTGTTTACAGAAGTGGAAATGTTTGCTGGGCTGAGCCAATATACCGGTACCTAACCTACCTAAGTACTGCCGTGCTATGAGCTGTCAGGCTGTATGGTACAAGTGGCAGACACTTGCTGACTTAGGTAGGTTGAAGGCCAACGGGACGGACTGGAGCTACATGTATTCAATCAGGTACGGACTGTACCTAACCTCTCTGCAAGGAACATCCCGGTCTGCGGGCTGGGCAATCTGGATGCGGGGCTAGGTACTGCGGTATTAGGTACATATTGCAGTACGTAAGTAAAGTACCTAAACGACAGCTTCCCGCCTAATCTGTAGCCTAAAAACATTCCCAAGGCGTTCCTGACTGCCACATACATACACAGTAATGTGAATCCATCCTACATTTTACTATGAATAGAAAGGGGCGCATGGCATGTGAGGAATGGTGTGCAAGTTTCATATTCCTACTTCATATTCCTACGGCGAGACACAATTTCTTGTTGTTCGGAGGGGTCGATATCAGCTAGTGCAAACCGCGTAAGTTAGCTATCTCGCGTTGCGACCGCGTCTGTTTTGCCATGGAATACCGCCTGCGTTGGGGGGTTAACACCCATGTGGTGCCGGTACCCCTCCAACTTGCGCGGATAGAAATAGGTACAACATCCATATGCTACCTACCTATGTATGGACCTAGGTACCTAGGTATGCCTGTGAGTTCGCTCCTAAAATAAGAAATGTTGTAGATTCTTTCGCGCATTTCAACCTGAATGATATTGTGCTCCTGCAACCCTAGGGTCTACAGCCAGGTCTCTCGGGGTTCTTTCTTTAGAACTTGTTTCTTTTTTTTTTCTTTTTTCTTTTTTCCCTCTTCCTAGCCGTTCCTGATTTGTAGCCTTACATACATACATACATACATACATACGGGCCGATCGTGCATAGGCCACTTCCTGCCCACCGACCACCCCTACCAGCCTCCCAGATTGCCAGATCAGGTGGGAGGTACGCAGGTACCTGTGATCCCTGCAGCGAATCAGCTGTCTCCCGCCATTATTTCCTTACCCACTCGACCAACTCCCGGCCACCCTTCCACCCTCTCCCACCTTCAACAACATCACACATTGTCTTGACCTGAGAATTCAACCAATTCAATTCTTTCGCAAGAACCCAGCCTATCTCTTACCACTTTCGCAGACCACGCAACGTGACAGTTGTTACAGCTGCTTCGTCTACACATCTCCTTTCTGTCTATCTATCCATTCAGCCCTGCCAATTCAGCAGAAAATCTCGCCTATACACATTCCTTCCCATATCTCTTCTGTATTTGCGTATTTGCGTCACGCGCGCCAAGTCGACTGCCCTCGCCTAGACTTAAGAATTTTCGCACAAGTGTCAATCCACGAGGCTGCGCTACCTCCTCCACTTATCCCAACCGCCTGTCAATCGCGTCTGTCGCTCCGCCATCATTGATTTCTCCGAAACCTGAGACGATGCGACAAGCGAGTGTAAATTACCAGTGAAGGAAGTGGTTCCCGGACATTGATATCGAGCACTGCCGCTTCTGCTGGCACTGCCGACCGCGACGCTGACCTGCCTACAACGACACACCCTGTGCGCAACGTGCTGTTCGACCAAACCCTTTTCTATTATCGCGATTGTCACTTGACATTCCACCTACAGTAACCTCTCACTTTCACTTCACCCCCCAAATATTTTCCTTGTATTCCACCTCATAACCCTACATAATGGAACCTTTACGACTCAAGCCCCGTCAGCCCGTGGAAGAGGCTGTCGAGAACTGGGACGATGACGACTTTATGATTGATAATGATGACCACGCTTTCGACGCCAACTCCACCACCACGAACCCTCGTATCCGCCACCGTGACAGCCATTCGTCCTTCCGATCCGACCGCGAGTCTCTGCCCGGAAATGACGAGAGACACGTTCATTTGCCCGCGGGTGATGAGAAATCCACACTAGATGCGATAGCCGCCGCCACCCATGCTGGCATCCCGATCCCCCAGAATGTACCTACGTCGGCCCTGGTGGGAGGCACCATCAAGCGCCTGGGAGGCAGGAAAATCAAGAAGATTTTCCAGGAGGACTGGGGAGACGATCTTGAGCTTCCCGCGACCGGTCAAGGACTTCGCCTAAGGCAGCAGGACGATGGAAAGTTTCCTGAAGTCCTGCGCCAAGTTAGTAACTCGACGAACCCGAGTCCGATTAAGAAGCCATCCCCCACTTCAAACCGAAACTCCCCGTCCCCCACCAGCAGCAGGAAGTCGCCGTCGCCAATTGCGATTAGAGAGTTGCCCCGCAAGCCAATGTTGCCGAAGACGTTGGCGGCCCCTATCAACTTGGAGAAGTTCCGAGATACAGATGAAGATGAAGATGTATTTGGTGACGGGGATGCAACCATTAAGGCACCTAAGCTCCGCCCTCTGTCTCGACCTCTGTCTTTAGTCAGCCCGCCCTCACCCTCTCCGCTGAAGAAGCGCGGCCAGGATGACTTTGAGGAAGGTCTTGAGCTGCCATCCGACGGGAAGCTCACTCTTACCGAGAGAAAGGATATCCCCAAGACACCATCTTTGAGTACAGCCGATGACTTTGAGTGGGTTGAGGGCAGCCTCGGAACGCGCTTCGGTGGGACGAAGCGCGACGCATTCTCCACCCGCAGCTCCACCGTGTCAGCTATGAGCCCCAGTCTCGCAAGCTCGATTACAGCAGAGAGCGAGGACGAGATCTTCGACGGCCTCTTGATACCAAATGGGCCTCTGGACCTCAGCAAGCGCTTACAACGCCACAGACAAGGCCGGTCGCCCGAGAGAGCCGGATCAGAAAAGCAAGCCCAATCGTCCAAGAACACGATTCAGGTTGCGAAGGAACAAGAGGACCCCTTCTCCGGCCTTGACTTCGGCGATGGTGACGTGTTCCACTCCCGCAAGCCGTCGCTACACCGCAACGTGAAGGTCAAGGAAGCTCGACCAGCTAGCCCCACGCGACCCAAGACAGCAGTCTCGATTACCTTCACTAATAAGCCAGCCACCTCTCCCCCCGTTTCACGTCTACCAAAGCCCAAAGCTGGACATGAACGGACGCACACCCAATCCTCGCTTGAGCCGGTTTCCGAAAGTGGTGGGCCTATTCCCCTCCAGCCGTCTAGACGAGCTCACATACGACTTGGCCACGCTACTCAATCTTCCATCTCGAGCCTTCATACACCGACGACGTCCTCCTTCCAGTTGAACCAGCCACCTACGCCCCGAAGAAGAGATCTAGGACAGAAGCCGTCCGTTGGAGCTTTACGCCATGAGCCCACTACAACCAACGCCCAGCTGTTGCGACTGAAGCGATCCTTGCCAGTCATGCGACCTATGCCACCTCCGCCAAAGCCAACCTTCGCCCGGGCTGACAGGCCACCGTCTCGCACTGAATCTCGTGTCGAACAACTCCGTCCCCTGTCTTCGCTACGGCCCAAGACTCCTCCCGACCGACCCCAGGCCAAGAGAAATCCAGTACCCTTCTTACCCGCTGGTGCATCACATAACCAGTCGCAACACATCAATGCTAAGGGTTCTCGTACTAGCCCTAAGAGCGCTCGTGTCTTCCGGCGTCATGATTCTGACCAAGGCCCAGAAGTTCGGCCACTATCACGTGCAGGCTCGCGGTTCACGAACCGAACGCCGAGCCCGAGAAGGGCCCGCAATGAGAAGATTGCGGCTGAGCCCGTGTGGCAGCAAGTCAGTAAACCACGTCGCTTGCGGCGATTTGGTGATGGACACGAACTTGATGCGTTTGATGACCTTCCCACTTCGGCACAAGTAGAGTCCAAATTCATGAAGCAACCTGTGGGCAGCGGAAACAAGACCAGCATCCGGAACAAGTTATACCAAAATGTTCTGCCAGATCGGAGCATCCCAAGCCCTGCCCCTTCTTACTCACCTGCCAGAGCTGATCATCTGCCTCACTTTGCCCGCGATACTGCCGCCAGCCGAAATGCTAGAGAGGCAAACTTGGCGACGCGAGCACCACTTCCGGCTCCTATAGCTCCTCTGACTAGCCAGCGAGTTGCGCAGCTATCAGCCAGGCCAAATCTCAACCCGCACCCTCTACACAGCTCGAGACCCAAGAAGTCTCGGAAACAACCGCCACAGCTGAAGCCGCACTTGATTTCCAACTTGAACTCAGCAAGGGAATCCAAGGGTACGCCCCCTACACCACAGCCTAAAAAGCCCAGCAAGCCGCTAACAAAACCAAATTCAGTTATAAGCGGGATGACTTACAATCCAGCAACCTTCTGTTGGGAAGGTAACGAGAACGCGCTGGGCTTATTCGAGGTTCCAGCGTCTTCACCATCCACGACTTCTGTGGCGCAGTATATGCGCGAGAAAGAGAGCTCGACGCCGAGGCCTGTACTTATCACTAATATGAGTGCCACTAAGGGTGTCAAGCGTGTTGGTGACATGGTTTTCGATCCGCAGAACATGTGTTGGTTGAAGGTAGATACTTCGGGACCCACAGCCTTCCGGCCCGATGATCCTATGGCAGGACTCAGCACGATCGACGACGACGATGACCCCTTCAAGGGCATACCTGACCTCTCGGATAAAGACAAGGACTCCGCCACGGGTGGCCCTGGTCGCGTGAGCGACGTCCGGGAAGACTGGCTAGTAGGCGAGGAGTTTGACGTCGGCCCGGAATTCATCCGGCGGCAGCACGAGGAAGAGGCTCGCTGGCGCAGAAAATGCGAAAAGTGGGCGGGCGTGGCGGGCCGCGACCAGGAGAGCTGGCGATGGGCTATTCGGAATATGATCATGAACCGCTAGCCACCAAAATGTGGCGACCAAGAATAGGTCATCATCGGAACACCACACCATCGAAACACACTGACACTTTTATGACCCGGACACGACGCATCGATTTCACGTTTTGTTCAGCAAGCAAACAAACAACTTCTAATCTACGAGTGGAAAGGGGGTTGGTAATGTTTCTTTTATTTCTCTATTGTCATTTTTATGCTTGCTGGCTTAAGGGTATTATGACGACGACGAGCCATGCATTTTCAGGAAGCAATTCCTACGCCTCATGATATTCAGGGAGGCATCCAAAGGAACAGCCTACGAGGGAACACGATTGTATCATTCTAGGTGGTCTGGTATGACCCCTGCTCAGAGATCATGTTGGTTTGGCCTTTGAGCAATCGGCTTTTTGCATCTGGAATCAGAAGGGGGCATCGGTTTACGCATTGACGAATGAGTTTTCCTTTTTTACGATGAAGTTTTGTTACGATTTGCTACGCATTACGATAATTACGCTGTATATATAGAAAGGGGGGGAAAGCCGGGCCGGGTCTGATCATGATGTCCCGGTTGATAGACAAAAGAGGATAGAGCAATGATGACGATTACGAAGAAGCAAGACGCGGTTGAGGTTACTTAATCCGTAATACATGTATTATATGCTATGAATGAGACGACTTGATGGTTACCTGCCTCGCTTCTTCGATCGCGTGAACTAAGCTATTCTTGAAATAACCATTCACTTACCTACTGATCCCATCATGTCCATGTTACGTCCCCCCCTTTCTGCATGTGGCTGTTGATATAGTGCTCAGCGTTAGCCCCACGCCGTTTCCGCCGCTCAATTAATTATTTGGGTTTTTATCGTGGGGCATTGACGAAGTGTGGCACATGATGCGGGACCCCTGTGACTCGTAACGGCTGTGGTGGCTATCTAGTGAGGCCATTGCCTATCTAGTGAGGCTGTCAAGGACCGTATGAGTCTATGAGGGCAATATCCGTGAGAGGGTGTGAGAGAGATAGAGTGTGAGATAGTGTGCGTGTGAGTGGGTGTGTGTGTGGGTGTAAGAGAGCGAGGGGGTACCAGACGCGGGGGGTCTAGAAGGTGTGGTGCGAGTAGGTCGCTCCAGCCATGAGTGTGTCTGTTGCAAAAACGACGTCGCTATTGCTCGTTGAAGCAATAGCGCCTTATATCGCGACAGTGTCTTGGTTTAAACGAGGTTTCCTCATATTGATACCGGCGTATGTACCACCTGAATCGGGACACGAAAAGCAAAATCTAGGTATCCAACTCTCACCCTCTTCACCCCCTATACCCATACACCGGCAGAAGATTGTGTCGCGACAGGGGCGATATCCCCGCATCTCACCACCTATTTCCTCTCGCCGATACCCCCTCAACTTCACCCCCCCTTCTTTCTCTCTCTCATACACACACTAAATATATACATGCTCCCATACAGACATCGAAAGTCCTTGATAGCCTCACTATAGGTAAGTAGTCATTGCGACCGTCCCGAGCCACGAGGGTCCTGTATCAGTGTATTGAGCGCGTTCCAGTTGGCTAGATGTCGATATAACTAAAGAGGTAATAACAAGCAGTGATCCAGGATTGAAAATGTCAACTCAGGGCGGGTGCTTTCTAGATATATCTATGTTAAAGGCATGAGGGGGCTTGGATGTTGCGGTAGCCATAGCTACTATTTCCACAGCACTACCAAAGAGGCGGAGGAGCCAGCGGCCGCTTATGACCGAATTTCGCGGCAGCGAACACCCACATACCATTATTGCCGGTCAGCCGTTTTACCGGCATCATGACCAGGAGCTTCGTGTTCCTGCTCGATAGGGCCAATAGCAGCGGCACTCGCGGTCGCCGGCTTAGAGAATGTGTCGGTCGACTCGGAATGGAGAGTTATCTTACTCGTCAGTCTTTTTTTGGTTCCCTCCCGTATGCGGTCTGTTATAGGGGTTGAGTAGACTCATACAGATTAGAGCCAGAGTATTATGCTATTCTGGCAACGGTCTCTAAACAGGTAGCCCCGCCTGTCGACCTGAATAGCGGAGGGGCTACGAAGGGGGCTATCGCGGGCCATTTCCACGTCCAAGGCCTCACCGACACGCTTTTCCTTAGCAATTTCTGCCTGGCTACATCGCTGCATCGTTATCACCTCCACCGACCCCAAAACTGTTTAAAAGAGCAGCGGCATAAGGGGATGAGACAGGTTTAGAGGCAGAGTGTGTTGGCCCTGACCTAATGCCCCGCGCGCCCCCCTCCGAAGAGGCGATCTTGAGCTGGCAGATGACGATGTGCTTTATGGCGGAGTAGCACAGTAAATCGAGAACTCTCACCGGCCTTTGATGCCGCTTCCGACCCGTATATAGCTCAAATCATGCTTCAGGCTATTGATGGGCCCGGGTACGTTTGTGCCGTCCGGGAGGGTCAGCTACCGAGCGGCATGTCCGAGATAGGTAGTGGATATATTGCTGTTATTCATTCTGACTGTGTAGAAATATCGGAGTCAGCAGCTATACTGCCAAGGTAGCTTTAGTTCTGGGCAATAAATTGGACAATAAATTGGACAATAAATCTTACTACTAACCTTCTGTTAGGAATAGCCACCCCGCTAAATATGTGATGATGGCGCCGCAATTTTGGGGGCGGAACCCAGCGGCATTTTCGGTCATCCGGGCCCCGGCACCTCCGCCTCTTCCAGCACCACAGATCATAATCATCACTATCACACACGCCCTTGATCTAGAGTTTCAAAGGTCGCTTCCTCCGGAAAGAGCCTTAATGGTTGCAGCGTGCCGTGGTCTACGTCCTCTCCCTGTGAACAGTTGGTGGAAGCATCATGACTGAGGAACTCCTGGATGAAGAACAGATGGACTTGCGCCGCTACTCCCGGTCCGCCTCTGATGTATTGGCTGAGGACATCTTAACGTGTCAAGCGAGGGTGCAGGTGGATGGATATAGGTGCACTTTCATGCATGTTTTGGGCGTCACGTTTCGTCTTGGTTACATTAAAATTCTTCGATTCCTCCCGAGCTTCTATGCAGTAGTCAACCTAGTTTGATATAATGGGCCCAACGCCCACATTATCCCGGATTTTCTTCAATCAAGTAGAGCCGCGCGCCAAAAAGGAAAGGGGGGGCATACTCCGCCCAGCCGCAGCGGCATGAAAGTCAACGCAGCACGCCTGTATTTGAACTTTGAATAAAACACACATCAACGCAAAAGAAAAATCAGAAAAATAATTAAGATGCGCCGACTTAAACAAATTACTATTAAGCAATGAGATTTATTATTTTTATCTGCTATAGTTCCAAAGTTCTAGCATCTTAGAGCAAAACTCGTTGATTTCTTCATTGATGTGGCTGTGTGGTCCTTTCTTACCTAACACCACTGTTAAAACCTGGGATCCCCGCAGCACCAAAAGTTCGTTGTTCTTTTAATAGTCTCGCGATGCGCAATGGTGGATAACCCCAAATTATGCAACTAATGTATATAACTACCGGCGCTATATGCTGGATGCGGCATGCCGCATGTTGTCGGTGTTGTTACCTAGCTTGAAAAGCTGGATATTATTGATATCCCAAGCTTGATATTAAACCTGGAGATCTCTTGCCCGTTAGACAACAGTACCCATGTCTAGGCCGAGATCTATGTACGAGGCCGATCATGAGGTGCAGAGTCTGATCTACATATCGCATATCCCGCCCACCAAACCAAACATAACCGTCGTACTAAAAATCTCCGTATGGTAAGGCGGTCGGGGGGTAAAACCCCAGTGTAGAAGAACACTTGATTCTTCTACCGCATACCTCTAACAAGAACAACCGAGACTAGAGAAGTGATCGTACATATGTCTAGAATAGGTAGGTTCCTCAAACAATACGCACCACTACTCTTTTCCCCCCATGTTAGATTACTTCATTGTGAATACTAAGTAACCATGACCACCCTGACCAAACCAAATATTCGCATCGGTACTCGAAAGAGACTGTATTTTATATCGGTGCGTGCATATTAACACTATAGGAACTCAATAGTCTCGTATCTCCTTTGAGCCCTTCGTGTAGTCACATCCACTAAATATACAATGGCCGAAAGAATGATCCCTTGTTATGTATGCAATGGGCGGCTACCAAGTCTCTAGTTGGAATGGTGTTTCTACCTGATGCAACCCAAGTCTACCGGTAAGCAGCAGTATTGGCCTTGGATCTTTCAGAAGGCAAAGGCCGGACATTATAAACGGGGCGCCAATAGACCGACGAATGCAGAAAAGACGACAAAGAAGCCCAACATCTAGTTAAGTGGAAGAATCCCAGTTATCGAATAAAAAAAAAATTAAAGTCGAGACGATCACAGACGTGTCCTCGCAATATCAACCCAGATGGACAGCAAGCCATACGATGGCCACTACTGACAACTAGATCACAGACGAGAGGCAAGAGTTGCACCAAATCAGCGCCAAACAGGTATTAGAGCTTTCGTATGACCGATTGGTGCAAGGGATAACACTATTGAGAGAAGTAGTTATAGCCAAGGGCTTGTAGTATGCGTCGGGCAGTGGCGCAGTATATAGAATGTTGAAGAAGAAAAATCTGCATACAAGGCCCGTAAATAGTAGACTATAGATTCTCATTGTTATTTTACTCCCCCACTCTGAATGCCACTCATAATGCAGCGGTGGACTAACCTGATATGCGATCGAAATCGTGAGTAAGGCAGCAGGATTCAAAGTTCCAAACGAACCTTAGAATAGCGCAGAAAACGCCCAGCGGTCTGTGTCTATAAATGCAATACCGAGACAATTATGGGTTAGTGCAGTCCACATTATCATGAGCCTCAACACCCCCATATTATCGCCTACGTGTTAGTAGTAGATTGATAGCGCCGCTTCTTTTCCTTAGCGGTGGATATTGAATTCCGGCGCATCATCTTTCCCTCGGGAGAGTGACATTCGGTATGAGAGAGCGCATGACACAAAGGATCCACAGAGATCCGAATTCAGCAAAGGGGCGTTTTGTCCATTCCAGGGCTTTGTCCAATATCAGGACTTTTCCACAGCCTCACAGCCTCACAGCCAGCCTAGGATCTTTTCTCCCTGGCCAGTACAACTTTTCCTCCCTGATCGATCTTTTCTATACATAATTTGTGGGTGACTGAATAGGCACCAGCCAGATGAATACCTAGGTACCTTGTGCCGTAAGCCGGCAAGATGTGAGACATAAAAGAGGTTGTTGCCCAGGCCATTCTCAGATGTCTCGATGCCTCTCTAACTTCATCTGTGGAAAAACTTCAAGTCCTCCAAACAAGTCCTCCAAACACATTACCTCCGACATAGCACGTGGAAGATCACATCGGCAATATGGTTGCTCTACCTCTCAATCTCTTGGCACCCCTGCTGGCCGTAGGGTTTGCGCTCGGCTCCGAAGCTCTTGCGGTTAACCCGATTGCGCCAAGACAAGTGGGCCCCATTGATCTAGGGGACCTTGAGTGTAAGTTGGGACTCGAAGTTCAAATCACCTAACTCCCACCTACCGTACGGCTTATTTAAGTCACTTTCCCAAACGAAAATTGGTTGGGTCGATCCCTCACCTACACAGCTTTTCCTTTTCCTTTTCTTCTTCTTTCCCCCCCCCCCTCTCTCCTTCTTCACCTCCCCTGGCGAACAACATAGAACACTACTAAAAACGCGAACAGTCATTAAATCGGGCGGTCCTGGGACTTGTACCGCGCGCATTGAGCAGTGGGCCGGGCCGGAAGGGTTCAGGGCCAACATCACACTGTCATCGAACGGCAAGGCGGCCACGATCGGCAGCAACACCCGCTTCCTCGCCAAGGAATACACCCCCGTCAAGTGGGGCCGGACGATAACTGTCGACATCGGCGGCACGGACGACGAGGTGGACATCACGTTCGACAACGAAGCCGAGCACAAGCGCCGGGCTCTTCCGGACAACGAGAAGCGGGCGAACACCGCGTACACCGGGTGGGACGTTATTGTCCGAGCCGATCGCCAGAGATTCACGACCCAGGACAAGTATAAAGGGGGGAAGGAACCCTGGTGTGCCTCGACGCCCTGGCTCAGGTACACTTATGTGATGACCAAGCCCCCTGCCGGTTTTCCGGAAGACAGTGACCATCTAGTCAGTCCCTCCTCCTACCCCCCTCCTTTTCTTCGCCCAGTTTCTTGTTGTTTGTCTTCATTTGATTTTGTAGGAAGATCCCCGTTTCGCTGACCAATCTCCCCTTAGTCGCGCCTGTTGCAATGCGAATGGAAGTGCCCGAGGTAATAAGATGGCGCAGAAAAGTTGTCACCGACACATTTTATAGACCTAGACAGCCACGGTCTTGTATATAGATCTCAATTCTTATAACTCTCTAGGTCGAACTACTGCCAGTACCTAATAATAACCGTATATTATGGTGCATTCAGCCTCCAGGCATCCTGTGCCACAGCACCAAGTATTTACTGTAGCGTTTGAATACGCCCATATTAATAGGTGGTGACATTACCGTTTCAACACATCTATCTGTAGCGCGGGATCGTTAACGACAAGTTAGAATCAAGTCATAACCTAAGGTTCTCCATTTACAATTACAACTTCTTTAGACTAGTAATACATGTATACAGGTCCGTTTGTACTAGCGGATTTGTTGTACTATATACCACCTGATATAACAAATTACAGTAATAGTCCGAAGGTCCACAACGGGGAGCTGGCTCCATATTACATGACATGTACAAACAGTTCTCTGCCTGGTTTACCAGTAATGATAATACCATTATGTCTCAAGTTGTTGGAAAGGATTTGGGGCACAAAGGCAATCAAGGCAATCACTCCATAAACACGATGGACAGCTATAGATGCTATCGTGTTCCATGATTGAGGCTTACCATGAGCGCCTGGGTACCCCTTTTTCACTAGAAGGGGTAAGAATTACAAACCCAGGGGCCATCCCTCCGTTCACTACACACCCTCGTCAACCGCGCCACGTATGTGAGTCATAAACACGCATTGTTATGAATGGGTCCCAAACATATCCCAGTAGTCCTTCCCTTGAACAAAAGTAGCCCTTCCATGTACTGCGTGCCCTCGTAAACGACATTATGATATTTACTGAGGCGAGAACAGCCCCTTAACCTACTACTTGCTCTTGCTGTCCACACAACGTCGTATGTTAGTCGACGTCATGTGTTGTACCCCTGGGTGTTTATCACTTTTGTCTCAGTGATCCTTTCCATGGGCAAAAGCTGGACCCCCCCCCCCCAGCCGCCAACCCCCCAAATCACTATCCGCCATTGTTGACTACACAGGTACGTTACGAATAACGAATATTAGTCGACGACGTGTATTACGGGAAGCAACTTCCAACTCTTTCCAGCAGACTTTTACTCAGACAAGTACAGCCTCTCCATTGGTAATCAAGAATCCTTTCCACCACAGGTAACCAGGTATCCCTTTGTGTAATCCCCAATCTTCAGGTATCTCCTTCATAGGTAGCTGAACATTTCTGAGTTGACGTCGACGATGGCACATATTACTAGGTACAGGTATCTAGGTAGTATCTACCTCATGTTTGAATTTTCTTTCATAGGCAAGAGCAAAAGCTCCAGTGGCAGATAGGTAGACCCCCTTGGCTAGTGGCACACATGTTGGTAATGATACTGATTCTGTGGTAATAGTACTGATTCTGAGAGTGAAAACCATAACGTAATATGTGACAACATCCATCACATATCTTCACTCTTGGCGGTCCCCCTTTGTTAACCATACACCACAACACACTTCACCTTAAAAGATATAACACTACAGCACGCTTCATCTTGGAACATATACCCCCAAGCAATGTCGAGACCATTACCCAGGCTCTTATAATTAGAAATATGAGATCTGTTTTGCTAGTTCTTAACATCTGATATTTTGCAAAGAATCGATGCCGGGACTGGGGCGAACACGCAGTTGATTACCTAGGTAGCTTACAATATCATGTGTCTTGCACGTTATCCTGGCTTATTGATGAATGGTATTGGGCATGTTTTACTGTTCGAGAACCCCACGCTTTGCCGCTTGTCGGTGGCACCATATTCAGCAGTTCCCCCAAACCACCCCTTATTATCAAGACTACCCACCGCCCACCCCCTTCGACGCCGTCGTCGTCAAAGTTGACACTGAAAAAGGGCGAATCCTTCCTGATTCAACTCAAGGCAAGTACTTTAACTCGAGGCAAGTACCCAAAGTACCCTGCGAGCATAAGATAGCAGTAGAAGGTACATGAGGCTGCAAATTTTTAATCAGCCGAGCGAATGTATTGGCCGCAGCAGATGTACTATGATCAGATCCAGTAGAATAATCAGCCGATGAGCTCGGCTAGGTGATTTCCTGATTCCCAGAAATCTATTTCAACCCGCGTCCCCGGCCACAGAACTCTCACTTCTTCTTCCCCTTCTTCCCTCCTCAGAGCAGTTCGGAGTCCGCCTCGCCCCTCTTCCCAACCCAGATCGCGTTCCGCCTCGTAAGCAAGCCTCTTCACCTTCACTCTTACTTACTCCTAACATCACCACGAAGCTCAAGTTCAATATCGGCTTCAAGTAGATCATCATACTGCGTACTCATCGTCGGTAAGTCTCAGGTCGTGTGTAGGAAGCGAAACAGTCTCCTTCTTCATCTACCCTCTTGAATGACTAACGTTGTACCACTCATTTCCCTCAGTAACCCACCAAGCATGCCTCGACAGGACAAAACCAAGAAGGCTCCAGCCGCCGGCGTGAAGAAGAACTTCGTGAAGAGGAAGTTCACCAAGGGAAAGCTCATCATGGCGGAGCTCGTAAAGGCGCAGGCCGCGAAGACTAAGGCTGCTGAGGCCGAGCTCGCTGCCCTCAAGGTCAATGTCGCCAAGGTCCCTAAGCTCCTTTCCACCCAGCCGCTCGCGGACATCGTCATCGCCGACGAGGAGGAGGCCCCAGACAACGCTGTCGGCCGCCTGGCTCCGGACCCGAAGACGAATGAGACGAAGTGGTTGTGCGAGAAGCTGAAGCTAGACGGTTCCGGCCCCTGCGGGGCCTACATTAAGGCGAGCCGCCACTGTATCTCGTCGCACAATAAGCAGCACCGCGCGAATTCGACAACCATGGTGCGCCAGCGCCCGCAGCCGTCCGCCGTCGCATGCAAGGAGTGCGGTCACCAGGTTACCAACAAGAACGCGCTCTTAGGTCACCACAACCATGTTCATGGATTCCGCGGTGACATGGATAAAGTCTTCGTAATGTACGGCCTCTAATGTAAGTAATTTTTAGTCCCTCCATTCCCTCTCTGTCTCTATCGTCTCCTCTACGTAGGCAGCTAACTCATGCCCTGTAAAACACCACAGCGCCATCTCCTGTCCCCCGTTCCTCTCGCGCCGGTTTTCCCATCACGCAAGCACGACAATCGACCAAGATTGGCAGTTTAGGACACGGTGGTAGTTAGGACAGGCGGCGCTCGGTGGTCTCGGCGTTCTCGACTTTTGCTCTGGTTTCATTGTGGCGGAACACCTCCCCTTTTCTCACAAACAGCACTCGGTTCTCGGCACCAGGTAGTTACGTTCTCCGGCCCTTTCGATACCAAACCAGTGCATTGGGTGGTGGAATTCTGGTTCTCCGTCTTCGGAAGTTCACGGCCTACTCAGATAGTTCATGCGGCATGTGGCGAGCACGACTCGTCACCGGATAGATACAATTGCATTGCGACTTTCCCACTGATACTTACTTGCCTCTCGTACTTACCCGTGACATGGTGGGCCTCGTAGCTGTCTGCCCAAGGACCCTGTGAAAAAGTAGTGAATGAGAAACCTACAGTAGGCCAGCTAAGCCGATTTCAGTGCCAGTTGAGTGCTCTATGGTAGGGCCGTATCCCCTGGAGGCGTTAATCCCGATAGTGAGGTAGACCAGTATATTACAGCGCTACTGGAAGGCATAGCCTCTGTACTGTCCATTACGATTCAAAGGATAGGGTACCATTTACTGGGAGTGATAGGGGAGTTAGGGGCCTTAACCCCTGAGACGATAACGTGAAGAGAAAGGGCGTTTTACCAGCACATCGTAGTATCCTTCTACGGCGCTATAACCGAGAGAATGGAAGCAAGAGCCGATAAGGGGTTCACCAAGCCATAAATCAGGCACTTCTGGTCAAACATGTTGTGGGCCTTAAGTCCCCGAGCCGATAACGTCCAGGGGCATGTGGCGCTGATGATATTACATGTACAAAGGCCTTGATACTAGCTATGTACACTCCTCAATTCTTGGAAGTATTCTATTGAGGTCACCACGAGAACAAACTGAACAAGGGGTCACCCAAAGGCGGGCTCAAGAGAGGTCCCGTTCAAACATATCTCGAAGACCTCGAAGACCCTGGAGACCGCATGTGGTGCTGAATAACCAGGCCCGTACAGGGTGCAGATGAAAACGTAGTTTCAGATACATACACGGAATCAGGCATAGCAGGGGGTATGGGCTTCATAGTTGTTGATAGTTTCTAGGAATTTAGCTATTGCGGCCCGGATCCCCTTGTCCCGTGTCTGCTAAGACAGAGATATGATAATATCCGAACTATCTTGTCATTCCTATCACGGAAGACCGAAAAAAACACCACCATCACCACGTTGGTGGCATCGCCGCCTACAGACGACTGAAAGAACGAGCACCTTGCCAACTAAAAATACACGACAAATGCTATCCACGCCCCGAAAATATTGCAAGGTTGATTCAAAGAAAGCTTACTGAAACCAAGCAGCCGCGCCTCGAAGGAACGGTTTACTAGGGTCAGACCCTAGCGGGGTGACATGGTAGCGATACCCCTTTCCTCTTCTACGTTCACTCAGCGCTGACNCCCCCACCCCCCCCCCCCCCAGATCTCATCCGCCAAAAAAGCCCCGTGAACCGACAGCGCCCCCTTCCAATACCACAATTAAATCCATAATTCCAAGACGAGGGAGCTGAGATAAATACCCACGAGAGGTCCACCGTCTCGTCGAAAGGCCACAGGCTAACTGCCTCGCAGGATTGTACCTACCTAGAACCTCGGGACAACCTACCGCAGAATCTCTCACGACAGGCGAACTCGCACCCGGCACTTATTCAAGTCGAAAGAGAGAGCTCCGACATAGACGACAGCGATGGTAACCCTCCGAAGGACCTGGCATACCGCGGTGTAAGGAACCAGGGCTTGGGGTTATGAACGGCGAGGTACCGAGGCTCAAGAGGCAGAAGATAAAGTAATTAAAGACAATATGCCGTTGATTTCTATTTTTGGAAATATCAAGTGCTTGGGGGTCTCATACGACACGGCACGCTGGAGTGAATAGAACGGGATCGCCGCTGATCCGATTTTCTTGAAGTGCCAGCGCCTCGGAGGCTTTCGCCAGCGTTAAACACACAGCACCACCACCACCCCCCACAACACAAATACACACGATAAAACCTGAGACGTACAGGGCGGTAGGGATATGCAAAGGGTTCGGTGGTCGGGCCACCGGGACGAACTCAGGAGGAAGAAGGCCGAGGTGGAGAGGCGTAGGTACACTGGGACAACCACCGCTTCAGCACAAATGCTGGCATCATGAGGGTGGGACTGTCTCACTTTTCAGGGGAACACGCCACGTCCAGAAGATCCCGAGGACACGAAGAGTAAGGAAGCCAAGCAACGGCTTGGCAAGCGGTTGAAAGGAAAGAGGAGGATGCCAGGTAGCAGAAAAACGCCGCTCGCAAAATGATGATTGGTATGAGTCAACACCTCGATGAAATGGCTACCGTTTCTTTCAGGACTGACCCAAAACTAACTAATCAGGACCAGTACTATATTGCCATCGAGGCAGATAACCCCTTACAGGCAGAAGAAAGCAACAGCTTCCGATAGCTTCATCCTTGACCCGAAACTCTGGCGAATCCTTCCTCCTCCATCGGCCGCGCCACCGCTGACCATGGCCCCGACCTTGCCCACCGATACACGACATCGATGGTCTCGTCGAGCTTGAGCGCGCGGATGAGCTCGACCTCGCGAGGTCACATGCGGGCACTGTCGATCGCGGCCTCGTCGACAACGCCCTTGAGGACCGCGGCGCCTTAACTCCTCGACGCCTTCGAGAACTCGACTCATATCATATATCAGACCCCATACAGATGTGCTTTTGAAAAGTTCTGCCCATAAAGAGACCCCTGCTAGCTGTCCGCCACTTCTAGGTCTCTCGGTTGCACCTGTCCTGGTGGAGAAGTGATGCGTGTGGGCAGAGGCTTCGACACGGCTTCATATGCTCTAAACATATAGCGGAAGGGGTTCTGGAATATAGGGCGTATAAACGGAATCTACTCTAGCACTTATAACAAGAAGGTCGATAGCTGGTGGACAGCCAGCAGGTGTCTCCTTGCGGACAGGGTTTTTGAAAGGTATATCTGTATATATAAGGCATCTCTCTCCCTTTTATATACCAAAGGGTATATATAGACTTAGTGTAGACTTAATCCCAATTAACATTGCCAAGGAACCTAGTTGTTGCGAGTCAAAAGACCCCTTTGACGTATTTCCCCAGCCCGCAATCCGTTAATAAACTCCAGAAATCCAGCTATTATGGGCCCGCAGGCCTCCGTGCCGTGACTGTTAAGCCCGTGGGTAATATAATCCGCGATATCATGAATGGAATATTCCCCAGAGTCGGATAGACACAAAGAATTGCTGTGACTTTCTCACAAAAGCAAGAGCTGAGCTCTACATATAAAACCTCAAAAACCTCGAGATCATCGGAAGGATAACATATAGGGAACAAGTAGATGAAGGGAAATTGTAGATATGCCGTCAACTACATAAAACTCGTGGTATCGTACAAGAAGCGTTCCCCCCTCACAAAGCCACAGCGGCGCCGGCGATGCCTACGGCCATGGCAGCCGCTGCGAGCATGCCGGTCTCTCTCGGCGCGGCATTAACCGACGGCGTGGACGATGTCTCGGCGGCGGTCGTCGAAGAACCGCCGCTGGAGGTGCTGGAAGGTGAAGACGTCGGAGACGGCGTGGAAGATGTCGAGGAGGGACCGCTGCTGCTGGCCGGAGCCGAAGACGCCTTAGCAGAAATCGCCTTGGACCAGAATCCGGTGACCGTAGTCGCCTCCGCCCCTGGCGGCGCTGCACTCGAGACACTGCTCGAGCTGGCGGCGGTGGCGGTGGCGGAGGGCTTGCCGTCGCAGCTGCCGGCGGAGAAGCTGGAGTAGACGCCCAGGATGTCGTCGAGCTCGCGGACGAAGGACCTGGGGTCGGCGCCGACCTCGCGGGGGCAGTTGGTGGCCATGGCGGCGAGGGCGGCGCTCTCGCCGGAGAAGTACGCGTACACGGCGTCGTTGTAGCGCGTGTAGGCGGGCCGCTGCGCCGGGGGCAGCGCCGCCGCGATGGTGCACAGGTTCGCCAGCGTCGAGCTCGGCAGGTAGTTGGCGCTGTCGCGCTCGAGCGCCCGCGACAGCGCCCCCGTCGGCGTCGGCAGCGCGTACACCCACGACGACACCGAGGACATGCATTTGCTGTCCACCGCCGCGGTGGCCTCGCCGGTATTAGTGGTGGGGGTCCTCTGCGCGAGCATGGGCGCCATAAGAGGCGCCATCTGGGCCGCGGCGCAGGTGGCGAGGGCCGCGAGGGGGAGAAGGAGTCCCTGGGCGTGCATGTCGTCGTCGTCGTAGTCGTCGGCCCCCTTACTATAACTTGAAGAGGCGTGTGGATAGGAACTGTATTAGACTCCTTGGCCGCGGCCGCGTGCGATACATGAAGGGTTGGATGCTGGCGACTGGGAATAGGTAGGTGTCCCGTGAACCGCTAGCGGGGAGGATCCGAGGCCCTCGAGGGGCGCCATGTTGTTATATACGGACTGCGCAACCCCTGCTGGAGGATGCAATTCACTCATGGCAGGATCTTAACCGGTTAGGACCGTAATATCTCCACACGCTAGCCACTGACAGGGTGTCGTACTTGGTATAATCTCTGCCAGGGGGTATTGGCAATGCCTACGGGAGGAAGTGGATCTCGTGCGAATTCCGTGGACTGCACGCGATCCTTCCCAGCATGCCGTCATGTCGATGCCTAAAGGAAGCCCAGGCTTCCTATCAGAAATCCCATTTCGAGGGCAGCCTAGAGCGGTAGTTCCATCAGTACCCGGTCCCAGAGAACCCAAGGATAAACGAACTGGTGATAACAACACAAGCCGCAGAGAAGGCAGAGATGACGGGACGTAGACTAATCTTTGGAAAATTGCGACGGCGTGAGGCCATTCCGGGTGAGCTAGCCGAAAGGGGTGCTTACTTGGGCAGCTAAGGACCCATCGACCGGGGGTTAGGCCATGCGTGCGACACGCTTCTAGGCCCTGTACCGAAATGAGGGCACTCCCCCGATGCCAGATTGGTCGATGGTGAATGCGAAAGGCCTGGTGCTTGAAACTAGACAGAGGCTAAGCGACCAGCTTCGGAAGAGTCGCCCAGGGCCGGCCGGGTCGCTGTTATTTTTGTCAAATTTACGAAATTCACCGCCGACGCATGACTGCACCGCCGACGCGGAGGCGCCCAGCTTGTGTATTCCGTCCGGAAGAACGTCATTGACGATAGCCGATCTGATTAGCTCTATGTAGATCGATCAAGTGGGAAGAATAAGGACATAGAGCGTGGATCATCAAAGTCCACCTGGCAATGCTATAATTAGCTGGACCGATCCTGGACTGCCTGGATACGCGATGATTGACAGCGGCTCCACAGGCAACCAGCGATCAGGTTACGTCAGCCAGCCAACTACAACCACGGGAGGGACCGAGATCGTCAAAGATAACCCTTCAATTATGTGTCGTGCACTGAAACAGGCTCCAAAGGCCCAGGATCCGTGCCGCTGGCGAGAAGCTTGCGAGATAGCAGTCTTTCTACATGCACGTAGACCGAAGGTCTACGGAGCAAAGACCTTCCCCGTGCTATGCCAAGTTGCTAGGGCAGAGGACTCGGTAGGTACTTAGGCATCAATAATAAGCACGCTGACTTGCTTCCTAAAGCGTGAGCATAGATGCGAAATGTTGATCTAATAACGCGGCCGGGGCGATAGTCTGGTCTTATATTCTGGACTACCTATAGGCCTCGCCTAGGTATATATGGAAAAGAACATCTGCTCTAGCTATTCAGTTATATAAAAATTTCCTTTGCGCTACAATAACACCGCTAGCTTTCTAGGGTGGCTAAAAACAAAATTTTCTATTAGTTACTGCTGCAAACAAAAGTACCATAATGGACAGTGAGGTTTTTGGTGATGGTCGGCACAACAGTCGAAGTGCGATGGTCAAAAGGGGTTTGACGGCCGAAAGGGCTTCGGCAGTCGAAAGGAGTTCGACGGTCGCCAGATATTCGATGGTCGTAGGATGTTTGACGATCGAAATGCCACCTGCCGCATTTCAAGGGTCACACCTACTTCGAATATTGTACCCCTTTCGATCATCGCGCATCAGCTGTCGGGAAGGAAAGCCAAGTAGACAACACGATACTGTGATCAGGTAGGTACTGGGAGAGAAGGAGGATAGCCGCTTGGACTCAAAACAAAGCCCTAAATTTGCTGACAGAAGAGCATGGTGGGTTTCTATATTGCCTGTGAAAGCCCTTTCTCCAATTTCTAATTTTATTGTTTTCAATTCTCTTTACATTGCTGCTAATTTGAACAACAACTTATTAGTATTGTCATCGGGAATACGGCCTATATTCTCTTAGTGGTCTTCAGAGTTCTGTTGTGTCCAAAGCGTCTTGTTTTTCTAACATGTTGGGGCATTAGCTAAGTTATCGGCCCTAAAATATTTGATGAGCATAGTTGTTCTTAAGCTGCTGAACAGTAGTGGCAATGGTAGGACTATATTGGACACCGTAGTGTGAGCCACTCTGTTTATTACCTGTAAGTCTAGCAGGCTCGACTTCCATGTGGCTCTCGTCTAGGTACTCTACCTCTAAATTCTTTGTGCGTTCTTGGCTTCAAGGATAATTAGCAATGGATTGTTTCAAGAGCCTAGGTCATAATAGGATTATCGGAGGTTTTCAGAAAGAAATCACCTTCAGGAAATTTTAAGAATGGCTATGTCCAAACACGACGGCTTTGATCTTCATCAACAGCCCTTTGTACCTCGATGAATTATATATACGCCAGTCTCCGTCTTTTTTGCTCACTGGAAGGCTTTATCGCCTAGACTGCGTATTTTTATGGCCGTGACTGTGTTCTGTAAACCAGAGCTATGCATCAAGAAGAACCTAGGTATGATTATACAGAACCCACCAATTATTTTCCAGATTTCAGCTATGACTTCACAGAATCCAGCTATGATTCTGCGGAATCCGGTTATCCCGTCACAGACCGCGAAATCGTGGAAAGTCCCCAGCCGATGAGTCCCATCCGGTACGTGCCGCCGTCGGAGGTGCCAGACGCATGGGACTTCCAGGAGTGGGACGACTTCCGCGCGGAGTACTCCCGGACCGCAGACTTCCAGGAGACCATCATCCCGCGGCTGCCGGAGCTGGTGCGCCAGCTGCCCGTCCTGATGCTGTGTTTCTCGGAGGAACCCCACGGCGCCACCGACCGTCTGATCATCGACCTCCTGCTCATCCTGATGACCGGCAAGGAAATCTACTTCTCCGAGAAGTACTACCTCGAGCTTTCGTATCTCTGGGCGAGGGGGCTGACGGCGAGGGCGCAGGGACCGGACCCCACGGCCGTGTACGAAGAGATCGCAAAGCACGCAGCCCCGTATGTGGCGAACCTGGAGCCGTCCCCCCTCTATCCGCCTCCCTCGCGACCGAACATCAGGGAAGAGGTCGCGATACGGCTGTACAGATTCATATGTAAGTTCCATCTTATATTCGAGGATGCCGGGCTATTTGATGCTAGTACTAGCGAGTCGGAGAAACCCGTGGAAATACCCCTCCGTCAAGACGATAGTCAACCATTTCGCTATAAACCCTACCGCCCGCCATCCGCCGACATCTCGGGTTGCAGCTTTACAACCGACGGTTTCGAACTGATGGGAGAGATGGAAAGGCCAGCCGCCCCTATTAACCCCGAGGTTGAGGCTATGAAGAGTAGACTCGGAAAAGCAGAAGCGGAGGGGAGGTCGGTAGAGCAGTTCGAGCAGGAACACAACACGGTAAAGGAGCTGGCCAAGGAACTACTGGCGCATCGACCCTCTGCGGTCGATCTGAAGGGGCTCTGCTTTACACTTGATCAGATGAATACGGGCTAATGACTTCGCTTGGCTTAGGGTTTAACGACCTTCGTCTTGATGATAGAGCTATGACCGCTGGATGGAGTTTCAGGATGTCTTGATGGTTCCACATTGATGGGATTTGATTTGGGAGATATTAAGTGTTCAAGGGGTCTTATACAGTCCGGCCCGTCGGCGTGGAAGGAGTGAAGTCGCCGTTGATCCGACTTCCCTGAAGCGACGTCGCCCCGGAGCCGTACACGATCAACTCTAGAATGACTTAGTAGCCTACCTACGCCATATGCCCCTAGGGAGACCTGCACTAGCACTAAACACACACACACACGCACGCGCTGATTAGAGATTCTTGACATTAGCATAGCAGAAACGGCGTTTCAACGGAAATATCAGTACTTATTACCAACAAACCAACCTTCAGTAACGAGGGGGTCCCCATAGAGCATGTCGCAGTTTGGGAGACGCACCCGAGATGCAGCATCTAGATACTATATCACATGTATGCGCATCATTGGGATATGAGGTGCCAGGTAAAAAGAAGATGAGAGAAAAAAAAAATACACTGTTACTGCTTCAACGTAAAAGATGTATTTTCGTAGTCGATGAATTTGTTGCTAATGCGATGGAGTTCAACTGGTCGAGTGTTAGTGATAGATAGTCTCTGATTCGACAGGGCAGCCGGCGCGCATTGGTTTGCTGCCCCACGCCACTATTGGATGTTGACGTTTTAGCATCCAGCCAATGAGAGAACTAACAAATTCTCAAATGATAATCAAACTAAAGGCATCGCGGGATTATTTTCAAGGTGGATGAAGGTCTACCGATGGGCTTTGCACTAGGTAGTGATCCCAGTGTGACTGTTGCTGTACGCTGTAGCCCAAGCTCGGCACCAGGTGAAAATTTCTAGCAACAGAAGTCCCCAGATAAAAGGACGTGGGATCATTGGCATCCAACATCACGGTGGTAGTAGAGTAGGCCGTAATATCACATTCAAGAGCTTATTATCACAAGCTTACTTGTGTTTCTTCAGCCTTGAGAGCTTTCGACTAACTTGCATATTTCATCACTGAATGTAACGACCGGCGGTAAGAGGCAGAGATCAGAGAGGCCGAAGCCCCTCACATGCTTCCATAATCGGCGTCGAAAGAATTTTCTCTAGAGCACAAGATAGAGGAAGACTCGACTGAAACAAGAGTCCTGGATGAAACCAGAAGCTTGCTCAAGCTCACCTACAATAAAGTGTGCCCATGGTACAATTGATGAGGAAAGGAAGAGGAAAACTTCCCCAAAGGCAGAGTGCCGCAAAAAAAGATTAGGTCGGCTGGTCGGGTCAATGTCTGTGGGTGAGCATTGGTGGCCCAAGCGTTCCCCATTTGGGGGTCAGTCACCTGATATGTACGTAGGTGGTAAGCAAGTAGCCGCAGGGCCAATCAGAGGAAGCGTGATATAATCGCGATTAAGCGACTAGCGCCACCCTGCTGCTGCGAAAGCAACCCGGAACTCTTCGAACAGAGACGTCAACCATTCTGGGAAGAGAGAGAAAGAAAAGGACCTTCAATTGGCCGCCACTCGTCTTCCCTCCTGCTGCTCTCCCCTCCCTCACCTACCACCTATTTCCGTCGGGACGACACGATGCTGCGACAGTCTCTGGCTCGTTCGGCTTGGCGGACGGGCAGGCTCGCCGCCAATGCCCCGAGAGCCTTTTCTGCGACGGCAAGACGCCCGGCCGAGGTCGAGCTTACCATAGGTACGCCCTGGTCAACCAGCCTGACTTGCGATACTCGGGAATGTTGCTGACGGTCATACAGATGGAAAAAAGGTCTCTATTGAGGGTATGGAGTAGCCAAGCGTCTTGAATTGGACATCCTGCTAATTAGTGCCCAGCTGGTTCGGCATTAATTCAGGCCTGCGAGAAGGCCGGAGTCACAGTACCTAGGTACGTTTCGCATGTATTCGACAGCTGTCTAGGGATCATCTACTGACATTCTACTCTACAGATATTGTTACCATGAGTACGACCGCCACCTCGCCCGCTGCGCCCGAAAATACCCTCTCCGCTGACACGATGGGACAGGAAGTTGATGATCGCCGGTAACTGCCGTATGTGCCTAGTCGAAGTCGAGCGCGCACCGAAACCCGTGGCCTCCTGCGCCTGGCCCGTACAGCCCGGTATGAACGTCAAGACGAATTCCCCGCTGACGCACAAGGCCCGCGAGGGCGTGATGGAGTTCCTCCTGGCAAACCACCCTCTAGACTGCCCCATCTGCGATCAGGGTGGCGAGTGTGATCTCCAGGACCAGTCGATGCGATACGGTGCCGACAGGGGACGGTTCCACGAGGTTGGTGGCAAGCGGGCGGTAGAAGACAAAAATATTGGACCCTTGATCAAGACATCGATGAACCGGTGTATCCACTGCACGAGGTGTATTCGATTCGCGAACGATATCGCCGGCGCCCCCGAGTTGGGTTCCTACGGCCGAGGAAACGATATCCAGATCGGAACGTACCTGGAGCAGAACCTGGATTCGGAAATGTCGGGCAACGTCATCGATCTTTGCCCCGTCGGCGCCCTCACCTCGAAGCCGTATGCCTTCCGAGCCCGTCCTTGGGAGTTGAAGAAAACCGAATCGGTCGACGTACTAGACGGCTTAGGATCGGCCATCCGTGTCGACTCTCGGGGCCTTGAAGTTATGCGCGTTCTCCCTCGGCTCAACGACGATGTCAACGAAGAATGGATCAACGACAAGACCCGATTCGCATGCGACGGCTTGAAGACGCAGCGGTTGACGATGCCACTAGTGAGACGGGAGGGCAAATTCGAGCCGGCATCTTGGGAGCAGGCGTTGACCGAGATCGCTGCGGCATATCAACAATTAGCACCTCAGGGTAACGAGTTCAAGGCGATTGCCGGTGAACTTACAGAACTGGAGTCGATGGTTGCCATGAAGGACCTAGCCAACAGGCTCGGCTCCGAAAACTTGGCCCTCGATATGCCCTCGGGAAGCAAGCCTCTTGCCCACGGTATCGATGTTCGCTCCAACTACCTTTTCAACTCGAAGATCTGGGGCGTTGAGGATGTCGACTGCATGCTTATTGTCGGTACCAACCCGAGACACGAGGCTGCTGGCCTGAACGCCCGCATCCGAAAGCAATGGCTGAGATCGGATCTGGAGATCGGTGTTGTCGGCGAGTCTTGGGACTCGACCTTCGAGTTCGAGCACCTCGGCACCGATTTCGCGGCCCTGAAGAACGCCCTGTCCGGTCCCTTCGGCCAGAAGCTCCAGGCGGCCAAGAAGCCCATGATCGTCGTCGGCTCTGCCGTGACGGACCACCCCGACGCCAAGGCCCTCTACGAGCTCATCGGCGGCTTCGTCGAGAAGAACGCCGCGAACTTCCTGACGGAGGAGCACAACGGATTCAACATCCTGCAGAGGGCCGCCTCGAGGGCGGGCGCCTTCGAGGTCGGCTTCGCGACGCCGTCGCCCGAGGTGGCCGAGACCAAGCCCAAGTTCATCTGGCTGCTCGGCGCCGACGAGGTCGCCGACGCCGACATCCCCAAGGACGCCTTCGTCGTCTACCAGGGCCACCACGGCGACCGGGGCGCGCAGATCGCCGACATGGTGCTCCCGGGAGCCGCGTACACGGAGAAGGCCGGCACGTACGTCAACACGGAGGGCCGCGCGCAGATGACGCGGGCCGCGACGTCGCTGCCCGGCGCCGCCCGCACCGACTGGAAGATCATCCGCGCCATCAGCGAGTTCCTCGGCGCGCCCCTGCCCTACGACGACGTGGCCATGCTGCGGGACCGGATGGTCGAGATCAGCCCCGCGCTCGCGTCCTACGACATCATCGAGCCCACGTCGGCCCCGCTCCAGCGCCTGAGCAGGGTCCAGCTGGTCGACCAGAACCGCGGCGCCAAGCCCACGGGCGAGCCGCTGAAGAAGGTCATCGAGGATTTCTATTTCACGGACGTTATCTCTAGAAGGTGAGTCTTTTCTCTCTACTACTACCCTTAGCCTTACGGAAATTGTGAGGATCGAGATCGTATACTAACGTGTTTATACAGTTCGCCAACGATGGCAAGGTGTTCGGCCGCCAAGGCCACGGGCAACCCCGAGACGAATTTCATGGCCCCGGGGATGACTGACGATAAGCCCATGGGCCAGGTGGCGTACGGCTCATGATGGATGGCGGCGAGCGTTTTCTGAGTGATAGAGCGAGCGAGAGGAAGGGAGACATAGACATGAGAGACGTACCCTTTCCCCATTCTCATCCGAAGGGGCAAGGAAAGCAGGAAAAGAAGGTCTCCGGTGAACTGTGTGCTATCGGAGGAAGGGCGGGCCCGGGGATATTTGATCATTCCCTTTGTTGTTGCTGCTGTTGTTGTTTCACTGGGCGCACCTACAGACACACACATCACACACATCACACACATCACATTCATGCATTGTAAATGTACATATATAGCTAGCTAGAAACCTAGCACAGGACCTGACGATCGGAGTAGAGAGAAAGTACATAAAAAGTACCCAGAATCTTTTTTTTTCTTCCTGCATTGCGATGACAAATTTGACTGTTTCGACGAGTCTTATGTAGGTGTCCACTGGTGATGTTGGTCAAAACACTGTCGCTGATTAAGCTTTGGTATCGAGTCTCCCTTCCTGCCTCCAGGCCCAATGTCGTAAAGATGTCAGATACAATTACTTTGATAACAATAACGACGTCGTTTTATAAGGATATCTGGGATAGGGGGCGGGGTAAATGGTATATCTTCCCCTCATGCTCATGGTATAGATAGCCTCTGACAACCAGCAACTCAGAATCCTCTGGTATTGTTATGTACATCCACACGGCTGTTGAGTCATCTAGAGCAGGATCTGGGGGGGATTAGCCTATCAAGTACCGCAGACTACATTATAAGGGGCGCCATATAGTCATTAAGTACATACTCACAGCTCTACCTACTTAGTCACGTGCTATTCATCGCCCCTTTTCACTAGTATCAATGTTCCCCTGAAGACCTCTCGTAACACATGAGGGGGATTTCTCAACACAGCGTCCAAATCGGCACCGGACGATATCATTGCCGTTTCACGAAACCGGTCTTGCTAGATAATATATGTCAATAATTTACTTCCTTAATCCTGGGTGCGTGAGAGGCATCTGGTAGAGCCGACTGACCTGATCCAGAAGCCGGCTTCCCGCACAGCCTACATGTAGGCACCAACCAACGTACTTTTCCTCAGTCTCACCTCTACCAAGAGGTTATCTAGTTTAGTTATATGATGAAGTGTAGCTCATCAGCGTGGGCCGGTTCTCCAACCCGGTATATGTAACAAATCGACACAGGCATCACGCTATGTAAGGCATGAGGCTCTTGACCGCCCATCTTGTCATCACAATACCATCTCGCTTCACTGACTGCATCGGAACACTCAGAGAAGAAAACACTTAAAGGTGATGGTGGAAGTCCACAATAAGTATTAACGAATGAAAGTAAATAAGTAAACTCTTCGTAGTACAAGCAGAAGCATATGTAAGACTTCCCTCCATAGCACAACACAAAAGTAGTAACATTCTCACTTCCTTAAGTCCGTACTTCTGATTAATCCGTCACGCCCCCCGGGGTTTTTGGTTTTCTGTTTTCGTTTTTGTTTGCTTTCTGTCGAATCCCTCCTAACAAACCTGAATCCTCGATTCCCAACACAAAGCATCTATCCTCTGAAGAATGTCCACCCCCCGCCTGAGATTGGGGAAACCATCAATGCGACTATATTAGAAAGGTGGAGTTGAACAGTTATGTGATCCTTTAGAGTAGCCGGAGCCTCGTTTACCGTCCAATCCAAGGTAGGGTTGACCTGATTTGGAACACGGAGAGATTGGCGTATTACTCCGGCAGGTTTTGATCTCCTATCGCAAAATCCATAACCATAATGTGTCCAAGGCACCCATGCAGGACAGTAGCCTGCAGGGTGTAGGATGTCGTAGACGTATGATTCCGTAAATTCTGTGCTCAAGATGATGTTGTCCGAGAGACTTGTCATATGCGAAATCGGTCTGCAAAAGAACCGAAATGAAATTTGCCAGGAGCCTCCAGTCGGCAGCCGACCGGAAGCCGAGATATTAGGGTAACAAGAGGGGAAAGCATGAACGGAAGAAAACCGTAAGGGCGACGAAACGGTACATAACCACCCGGGAGGATCTTAAAAGAATAGTCAACAATAGATACAGGATTGTCCGTCATATGAATGCCCGTCTAGCTTGTCCGGAGTGGTTAGTGCCACTATTGGTAAGCACGACCATTGTAGCGAGGACCCGCGGGCATACGTCCCAGGCCATGGCTAATGCCAGGGCCCGGACGAGTGGCAACAGCTGGGTTGGTGCACAGCATACCGACGCGGGATCCGAACTTGGATCCACGGAGAGACACCATGTGCTTTCGGATGTGTGCGGCAACGACTTCCCGGTGCTGAGTGCCAGCATGAGTCAGGATCCACTGAATCAAATAGTTACCGTACTGATCGCTGGCGATATCAATCAGAGGAATCCGGGGGCGCTCCATGCTGCCTTCACAGACGCGGTCAAGGTAACGCGTCAGAAACTCCGCCCCGCCAACCTTGAGGCATTTCTCGACGACCTTGGAGGCGTACTGGTCCTTGCTATACTCCTCTGCATAACGAATGACGTGGTCAATGGCCCGGCTTCGATCGGCCGGAGCGCCATGCTCACAGATGTGCTGGATGCACCAATTTCCGAACTGACCGTGAGCAACCAGGTCAATGTTGACGAGGACCTCTTCGATACAAGGGCGCTAAAGGAGCGGTTAGCCTAATCGTGCAGACAATACTGATCCTCATGCAACACGTACCTTGTCCTCTTCGAGGCAGTTCTCGAATATGTTCTGCACCACCAGACTGCCAGTCTCGCCAAGAGCCACGTCATGCCACATGCCGCGGAGATCATGGTTGACATACTTCATGATTTGGGGTGGAGACGAAGTCCATCGCAACTCGAAAAGCTTCTGCCAGACGTGGCATGCGTAGCGGTGGATCACCGTCTTGTGAATCAATTGAAGGAGCTCATGCACCATGATGGCCTTGTAGTCCTCTGGGACGGAGTCAAAGGCCTTCTGGACGACATGGCATCCAAATGGATCCATAGAGAGTTCAAGTGTACGTCCCCGAATCGCTTCGGCAATCTTGATCACCTGCTCAGGTGTGCCGTGCTCAAAGCATCTCTGCACCAAGAAGTTGCCGAAACGGTTGACCATCAAGGGGTAGGCCTGGGCAATAATCGATTCCACGATCTCGTACTTCTGGTCCGGCGTGCCGACTTTCAGCTTCTGCTGCAAGAAAATAGAGGCTTGTTGGTCATTGTTGCAAACGATCTTGTCAACAATGTATTTCCAGTTACAGTTAACATTTCGATCGAGTAGGCGGCGGTAGTTCAAAGGCTCAGTCGTTGGAAGGTAGGTCTGACCCTCAGAGGTACCGGGCTACAATATGACATACGTTAGGTTAAAGCTCAAAATGCCGGTGAAACGGTCGACTTACCTCGGACTTCCATGGAGTCACGGCCGAGGCCGAAGTAAATTCGTTGGCCAGTGGGGAAAGCGGCGTACCGATAGGTGCCGGCTGGTAGTTGGAATACATCCCTGCGCCTGGAGGGCCCGACATACCGGGACCAGACTCGTACTGGCCGTTGCCATAACCGTAGCCGCCCCCATATGCCCCCTGAGCTCCGAAAGCAGGCGTTCCGAGGCGGCTATCGAAGCGGTTGTTTCTCCGATTGGCGCCCGGTCTAACGGTTAGGTCATAGTCGGGAGTCAAACGGTCGCCGCGATAATTGCCGGAAATCGAAGATTCATACGACGTGTTGGGATCCATGTACCCGTGATTGCCACCACGTCCGGCCCATGGCCCGCCGTAGGAAGAATCGGGTGCGGGAAGTGCGTTATGCGCAAATGCGCCCTGGTTATGTTTGCCTGCCCCCCAGAGATTGCGTGAGCGGTTGAAGCCCGTGGCTGATAGAGCATCACTGGTATCAGACTTCGAATCATCGTAAGGGGACCAAGAGCTTGCACTGTCTCTGCTAATTACTTGTGGACCACCAACGTTGACGTTGAGAGAAGGGAGTCCAGGAATCCGGGAAGCAATAGGAGCTGCCGGGAAGCCGGCCGGAAACTCAGCGTCCAATGGGGAGCTGCTCATGTTGTGTTCAATGCCTGGACGAGTGGGGCGATTTTGGGCAAGCTCATGGTCAAGCCGTGAAATCCGGTTCTGAGCTTCGGCAAGCTCCAACTTCAGCCGAAGAACCTCTTCAGTGCCCGGTTTGCTATCATTCAGGGCAGCACTAGACGGGCGGGTAGCTGGGGCAGTGTTTCCGAATGTCTCGGTGGCAGGGGTGATGGGCACGGAGTTGCTAGAGGAGGCATGGTCCAGAGTAGAGGGGTACAGGTGACGATCTTCGCAAATCTTGAAAGCGTCGTTTTGCCTGTGGAGGACAGATTGCTGTTGGTTAAGCTTTGCCAGCAACTTGTCCATGGGGTTCTGGTCGGAAGAGCCGGAAAGGGCCGACGGCTCGTGAGTAAGCTTCATCTTCTTCCTGATATCAGTGGAGGAAACACTTGAAGGGGGCGAGAGCAGCTTCATACCTTAGGACAGCTTTGATTAACCAATGAAGAGGTCGAAAGGGCAGTGACCGACTTCTTCAGCGACGGAGGGCCTTCCGAGTCCTATATCAAATAATAAGCCTTCGTTCGTCTGAACGTTTCAAGGACAATCTTAATGAAAACAATGTGTCATGCCATGTGACACCAGTCAAGCCTCGTCATAATACAAATCATGTTTATCCGACGCGGCTTTGACATGGCCTACAACACATAGGAACCGAACAGGAAACACATAACAAGATTACTTACGTGAATAGTAGGGAATTCCTCCTTGCCAACCTTCATGTTTTCCTCCATTGACGTGCCCTTGGAGGCAGGAGTGCGGCGCAAGGTAGGAGACCCAGTGGAGGGAGCCGGAGCAGTAGACATTGTCGTATCTTTCCCGGCTTGGCGATGAAAAGAGGGGATGGTCGAAGTTGACTGTGAATTTGGTTTCGTTGAGCTTCTAAGTCCTCAAAACAAAAGTGACAAATGACAGAGATGCCTGGATAGCAAAAAGATTAGATCGTATAGGATGGCAGAAGAGGCTTTGTGTTGGGAGGTGAGGTAGAGAAGATGGTCAGATGTGGACGGGAGAGATGGTGGAAAAGTTTAACTGGAAGGTAGATGAGAAGGAGCAATAGTAACTATAACCATCATTCAAGTTTGAGGAAGGTACAATTAGCCACTTGAATTAACACCTACCCAGATAGGAGTGAAGTGGAGGAGGAAGTAGTTATGTCGCTTAAGGTCATATGCATACGTACCGGGTGCCACTGAATCAGCCTCGAAGCAACGGTTTCCGGTGCGGCGGTGTATCGTCTGCCTTCACACGTACCACACCAAGAATAATCGCCAGTCAGTTGACTAAGTATGAAGGAGTCAGGATGAACGTGCACCTTGGATACGCGTGCAGGTGTAAAGTTGGTTGCTGAGCTCGCATCAGAATCGCATCAGAAACGGAGACACGACAGGCGGAAAGTGGAAATCCGTGTTTTGGTAACTTGGTGAGAGGTGGGAGGTGGGAGTTGGGAAGTAGGAAGTGAAGTTGTTGAGAGGTAGAAGGTAAACTAGGAAATACTATACCTTCGTAGGGGTGATTGTACCAACGTAGTTACTTTGAGAGCGTGCAGCGTGGGTGTCAACGACGTGAGTAACGACTGAAGATCACCTGTGAGTACCTTAGAGGTATCAGACGAGTTGAGTGACCACCAGGAAGCCAAACTAATAAGTGACTTGTGGCAGAAAAGTGACTTATAGCAGAATGGGGAAGAACTATGTGGGAAGGAAAATTGAGGGTGTTGTGGCAACGAGATTCACGCGAATCAGCGAAATCCCCGGACAATGCAACTGCTGATTTGAATCAGGAACGACAACGAAGTAGCCTAAGTACCCAGATCAGAGCCTACCAAGTCTAATCAGCTGAAATCGTGGCTGCCCCTTTCGGATATGGACACTGACCAAGGCTGCTGTCAGGTACTGGAAGCGTTGGCTCCAATGAACTACCGCGTCGTACGGGATTCACCTTGTCATGTAACCCATGCCAGCACTTGATTACTTGAATCATTCTGAGTCCGCATCTGGAAACGTATTCTCTCTGTCTATCTGTCAGAACATCTATTAGAATAGCCACCTCATCGATAGGTAGGCGCGAGGATACCCCCTTGGTAGGCTAGGTAGTTTACGTAATCCCACTCACATAAACGCAGCCTCAACAGGACATTACCTCCAAAGTGGCTTATAACTTCAATAGATGATTAGGCGTTTCCATTTCCATAAGTGCTAGGCCTTACATAGGCTTCGTATTATGTTGCTACCGCATTTTCCAATAGTCTATCGAGAGACTTTACCCCTGGGAGGCAAAGAGCCGCGCCCATCCACAGGGTCAAGTGTTTCCTGTTGTATCTGCGGGGGCTTTCCCACGATCATGGCACTAGTTGTACAGCACAAGAAGGGCATGAGGCAACTATATCATTGTTGTGGTCGACAGCTTACCAATGAGAAAGCATGCAGTCAGTGCGGGTTATTGGTAAGGTTGTCCAAGCGAGTTCAAGAACGGGCTATCCGAGACCGCGTAGCTCCCCAGTATGGCATTGAAACATTGGTATTCATATACCCACGGGCGCCATTGCTATATTATTATACACGTTCATATAAGGTTGTTTGCGTCAACCCGCTTATTTTTTCGATTTCGCTAGATTGATAATCAGTATCAGCCCCCAACAAGAGAGATCGAGGCTTACCATCTGCCGGACCCTTCTTCTTTTTCGGCGCGCTCTTTCCACGCTGCTTCAGCCTATACTATGGTCAGCCGCGGCCCGGGGGCGACCGTAGACAGGGGGGGAAACTTGCCCTTCCAGGTGCTCCTGTCTATCGTCCTCCTGCTCGTTTATGGTCTCTAGGTTCCATGACTTGAACTCCCTTTGTAAAGTGTAGACCGTCGGCATTCTCGGAGGATAGTATTTCACGAGCGATGGACCTCTTAATCGTTGGCGCAGAACCTTGTTGCCCATTCGTATTCCATCGGGATTGTACGTCGTCGAGAAGACTTCGCATTGAGCCTGGACCACCAGTTCAGTATCAGAACCAGTAACTCGCGCGGCACGGACTACATACCTTCATAAGTTCAAGCAGCCTCGCGCGAGAGACCGCCGCCATTTCGTCTGTCTGGGTGACAAGCTTCTTTGTGTGTGGAGACGCACTCTAAAGGAAAATGAGGTCTATGATACCTGGCTTGCAGGTTCACCTAAGATCTGACATTCATTGTAGCGGGCCTACGCTGGGGTCTAGCACTTCCGGCCGCATGATTGAAGGAAAATATGGACCGGGAAAATGGCGGGCCTGCTAGGGACAGAATGGCCCGGATTGATAGGTCTAGTTGGCCCGTGCGGCTTCCGGGTACGGTCACTGTGAAGCTTGTGTTAGGTGCTTCGCAAAATCGCCTAATATCCAGTAATTCTCTGGATTACCTATATCTATCTGTCCATCTCTCACTTCAACTTTCTCAATTCAGGAAGCACGAATACCCGCGGCACGCGTTGATATAAGGAGGATACATCTCCGGGGGCTAACGCGCGAAAATGTCAAAACGCTCGTTTGCAGACTTCAACTCGAAGGAATCGGTATCAATATCTCAAATCTTTGATCATGCAGATAAGTTGTTGAAAGCAGCACAAGCTTTGAAGGATGAGCTCGACGTCCTTCGCGGAGGACAGACATCCGACGAAAAGGTATTCGCGGCCCTAAGAAAGCACAAGAAGAGGATATCTTCCGCTGCGAAGCCGCTCACCCGGGGCGAGGTAAGCATTGGACCATTCAGCCAGCTTTATATTTAGGTGCAGTATGCTTATACTGCCGCAGGAAAATGGCCAAAGTCAGCATGAGGATGGACAGCGCAAGGCTCAAAAACTTGATGGGGCAGACAAATCTTCGGACACTACGCCTACAGCACTACATATTCCACACCCTACATCGTTAACGCGATGGACGCCTGAAGACATACCGCGCTCCGGGCTACCGCAATTGCCCCCTGTCCTGAACCCCGATCTTGAGCAGGCAGCACTAACTCACCCGGGGATGACTACAAAACCGACTGACTTGCATTATGAGCGGTTGGAGTGGATTGGAGATGCTTATCTCTACCTCATGTCATCGGCTTTCATCTTCCACACCTTCCCAAACTTACCTACGGGAAGGTGTTCTCAGCTGCGGGAGAGGCTTGTCAAAAACGAGACCCTCTCGGACTATACGGTTCATTATGGAATCAACAATCGCACGCGCTTTCCCCCGGAGTATGACCTCCATGGCAGGAAAGGGGGATATGCGGCATCCAATAAGTCCAAGAAGAAAGTGCTGGGGGATATTTTTGAGTCCTACGTAGCGGCAGCAATTATGGGGGATTCCGAAGGTTTGTCGCGCGTCTCAACTTGGCTAAAGGCTCTCTGGAGCACGACGCTTGCGCATGAGATCCGAAACGAGTATAAGCCGCGGTCAAATCCGGCACTCAGCTTTGCGAAGAAGACCGAAGATACTGGAGAGGCTCAGAAGCCAGCGCAACAGGACGTGCATCCCAAAGTCCTCCTCGTGCAGACCGTCGGCACCAAGGGAGTCAACATCACGTACAAGGACGTACGCGAGTCCAAGGAAAAGAACTCGGGACTACCGTGGTACACGGTAGGTGCGTTTTACGACGGTCTCGGGGAGAAGAACCTCCAGCTCGGCTTCGGGAGCGCCTTTTCGAAGAAGGAAGCTGGTGGCAACGCGGCGCTCAACGCGCTGGAGAATAAGAAGTTGATAAAACGGTTAATACAGAAAAAGGAAGCTGTTCAGGCGGCCGCAGCAGCAGCAGCAGCATCAAACCAACAGGAGGAGTATGACAACTGGTCTTGACTGAGTGAATCTGTAGCTTCAGATAGCATATATCAAGGCCGCGAGGTTAGATACTTGGTGAGGTAATACCTAAGAACAACACACCAAGTTTGGTGGCTATTTATCCCCTAACCTACCTAGAAAAAAAAGGTAGTCTTATGAGGTATCTATCGGCTCTGTGTGCCGAGTCTTTGCTTCTTTTCCTGGGGGATTTCTGGGGGTAAAGAGTGAAGGCTCACACGACTAACTCATTTCCGGCCAAGTACAGGTACCTAGTTCCTACACACACGAAGCTGCCGCTACGTGACTGGCTACAGGAACTCGCGAATTAATCCTAGCGGAAAATTGAGCTGAGCATGACCTGCGTGGAAATGGGATCGGAAAATAACTTTAAATGGGATGAATGAGCGAATCATCAAGTCCATTGTGTCAACGAGGCCTGTTAGGTCTCACGTGTCTTCCCTCGGCAGCAGCAGACGCAGGGAACGCAGGGGAGATAATGACAACCGACCCCCACAGCCAATAGCGCTAGATCGCCGGGGAAATGACGCAGATCGCTGAAGAGACCCGCAAGGACAGCGGGTGCACAGCTGTGCTGGGCCGAGGCAACAACGAAAACGGGGAATCCGCGCGAAAACCACCAACGACAGCACGCCGAACAGCTGTTGGCCGCCCACCACACCACGCGGATTGACAGAGGAGCTCAGCTAGCTGTCTCTTTGCACACTGGCTGGTCTTCCAGTTCCCGAGCGAACGAACCTCACTCACCCCCCGCCTATCGGTTTCGACAGGAATCATACACCTGTGCGTTACATGTCCCTAATGGCCGCTTGACCGCGACGTCACCGACCCGATCTTATCCTCAGTTCTTCGATACATCGACGTTTTAGAATTCTTGTAATAATTATATACCAATTTTTGTTTCTTACTCTCCTTGCCGGAGCCGTATGACGTATGCCCGACTCCCCCCGTGTCACCGCACTTCGTAACCGAGACATTGGACCATGATTGGCGCCTCTCCTTCGACGACCGGTGTAGACGAGCCTCGTGATAAGAAGTGCGATTCCGATATTCCGGTAGCCTTATTCTTTACCCTCCCTATCTTCCGAGTTTGTCGAGCACTTGCGGTGATATTTGTCGATACAATCGGGTGGGAAGAGAAAGACAATTGAGGGTCGCGAAAGCACCTCGTGTAATACACCTGTATTTGAACGAGTAGGCATACAGATAGACACACAGATGAGAGGCGGCCATGGCAGACTCAGTTGGTACGTCACCGCCCATCCCAATCCAGGGGGCAGCAAACACCTCCCCACCCACCAACCAACCAGCCAACACACCCGCTAACGCGCCCGCCTTTCTTTTTTCCTGCGGAGCAGACCGCGTGTTCGTGCACGCGCTCAACACGGTGAAGCGGATCCCGAAGACGGGGGCGTCGCGGCCGCCGCCGGGCGACCGGCTGCGGCTGTACGGGCTGTACAAGCAGGCGATGGAGGGGGACGTGGACGGGGTGATGGAGCGGCCGCAGGCGCTCCCCGGGGTCGACGCCGCCGACCTGCGCCGCGAGTGCGACAAGTGGGACGCCTGGGACGCGCAGAGCGGGCTCGGCCGCACCGAGGCCAAGAGGCGGTACATCGAGGCCCTCATCGAGATCATGCCCCGCTACGCCACCACGCCGTGAGTTTCCCCCCCCCCTTTTTTTTTTGCCTATACCAACTGTCGCCCTTGATATATATATATAATAGGACACGGAAAGGGGAAGAGGAGACTTGTGGAATTACGGGATTGAGGACACACAGTGTTATAGGCTGGGGAAACATGCTGACATGTGAGCTTGCAGGGACGCGAACGAGCTGGTCGCCGAGCTCGAGTTCGTCTGGAACCAGATCAAGAACAACAGCCCGTCGTCGACCAACGAGTCGCCCAAGGGCGGCGGCGGCGGCGGCGGCGGAAGCACGTCCCTGGCAGCGGGCGAGCCGCGGCAGTTCCAGCAGCCGGCGAGCGGGACGGAGGGGCCGATGAAGGTGCTGAGCCCGATGAGCGAGGACGACGCGGCGGCGCAGGAGTACCGGGCGCAGCACCGGGAGGAACAGAGCGACGAGGACGAGGGGGATGATGGCGCGTACGTCAAGCGGGGGGACCGGTGGTCGCGCAAGGTCGAGCGGGCCATGGTCCGGCTGTCGGCGGAGATCGCGGCGCTGCGCGAGCAGATCACGACGGGGCGCGAGTGGCGGTCGCGGAAGGAGCGGAGCATAACCGCCTGGATGAGCTGGCTCGCGTGGACGGTCGCCCGGCACGTCGCCGTGGATATCGTGGTCCTGGGCATCGTGCTGCTGTGGATGCGGCGGCGGAGGGACCGCCGCCTCGAGGACCAGGTCCGCGCGATCCTGAGGCTGGGGCGCGAATATGCGAGGAAAGTGCTACCGTCGAGATGATCACGATTGTTGATGATGATGCCGATGAGTTTCCCTTTTTTTTTTGGCTACCACTTGATCTTGATCATGACCATGGCCATTGGATTTAGACACGACATAATATACCCAAAGCGTAGACTTTTGTTTTTTATTTTGAACTTTTCTTGCATTGTCAAGGATTATGGAAATTGAAAAAGTACAAGGAAAGGCCTATATGAAGGCTATCATTACTAGAAGTGAACCGGATAGGTCATCAACCCCTGAGACCATCCTTCCATCCATCAAGCATGTTACCGAGAACGGGAAAAAAGATCCAGTCCTGGATCACGCATTCGTATATTGCAAAAGCAAAGATGAGAGGTCTATCCTTGAGACCATATAATGCTGAAAGGCACGCGTTGACGCCGTCATATCTGCGGCCAAGGCACAGAAACTTCATCGACAAGGCGTCGAGTCCGAAACTATTGCGGACCACATCCGAAAACCGAAGACTGACGAACGCAATTGAAACTTGGAATATAACCGCAGAGGCCGAATCGTATGATTATTGTATGCTGCTGCATGGTAGGCCCGAAAGAATCATCAAAACTTGGTCGACGCAGTGAAGTAAAGGGGCATCAACTGTGTGATTCATGTTTGAGGCCACTTGGGCTGCGATGAAAACGGAAACGCCATCAAGTATGTCCTTTTTTTCTCTTTTTGATCATTTTTTTTTTGAACTGGAAGGAAAACAAAACCGGAAAGGCTGAGAAGAGGTCATGTGCTGTGTCGATTGATGCGTCGCGAAACAGAATAGGGGGGATGCGATGACTCAACCACCACAGACCAGGGGGAAAGTGACACAAAACCAGAGCTTCGTGTACCTCCATCGATCCGAACTTCGAGATACCAGAGAGAAAGCGTTCGAACGACTGACTTGCTGACTTACTGGCCAGCCAGACATGCACCTAAAAGGTGCTCGGGTACTCCAAGGCCGTGAGGTCGGGGGGCGGGGGCGGGGGCGGGGGACTGACCCTCCAGGCGTTGCGCTTGGGGGGCGTGTCGTGCATGCGGCACATCCAGGCGCACTTCTCGTCGAGGGCGTACTCGACGGTGGGCTTGTTGTGGCGCACCCACTCGGCCTCGGCGATGGCGCCGACGAAGACGAAGAACGTGCCCTCCTAGAACCGGTCCTCGTCCTCCTCGAGCACCGGCGTCGAGCAGTGCGGGCACCGCCACACCCGCGTGTGCGTGTCGCCGCTGCTCTTCATGAACCGGTGCATGTTTATCTTGCCTGGGAAACACGTAAGCTTGTTTTTCTCTATTGGTGTTCCCCCCTTTGAGGGCTTCTGCTGCGGATGTGAGGAGTAGGAGGAGGAGGAGGAGGAGGAGGATAGGGCTCGCGACTTACCTTCCGTCGGCTTCACGTCCTCCTTCAGGACGGCGATCTTCTGGGAGAACGGCCCGCCAGTGATTCTGCGGCAATCCACGCAATGGCAGACGCGCTGGGGAGAGTCAGCTATATGCGAGAGGCCACGAGAAAATCCAGGATCTGCTTCAACTTACGTGCGAAGCGATGAAGCCGTGGAAATCGAAGTGGACCTGAGCAAAAGTCATTAGCATCATATCTCTGCTATGATCCGACGGAAGGCTGTTAGGGTGCTACTTACCTTACCGCAGAGGCAGGTGATGGTCAACGTGTCGAAAGGCATCTTGGCGATGAATCGACCTCGCGTATTTGAACTTGAATCTGAACTGATATCTCTTTGGGGACGAGAGGTCTTCTACTGGGAGATAGTACTTGGATCGTCAGGTAGTGTATCAATCCGGGGACGAGATGACAGGGCTGGGTTGATGCGGGATGTATTGATGTGGGATGAGGGAAGTGGTGAAGGTGGGAAGGGTAGAAGGGTGTCGTCAAGCAGGTATAGGATGGTGCGTCGAAGTTTAGTCGAAACTTCAAGAGTGATATAACTGGGAATATCTTATGAGTGGGAGGTGGTGATGCTATGAGTCGAATTGATAGGTGAGATGATGATCTGGCAGGGGCTTTTGTGTTGGAAGAAGGGCTTTGGACGACGTTGTTTATTTCAAGTTACAGGCAGAAAACTTTGAAGCTGGCGTTGACAGCCGAACCCCTGGCTTGTAGATTGCCAAGAAGGAATTCACCATGTGGCTGCCATCTCATTGTTCGGATGAATCACGCGTAACTTTCAAAATTTGACTCATGTTCTTGAGATCACGAAACTATCAATCTGGTTAGTAACTTTGCATGTCAAGGACAACACAACGTTTAGGTGTTCATGCTTCGACTATAGGCAGTTGTGATAGTTTGGCTTAGCAATAATGGCTACCTAACGTATTGGTCATCATCATCATAACTCAGGCACGTACCTGTGGTACTGGTGTTGACTTCGTTACATGTATCTATGGGTGACTGTAGTAATCGGTAGTGTCTGCCTAAAGTTACCTGGAAGCTAAGGGGCTCGGGCCGGGTCGGCTCGGGGATTTCGGCAGTCTCGGGGGGCCTGGCACGGAGGCCGAATCAACTTCGGCAGATGGGACCCACTAAATCGGCTTAAAACCAGGCGCTAAGGGCACACCAAGTGGGACGGGGTCCTCAAGGTCTGCCCACCTCTCAAGTACCCCAACCCATCAACTGCCCCAAGGCGCGAATGGTTGTCTAGACACCAATTCGAAGTAGCCTCGCTCTCCTCAAGGATATCTGATCAGTGGTTCATTTATAAACATCACCATCTTCATTCATCGAATGTGTTTAGACCAGGTCGAAAACGCGTATTTCGAGAGATCTTATTCCGCCTGGCTAAGCGATACTGGGGTTACCTAAGTTGGGTGGTCGATATGGCAGGCACAAATGGGGCGAGGCCAGCGCCTCAAGAGCCAGAATTGCAGGAAGAAGAGATTCCACTCCTCGCGAGTTTCTCGCCAGCCATATTTACGCCCGCGGATATGGACTTCACAGCACCGCCGGATGTTCTGCCGGAAGACAAGAGCTTGCAACAGACCCAGGTCCTTGCGCAGATAGATGAGCATACAAAACTTGTACAAGGCAACATACGCTACCGTAAGCAATATCCAGCGTCAAATATCACTCCTCATCCTGTCCCAGTAGTTCTTGTTATGGCGACATGTGGGGATGGAGGTTTCTAGAAAACTCGTCTCCCATGCTGTTTGAAGGGAGACAATGCTAACTCAATACGCCTCAAGTGATGGACCGGGAATGCATGCGGATCCGCCAAGAGTGCCGAAAGAAGGAAGACCAAGTCAAGCGGCGCCGCCAGATGAGGCCCGGTCTAGAGAAGTGGGAGGAAGCGCGGCTGCCGAGTAGCGGCGCGCAACTGGACGAAATCTTCTTCACCAGGCAGTACTGTGCGGTACCACTAAGGGGCACATATGAGGTACCACCTCGAATCACACATAATGATATGGTTTGGGTTGACGTGACCGGACTGGAAAAGTGGCCTCGCCTGTATGCGGAGAAGTTGGTTTTGAATCTGGCCAAGGTGGAGTTGCAGCAGCTGGAGGGGCACAGCATGCATGTCGAGAGAGTGAAGCAGCAGAAGATAGATCAGTTCATGAACAGCGACCCGAACGCGGCGCCAGGTGCAGGAGGAGTTCATCCCGCTGACAGGATGGATATTACATGGTAGTGAAGATATAGGTCTGTAGAGTTACTGCCATCATGGCTTTTTAATAGCTAGAACGCAACAGTAACCACGTCCAATCTTCAATACGATCAACCCGGTCAACCCTTCATCACCTTTCGCATATCTCAGAGTCAGCGTTCGTGGTATTAGGCGTAATGTCGCCAGTAGACCCGGTACGACCAACTTCCCACGGTTTCGGCGGTGCTGTGAGGCGACCGTGGGCCGTAATTGATGGATCTTCGATGACTGTATCGGGTATTTTCCGAATCCCAGGGATAGGGTTGCCAGACTGTAGAAACTCTATTATCTCCTCGAATTTCTCGGGATACGACTCCTTGTCATCACTCCCCGACTTCGAGTTTTTCTGGACGTAGAGCTCAGCTGTTGGCGCAGCACTTTGCCAGTCAGGAATGGAAGTATCGGCTGGCTCGGGCACAACTTGTTGGAGAGCAAGTTGGCCAAGGGGATTTCCTAGTTCTACTAATAGCCGCGCAAGTTTCCTGTCTTCGGGGTTCGGCTAACAGTAGATCAGCATTTTCGGACTTACACTTAGGGCGGCAGAAGTGATAGCAATGAGTCTTACCTTCGTCATCACTTCTGCCGCGACAATCTGCTCGGGCACAATATTTGGCTGGTGCTGATCTGTTTGATCGAGCCACTGTCTGTATGCATCGGCATCGATTTTAATCTTGGTCTGTTGCTCGAACCTCCGAATCCGGGCCTCCAAAGCAATCCCAGAAAGAGTGGACTCATCAGGTTGGATGCCATCCAAGGCACTTGAGAGTTGTGTCTTCGGATGCACAATCCAGTCATTATATATCCGCAAAGCACTTGTTGCACGTGTCGTTACTCACAGTGAAGACGCGGTCTTTAGTCCAGGGGTACGAGTCAAAGGCCCGATACCTTGCATCTGGGTTCTCAGCAGCCCGACGTTGAACGTCAGCCAATGATGCTTCTGATGCTGCCATCTTCCGACAAGCACAGACACTGAACTCGATTGTTTAGTAGGAATGAAATAGTTACAAGACCAGGTAAGGTATTCAGAGCCCAGATGACAATGTTGGTACCGAATATACCTACTTTGGTGTTACAGGTGTATTGTAATCTGTTAGGTACCTAATTGTAGTTCACCATCCTGAACCTCAAGGTTCCTGTCTGTAGCCGAGGTAGTTGATAGGTTCCAGGTTGTTACCTCTTGTCACGTGTGGCTTAACGCTTGCATCCAGCGCCACCCCGCAAATACCATAGCCGTCGCGTGCTCAAAGCAGGAAGCGACCACCCGACCAGTTGCAAGTCACGGTTTCTTGCAGGCTTAGGTAATCATTCCTATGTTCCAAATCCCACAATACCACGCAACCTGCCAACGCTAGCGAGGCGGAAGCGAGCTCCACTGCTGGGGACCAGCGCCGCGGCCTTCCACAATTCAGTTCTCACCTTTGCGACTAGCGACAAAGGCCACTCAAGTTTATCCAACGTCAGTTGCGAACGTCAACCAAATGCGTCGCGCAGCTGTCAGAGCCTTTCGGACGACCTGCCAACATAGCGTCCGGGGCTTATCTCGCACTGGCCGCCCGCGACGCAGCGTCTTCTCCCACCACCAACACCACTACAACGCCAACCTGGGCGTCCGATCAGTCTCATCTTCGTCCTCGTCCTCTGCCTCTGCCTCGTCGACTTCCTCGTCGCGACCGAACAATGCCGTGAGCGAGCCCCTGCGATCGTCCATGTATATTCGCCGCTTCTCCGTCGCCCTGCTCTCGAGCCTGGTTGGCTACGGCGCTTGGTACACGTACAAGGGAGGAAGTAGCTTGGACCAGGTCGGAGCGAAACCGTACAGTACTACGACCATGCCGACCCAGGTAAACGGCGGCGCTGCACAGACGACGCGGAACGTCCTAGTTGTTGGTGCTGACGAATTGCACACCGGCACCTTCGTAGGGGAAGGCCCGATCGCGAAAAACCTTGATGGTAGCGGCGGCAACGTGCTAGAGATGCTCACCCCGGAGCAGGCAACCGAGAAGCTGCGCGAGCACGAGGCCTCTTTCTCGGTAAACAGAGGGAAAGGTGTCTTGCGTTACGATGTTGTACAGGTCGCCAGCAACAATCCAATTGAGGACGACCATGCTGAGAAGATAGTGGAGGTGGGTGCACCGGAATCCCAGGATGATAAGTCCAGGGATGATTGGATGTTCTGGGGTGTTTTTGATGGCCATGCGTATGTATCACCCCAATCAATCCATTTTTCGCAAGTCTTCGGAGTCTAATTGCCATGTAGCGGTTGGACAACATCGGCAAAGCTTCGCCAGAGCTTGATCAGCTTTGTTGCCCGGGAACTCAACACTACATATATAAAGTCGCGGGACCTGGGAATAATGCCATCTCCGGAGGCTATCGATTCCGCTATCAAGAATGGGTTTCTCCGCCTAGACAATGAGATTGTCAACGAAAGTGTGGAGAGGGTCCTGAAGTCCAACTCCAAGCGGGTTGCAGCTGAACTACTGGGCCCCGCCCTGTCCGGCTCCTGCGCCCTGTTGTCGTTTTATGACAGCAGCAGCAAGACGTTACGTGTTGCTTGCACGGGAGACTCCCGCGCTGTACTTGGTAGGCGCAATGCCTCTGGTAAATGGACAGCAACGGCCCTGTCCGAGGACCAGACTGGTAGCAACCCCAATGAGGCAGCTCGGATGCGTAAGGCTCATCCCGGTGAAGACCGTGTCGTTCATAACGGCCGGGTGCTAGGTGGCTTGGAGCCGACTCGCGCATTTGGAGATGCTAGCTACAAGTGGACCAGGGAAATTTCGGACCGTCTTCGCGCATCGTTCTTCGGGCGGAGCTCTTCGCCGTATCTCAAAACCCCTCCCTACGTGACAGCAGAGCCTGTCGTCACTACAACCAAGATCCAACCCGAGAATGGCGACTTCATGGTCATGGCCACCGATGGCCTTTGGGAGATGCTGACTAACGAGGAAGTCGTCGGTCTTGTGGGCAAATGGATTGAAAGTCAAACCAACGAACAGTCCAACTCTCAATTAAACTCAGTATGGTCTAAGATATGGGGCTCTAGCCAGAGTCTCCCAGTTGAGGCCGGCAAAGACGGAAGTCAGGACGGCCAAAAGACGCCAATCCGACTACGCCAATGGGGCATCTCGCCCGACGAGAAGGAACGCTTTGTTGTCAAGGACAAGAACGTCGCCACACATCTTATTAGGAATGCGCTCGGCGGCAAGAACGAGGAGCAAGTCTGTGCCTTACTTACCCTTGTCTCGCCGTTCTCGAGACGGTATAGGTAAGTCGCCTCAAACATTTCGAGCCGGAGTTTCAGTTCCTAACGGTTCGCAGGGATGATTTAACCGTCCAGGTTGTCTTCTTCGGCAACGGACAGAAGACCGGAGAGGTTATCGTTAACGAAGAAGCCTCGAGCCCTCCTCGGTCCATACTCAAGGCCAAGCTATAGGCTAGTTTATCCGAGATATTTCATCACGACTAGATCGGTGGAGCACGGTATAATCCTGATTTCCCTTCGGTTAGGCATACGGGCGAATATCCACTGTATAAAGGCTGTAAGATAGAATATTGTGATCGCGAGGCGTTCAACGGGGTGTCTTCAATAAATTCCAAGTTTCCACCTGACAATGCGTAGCTGTTTGTAGATGTTTCATTGTGATAATTCCTGCCCTCGACCATGCTTGTGTTTGGAAGGCGTAGTCCCAAGGTCTCTCATCGTCTAGCCTCTATTGGATTCTTTGGGCTGATGGAAGTTTCGTGTCTTACGAGGTTGGTAGAGGTAAGCTGCCATGGTGTTCTCCTTCCATTCCCATGTAAGCTACTTCACACTTTGAGACAATATTTTGCAATGACGTGACCGTAGGTGAGTGTCTACACATAGTTATTTCTCATCAGTATCCTAAGTAAACAGCCTAGAGTTCAACATCGGTAAGCCAGGCGTGACGCTTCAAAAGTAGTTTGTATAAATGTTAAGATTTATTAGCTATGGTGTCATATTAGAATGCTACTGTTAAATAAGTTCGCGCCTGTGTAGACTGTTGGTCATTTGACTCTAGGGTGATCCTGTGAAGTGGTCAAGAGCAAACCGCAACATGCCCACTACAGTAAGATAAGGGAGGTAAGATAAGGGAGAGGAAGAAAAGAGAAACATGTAGTTATCGTACGTGGCTCCGCTATAATGTCAGTAGACGGCGGCTCATAGACTCCGACAGTCTCGCGATTGCGGGTTCCGAGCCGGCGGAGGATGTTAGTTTTCGGCCAACACACCCGTGCCACCCCGCTAAACATGTGGAGTGCTTCCCCGTATATTCCCCAATATCCCCATATCCCCTCACCACCCTCGCCACGGGCTGGGTTCACTGGAGATGAACACTGCGACCCTGCAAGGTCCTGTCAATTGGAAGCGACTTGTGCGCTTAACAATCATGCGGTTGTTGCCGCTGCCTGGAGGCTCGGCGGTGTATCATTATTGGTTAGAGAATCGTCAAATTGTTAAGAATGCTTGTACTTCGTATCCTTCCCCAACGCTAGGGGATAGTCTTCCCTTGGCTTCACCTAACCCAGGTCCCGCCAACAGGTAACCGCATAACCTTGTTTCCCGTTTCTTGGGGAAACGAAGTATTTAAGATGACTGGCCACGCTCATCTAATGTCAGAGTCTTACGTTTATTCGATTGGGACGGTTTATATACCTCTTGTGATCCCATGCGAACAGGATGAAAACCTCGACTGCCCTTGGGTCGCTCTACGCGACACTAGCTTGCGCATCATGGATCCCGTCCGCGCCTGTGATCGCGCATGCCCTTGAGTCGCGCTGGCAGGAGCCCATCCAGCCTCGTGAGAACGAGTCTGCTGGCGAATGGCCGTACGGCCCTTTCAAGACGAAGGGTAGGGATATTGTTAACAGCCGCGATGAAGTCGTTACATGGGCTGGAGTAAACTGGCCTATGAGCGGGGAGACGATGATTCCCGAAGGACTAGAATGGAAGTCCGCCGAAGAGATCTTGGATGATGTCGCCAGTGTCGGGTTTAACTTCATCCGCATGTAAGACGTTCTTATGTCCCGAAAACCTTTACTTATACCTCAATACTAACACCATTATAGGGGCTATGCGATACAGATGGTCGATGAGATCTACGACCGTGGGGGCGACGATGTACCCCTCGAGGTCGCCATGATCATGGCACTTGGCTACGTAAACGGTACCAAGGTTACCAACGACATCGTCGCCAAGAACCCCAACTGGACGCGCGAGACGACGCGCTTCGAGATCTGGTCGGATATCGCGAAAATCGCAGCGAACAAGAACCTCTACATCCACCCGGACGTCCACGTGGGCAAGGCGCAGTGGTGCTGCAGCCACACGGACGGCAACGCGTGGTTCGACGACGTCAACTTCGACGCGGGCTCGCGTACGTGGCTGGCTGGGCGCGGGGGCACGCCAACGTGGTGTCGATGTCGCTGCGCAACGAGCTGCGGGCGTCGCAGAACCGCACCGACCTCGCGTACAACTGGGCGACGCTCGTCGGCAACATGAGCGCGGGCGCCGACGCCGTCCACGCCGCCAACCCGGACCTGCTGATCACCTGGTCCGGGATGCAGTTCGACGAGGACCTGTCGGCGCTGACGGCGCGGCGGAACCTGCTGACCGCGCCCTGCTACGGCTGCACGGCCGTGCGCGACGCCCGCCGCCGCGATCCCGTCTATTTTGATCTTGAGGCGCACCCCTGGGCCGACAAGATCGTCTGGGAGCTGCACCTGTACGACATGAGCGAGGACGTCGACACGGGCACGTGCGCGGCCGTCGAGGCGGCGCTGTACCGCAACGGGTTCAACGCGCTGGGCATCCCGGCGCCGGCGGGGTGCGCCGACCTCGTCCTGGGCGGGGACTGCCCGCCGGCGCGGCGCCTGGCGCCGGTCATCCTGTCCGAGTTCGGCAGCGCGCAGGACGCCTCGCTGCACGACAGCACGCTGCAGAACTGCCTGCGCGGGTACACGGTAAAGCACGGCGTCAGCTGGATGATGTGGAGCCTGGCCGGCAGCTACCGCGTGCGCCAGGGCGCCCAGGGCTTCGTCGATACCTGGGGCCTGACCAACGCGGATTGGTCCGCCTGGAAGGACCCTGAGACCATCGAGAATTACTGGAAGCCCTGGGTCCGGGACATGAATCTTACGTGGAGTTAGAGGGCTGATGAATGATCTATCAGTTAGGCATAATGAACGATATAATTGTCATTTAATTTGCATTGTGAGGTGTCTTGGTTCGAGTGATCTGCTCATAGCTTCGAGGGCTGAGACTTGCAGTCCCTGGCTGTCTTTGTTCTCTGCTTAGGGTCTCTGATCTGTAAGGCATGCATGCTAACAAGGACGTGCATGCTTCTATATAAGCCACCTAGTCTCGTTGCGACTCTAAGGGGATGCTGCTCCGAAGAGTGCTTAGAAGATTAAAATAATCAACTACTCAGGCTTGTAACTTGATATCAGCTCGGGTATGAAATTGAACTGTGTCTATGTTACTAAGATTATACTAAGATTATACTTACTTGACCATCCACGGGTTGGTAAGTTTAGAAGCCTTTCAATGAATTCTTTATGACTTTCTCTGCATGTTTAAGTCTTGACAAGTTTCCATGTGTAACAGCTATATCTGGCGCTCCATTAGTAGCGGAAAAGTTCTTGCTATGAGGTGGGTCACTAACGTCGCTCATTACATTCCGCCCATTAGGTGGAGATGATGCTGCTGCCTTAATGTGTGGTATCGAGATGTGTAGAAAGTCTATGATGATGCTTAATACGGCAGATGAACAACCTCATCCTAGAATGCTACAATGAAGTTTGAAATGGAGCCATCCATGATGGGCATACCGCCACGAGGCATCCAGAAGTGCCGAACGCCGGTATCGGGTATTGTGCATGGCATCTATAGAATGGCGCCAAACTAAATAAAAACAGGGAAGTGAAACATTTCTACAAGCAATCAGATTCCGGCCTGGTCCAGGTTTTGATATAGTTGAAGTTACAGTGTGGTACAGCTTAGTGTATCTCGAGAGAATGGGGTCTTAACCATTAAGTCCAATCAACAACGTCGATGCAATGCGGTTGAGTCACCCCCACCCGTATTCATATGTGCTGTTCGTACGAAATCGCGTATGTGATGATGGTGATGCTGCTTCAAATGGCGCATCCAAGCCACCCGCGGAGCATTATGATTTCCATCACAATCGTATATATAAATCCATGCACTCGATCCTCCATTCTCGGCGTCCCAGGAGGCTCCGCAGCCACTCGATGCCGAGCCCGGTCCACTCTTCTTTCCTCTTGGCCAGCTCCTCGGCAGCCGCGCCGGCCAATGCGCCAGCCGTGCTGTTCAGCATCTCGACGGCGGTGGCATTGAATCCGTCAAAGACGGGGTCGGGTATGGTTGCATTAGACGGACATGTTGACGAGGGCGCAGCCGGCCGCGGCGCAAACCAATTGCTGCTGAAGTCGAAGAAGCAGCGGTCGGACCAGTAGCACGAGGTTACGAAGAGGATGAGGAGCAGGACCGAGCAGTAGACGCAGGGGCGGTTCAGGAAGTACGTGCAGACGAAGAAGAGGAAGACGAAAGCCGGCGATGCATTTGTCGGGATGAAGAGGAGCGGAAGCCAACTGCGGAATTACAGATACGTTAGACAAGCAACTTAGAAAAGCTGAGGCTGTATGGGGGCATCATACCTCCGAAGACAAAACATAGCGTTCGCTAGTTACGGAATGATCGTTGCTCACTGGAGGATAGTTCGTGACTGACGTGGTGTATCTGGGGTCAAACTAAACCAAAGCCGGACGTGTAGTAATGTGGTCGTAGGGGGGAACTGCGTAGGTGAACTGCGTAGGGGAACTTTAGGGATAGTCGTCGAGGTCTAACGATAGTCAGGAAACGAACAATAACCGGGAAATTTGAAGCAACGAGAGAGGAAAGTGAAGAAGTCGGGAAGGGGCCGTACTGTTCCAAACGAGGCGGAGGTATTCTTAGTTTTCGCGATGCAGCTCCTATCCCAGGGTAGGGTGGTGTTTTGCAGGGTCCGTGTCGGACGGTAGCCAGGTCAGACGGCTGATTACATAACGCAGCTGACATGAAGCGGCGATGTTGAGATCACCCTATCGACCCTATCGATAAGGTACAAATTAACGCGATGAAAGGTACGGGATACGTACGGACTACATCCGCGCAGTACCTAGGTGCTAGCAACCGACATTGCAGGTCCCCACCGTTTGCTGCTTGACGAGTGCAGGTTGCCCCACCCCAGCAGTCCCAGACAACACTGCGCGCATAATTCAGAACGTACCTCGCAGGTACATATGGGCATAGGCTGATCCGTTGTAGGTAGAGGTCGATTGAGTTTAGGTTAGTGACGCTTACCAGCCTGTCACCACCACTCCTACAAGGCACGTTCGCCAGCACACACCTGCATCGCCGCCCAACCTGGAGCCATAGGTCTGTCTGGTCTCTTTTGATCTCGGTTTTGCTCGACCAATTCAGTCTTCCCTCTTACTCCTCCTCCACCAAAAACAATTCTCACCAGGTAGAGACATTCATCTGTAGTTCGTCACATTGTTGTCGAATGACATTTCTTCTTTTCCCGGCATTGATATCCTCCAATTGTCACTCTCCCTGTCTTGTCTGCGTTCCTGCTGTCAAACGGGAGCTTAAGGCGCAGCGACAGGGTACTGCATTTTATCAGCCCAAACTTTTTTTTTGGTGAGGCTGGGAAGCTCACAGCACATCCGATTGGAAGATCGACCGCCATCGATCTTCTAATTTCCTGAGTAGTGCCCGGCGCCGTTTCCCACTTCTCACCACTCGACCGTTTTTGATACCCTCTTCTCATCTTCACCTCAATCCTCATACGCTTTCTCGTCGTTGTAGCGCTGCCAAGCTTGGGACCACAATATGGCGGGCTACAATCCGCCCGGTGGTAATGACTTGCACGCCATGCTTGCTCGCATGCAAGCTCAGCGCAACGCACAAAACAGCGATGATTCTGCTGCCGCCCACGACCTCCTCTCGCGCTTTACCTCATATAATCAAGGCGGCAACTCCCAAACCTTTTATGACCAGTCTGCCTCGGGCTCACCTCTGACTGGTTTGGACGAATTCCCTCCGCCCGCTCCGACACCGCCCACCAACTTCGGCCACTCTCACAACGCGGGCGCCGCCATGGGACTGGGCCCGATTGGCACCGCGCCTTCCAACGCGCAGAGCAAGGGCGACCAGAGCACGAACCTGTTGAACCTCCTCAAGTTTAGCGGCAGCCAGACTTCGCAACCTACATCCCAACCTGCGCCTCATGGTCACACTCAAGCACCGCCGTTTGACATGCCGACAGATGTTTCCCACGCGAGCAACCCGCCTATTCATGCGCCTGTGCCGATGCCCGCCGATCCTCAGGGCCTGCTGGCTACTCTTATGAAGGGAAGCACTCAGAACGATGCGGCGCGGTCGGAACCTCAGACCACTAACGCTCAACCTACGTGGAATGCCGGACCACCTCCGGCAGATACCCAGGCGTACCTCCTCAATCTGTTGCACCGACCGAAGCCTGCGCAAATTGACCAGTCGGCAAACAAACAGTCCCATGCCACGACCTTGACTCCCCAGTCGGCTTACAGCTCTTCGGCGCCGGATCACCCGAAGGAATACACCCAGCCGAAGCAGGTTCTCTCGAACAGCGCTTCGCATGAATCAACGCCGATGCCTTTTCAATTTGCAGCAAAAGAGCAAGTGGAGTCGCCTACCGCGAAGTTTGACCACCATTCTCCAGCTTCGCACGCTTCACAGCATCATCAATACAGCGTCAGTCGGAAACCTACTAAATTTGACTACACCAATCCATTCGACGAGTTTGCGGCGCCTGCGAGCCAAAGCGTCGCGTCCAAGTCATCGACTCCTGGCGCGGCGTCCCATGCTAAGCCGGTGCCGACCGAGCTTCCTGCCGTGACCGCTTTCAAGATTGCAAAGAAAACACCCAGCGCGACCTCGTCTCCCAGAGACGTGCAAGACCGCAATCGGTTCGACAGCCAGCAACAAAGTCCGATCATGAGCCCCGCGCCATACAGAGGAAATATCGATGTGTCCCCCAGCTTTGACACCGAGGCAGAGCGGTATATCTCCCCACACACCACTAAACTCCCGGCCGATCGTGAAAAGGACAAGGAGACCGTGTCCCAGGCTCTCAATGGCCTTGCCCCGACCGCTGATAAGGAAGCCCAGGAAGCTCTGGAAAGAGCTGAAAATGGCGAGGTACAAGCGAAAATCGCTGCCGAACTCGAGGACATGATGAGAGCCAGAACTGAAGCAGAATTTCAGGATTCAGCTGAGGCAGCGGCCAGGGACATCCAGAAAGAGCTTGAGAAGGAGGGGAATTCTCATGCGCTTGAGAATAGATATTCGCCGGGCGTCGCCCAGGCAATTCGCGATATTGTTGATGATGTTGCCCATGCGCCCGCCGTCCATGCGCCTGTCGCTGAAAACTGGGAGAGCGCTGAAGCTGACGAGATTGTTGTGATTGAGGAAACCACAAATCCGGTGAAAGTTTATAACTTCCCCATGAAACCCTGGATCTCGATCACCATGCAGGAAACCAATGAGCCTCGCCCACAGTTCCGTGATGAAGTTGTTCTCGATATTGCTCGTCTAAAGAAGGAGTTCGATCAGATCGACAGAAATCTCGTTTCCGCTACGGAATCTTACATGGTCTACGGCATGTCGAAGGCCGGCGGTCTCCGTGTCATTCGACAGGATGACGGTAAGGACGCGAAGCTGTTCACAGACACGAAAGACCGGATTTTTAACGTGGCCGTGTCTTCTACTTCCTTGGATCCTAATGCGACGCCAAAGGAATCCATAATCGGTACTGGCATCAGCGGCACTGTCTACTATGTACAGATTAGAAGTGGTGAAAAGGACCATTTGGAGGACGCTCACCCCGAACAATATGGGTTCGCACTCCCCCCGGTCAGCACGCAAGAGGGCGATGCCCCCGGCGGAGTTTTGAAGACTCGAGCAAGAACCTCGTCTACTCATCCAGAGTATTTTGCCGTTGGTCGCGGGAAGACCATCAGTATCATTTGGCCATCCTATGTCATGCAGAACAATATCTTCAAGCCTGGTCACGACCGCGTTGTTGATACCGAGAAGCTTTCTAAAGAATGCGCTCTCAGGATTAATACCGGAAAGGCAGGTAAAGACTTTACCTTCAGCCAAGACGACACCACGATTGTGTCTCTCGACAAGTCTGGTCGTGTCAAGTTCTGGGATGTCCGGGATCTGACAACAGCCGATGAGGATTCCGACATTCGCTTCCCCATGCCTGCCCATGCATCGCTCGAGGTGAAGGAGCCGCTGATGACTCTCAACACGACGCCTGAGGGGGAGAAAGCTTGGCCCACCTCTGTGTTATTGCTGGATAAGCAACGGCCTTACCAGAAGCGCTGCGCCCTGCGTTACATGATTGTGGGGATGAAGCAAAACCACACTCTGCAGCTATGGGACCTCGCACTTGGTAAGCCAGTGCAGGAATTCAACTTGCCACATAGCAAGGAGTCGGATGCTGTCTGTAGCGTCATGTACCACCCTCCTACCGGCATGATTGTTGTGGGCCATCCCACGCGCAATTCGATCTACTTTCTCCATCTATCGGCTCCTAAGTACACGATTAAGGGTCTGTCTCAAGTCGATTATATCCAGAAGTTGGTCGCAAAAGACTCTTCGATTCCCGAGCCCGATTCAACCGCGGTCATTAGTGGTGTGCGCGAGTATTCGTTCGCTAACAAAGGCGTGCTTCGCAGCCTGGATATCCTGGTCAACCCTGCTTCTACATCGGGCACTGATGAGCCAACCCTTTTTGAGCTCTATGCAATGCATTCGAAGGGCGTTACTGGTGTATTCGTGAAGCAGGGTGAGCTTGGTTGGACAAAGGACAACAAGGTAATCGAGGGTGTTGATGCCATCGCTCTAGGCCTGGTCAAGATTGTCAAGTTGAAGGAGTTGCCCAACGCTGTCGTATCGGAACCTACCCCGCCTGCAGAGGAATCTACGTCTTTGCCGGTTCGTATTGCCGCTAGACCTTCTGTAAAAGAGACCCCTCCGCCGCAATCTACCTCCCTCCCCGCTGGCCAGGAGCAATCTCGAAGAGGTGCCGACAACCTTGCCCCGACCGCCCACTCTGAGCGGCGAGACGGCGAGCCCCCTGTGACTCCGGTGAATCAACTGGATAAGTCCGAGAAGAAGGCCAGGAAGAAGCGGGAGAAGGCTGCCGCCGCTGCCGCCGCCGCTGCCGAGAAGCTGACTGCTGATAACTCTCAGTCTAACGGCAACTCACAATTACCACGGACCGATTCCGCAAAGAATTCTGAGTCGAGACCCGTCCCATCAGTCATGTCGTCCGAATCCATCCAAGCAGCTATCAAGCAGATATCTTCTGGTCTTGGCGAAAAGTTGACTGGAATCGTCTCTCATGAATTTAGAGATCACCGCGGCAAGGTCGAAACTGAGTTCCGCAATCGCGACGACAAGTTCGTTAAGAGTCAAAAGGACCTACTTGATCTGGTGTCTACCGTATTAAACGAGAACATCCAGGCAGTGCTTACCAGGACGATTAGTGACCAATTTGAGGATAATGTGTTGCCGACCCTGAGCAACCTGATCACGAAGACTCTTTCGGACCAGATAGACGGCAAGATCGGTGGACGTGTGTCGCATTCGATCCAGAACCAGATGCAGAAGCTGCTTCCGAATGCCGTCACTCAATCTCTTTCAAGACCCGAATTATCCAAAGCTATTTCTGATCAGGTTGTACAGACCGTGGCGATGGAAATGAAAGAGACCTTCCGTGAATCGCTCATGACCACCATCACGCCGATTTTCAGCGACATGGCCGTTGCCGCATCTCGCTCAATCGTCCAAGAGGTCCAGGACCGGACAACCGAACAGATCGGAGTATTCGAACAGCGACATGTGGCAGATAGCGAGAAGATTGACCACCTCACTACCATCGTGAACAAACTTTCCGATACGGTCACCGCAATGGCCTCTACCCAGGCGCAGTTCCAGGATGGTATGATTAGGATGCAACAACAGGTGTCCCGAGAACGAGCCTCTGCCATCCAATCTCAGGCAGCCCAGTCCTTAGCGTCAACCCAGCCTGTGCCGACACATTCTCTACAGTCACAGTCCTCCTTCTCGTATAGTAGTCCTGGGGCACACAGTACGAACCAGTTGGTCCGGCACCCAGCTAACAACTCCGGCGCCAAGGATCCCGAGCTTCAGCACATGATCGCGAGCGTGGCAACGTTCATGGAGCGGGGAGAGTATGAGACTGGCCTAATCCGATGGATTCAGCTTGAACGCAAACAAGAGGTTTTTGACGAATACCTCGTCAATATGGATCACCGATTCTTGCAAGACCTCCCGGCATTGGTCTCGCTTTCTGTTGCATCTGTCGTCTCTGAACAACTAGAAGGGCCTTTGCTCCGCGAGAGGCTCAACTGGGTAGAGGTAGTACTGCATACTTGCAACACAACACTACCACACATTGTTAGTCATCAACCTCTGCCAAACATCAACTCTTCTAAACAGGATTCTCTGCAGGACCCCCAGATTCGCGACGTGGTTCCCAACCTTATGAACTCCTTCACCGAGAAGATCGAGAAACTCTTCCTTCGCATCAGCAGCCGATCCCCGGGAGACCCCCTCCTACAACGCCTTAATGCGATGAATAACATGGTAGTTCGAATTCGAGAGGCGGTTCGCTACCCTGGCTACTAAGATCTAGGTGCCACCTACCGTTCGATCGGCCCGCCGATATGAACTCACATACATCGAAGTCGGCGCCCTCGTCATCCGAAACGCGGATTCTACTTCCCTAGCTCTTGGAATGGTAGGCTGGCAACTCTCGGGTACGTGGATAATGTCGTAGCTGACGAAAGGTTTAGACAAGGAAGCACCTTACCATTTATTTCATGTGGATGATGATCTGGGAATAGTCGCATTCTCACATACCCGGATCCGGGCGCCTGCCTTTGTTTCTTAACCTATCTACTCTCGGCCGTCACACACACACGCGCGCGCGCACACACACATACACATCGATTGAAGGCTCTACTCCTCCAGCAGTCACGACATGTTCATCTGCTACGGATATTTGGCCTTCATATCACTTAGACAGGACACAATCATCCGATCATGGACGTGGGATTCCATCATTGGCGCCGATTTAGTGGTGCGGTGGGCTTGGTTGTGCTCATGTAACATATCTGCACATATTTGCCTATGGCTGCGATGACAGGCTGCTTATTTCTTTTGTCTCTTTTGGGCGGCTCTCTATTTCACGCAGCACGATACCCATCCGGGGAGGGCAGGGGATGGATGGATGGATGGTACACTGTAGACTAGTCAAAAGGGGAGTCGGTTACTTCTCTTCTGGGATGTCATTGCGCGCGAGCAGTTTCGCACCTTCGGCGTAACTTCGCTACATAGCACTCGGAATACGTGAATATTGTATTGATGTTCAGATGAATGCCGGTGTCTTTAGTGCTGCGAACTGTGAACTGTTACTGTGGAATGCTGGTACGAGTTGTGATTTGGTGCTGTGGCTTGGGCCTCGGCTCCTTGAGTCGTTGATGACCTTCGGTATAATTGTTTGTGGTGGAAATGCTTCAGTCATATGGAGGTGTCTACTCGCTTCGAATAGAAGCTTCGCCCGGAATAATACTTTGTTCTAATCAAATACGTCTTCGCCATATAGAAGTACCTGTTAATTCTCGTATCTCTAAGGGGCCATTTTGCGCAATAATCATGGTTATGCTTATGTACAAAAGCTTTGGCCAAGGGACCTGTGATTGCCGTTGGCCCATGCGTTTCGGAATATTCAATTTAAATACGTGATATCGGCGATAGGGCGCCGGAAATGCTGATAGGGCGCCGACTTTGGAGCGCCAATAAGATAATAGTAGCTTCATAATTAAAATATTTTTGCACAAACCTATTTAAAATAATGGATTTAGATTATATTAAAATAATTATTTAAATAAAGCTTATTTATTGAATGCATTATTAATAAAGAATTTAGCAAAATAAGTAAGGCTCGTGTATCGTTCGTATATCGATTATAGTACCTCCAATACAAGTCCCACCGATACATCATCGAAATAACCTTCATAGCCACGTCGCCGCCATACCAAGTCACTCACCAGCCATACGCCCGATTGGGACGCCATAATCATCCATGCTTATAGCGCAAAACAGCCTCTAATGAGTTTATTACTAGGGGGTAAAGCATAATGGGGTTACCTCCCCATTCTTGGGATGATGGATTCCTACGCCTATCACCTATGCCTATATGCTCTGCTTTTTCTCGGAAGCAGAGGCAATTAGATCGGTACAAACACACAGCTGGCAACGCGACGGTCTTGGGGAAAATAGTGATTTTCTATACATCAGGTACGGCCCGGAGGCGGAGAGGCGCGTCTATAGACTATGCCTGCCTGCCTACCTACCCAAGCCCAACACATCGTCATTAGTCACCCGTTCCACAAGGGCGTTCCGTACCAAAAAAACGACGTTTCNTCCTTTTTTTGTTTTCTCCCCCCCCCCCCCAAGCAGGTAGGTAACCGACCGACCGACCGACCGACCGACCGACCGACTAGCTTACAGCTCGGCGAAGGTGAGCTCGTAGGCGTAGCCGACGACGAGCTTGGCGTGCTCGAGCACGTGGGCGTAGCTGACGGTAGCGAGGGTGTCGCGGTCCGTGTGGATGTAGGGCGACGTCTCGTCCATGGCCGCCTCGATCACGAACGCCGACGGGTACCCCGCCGCCGTCGCCGACGAGTGGTCCGAGCACCCGTACCCGCACTCCGTGTCCACCGAGCCGACGGTGGCGTACTGGATGGGGGATGCTTGTCAGCGTTCTTGTGTTTTCTTATCGTTCGCGCATGTTCATGCGACGATTGGTAGAGAACGTATGGTGATAGATAGGGGTTTAAGAGGTTAGGGGGAAGAGGTACACGGGGAGAAAGGAGGGGGAACTTACGGCCTTGATCACCTTCCGGATGAAATCCGTGAGCCCCGTGTCCACGCGATCGGTAATAACGCCCATGGGCGCGTCGCCGTAGCCCGTCATGTCCTGCTGCAGCATGGCCTTGACGACCGCGCCGTCCTTCTTGTACGCGTCGAAGATGTCGGCGCTGCCGAGCAGTCCGGCCTCCTCCGCCGCGTACCAGTGGAACTCGAGCGTGTTGGCGCCCTCGCCCGCCGCGATCTTCGCGTCGCTCAGGAGCACCCGCAGCGCCTCTAGGATGGTCATCGAGCCAGAGCCGTCGTCGTCTGGTTCGTTGGTAAGTTTCAGTCTGCATTTTCCTTTCTTTCCCTCTTCATTTTTTTCCCTCTCAAATTCCGTGGTCACCCCCCTCCCCTTCCGCCTTTACATATACACTTAGAGAGGTAGGTAATGGTTAAGAGAATGAATGAATGAATGAGCGCTTACCGGCACCCGGGGACCGCCCCGTATGGTCCGCCTGGTTGATGGAGTCCTGGTGCGCGCCGACGACGACCTTGCTGGCCGACTTGCCTGGGATGGTGGCGATGATGGAGCTCTGGGCCCACTTGTGGGCGAACGGCTGGGCCGAGGCGTTGTTGGTGGCGCCGCTGGCCTCGATGACGGCCCGCACCTCGGACAGCAGCCACTCGGACGACTGCCGCCCCGTGTCCGAGTCGTAGTACCGCGTGTGGAACTCGGTGAACTTCGTCAGCTTCTCCTTGACCCGGTCCGCGTCCAGCTGCCCGATCAGCCCCTGCACCGCGTCCTCCTGCGTCATCGACGACGGGTACGCCACCGCGTCCTCTGCCGCGTTGATCTTGGCCTTCTGGACGCCCGCGGATGGCGCTGATGAGGCGAGGTTCGGGTGGTCCGTGATGTCGATGAACGTCTTGCCCTCCTAGAAGCGGGTCAATCAACCACTTTCTACAACTTGAAGTAATGGGGGGTGTCTCTGCGCACTTTCTTCAGCGCCCATTTTTCTTCCTCGGTCACCACCTGGGTCACGCCGGGTCCCAGCTCGATCGTGAATAACTCTGGCGAACTCGCTTCGCGCCGTCCGATCGAGAGCGCGGTCGACGTGGCGGCCAGAGCCGCGACAAGCATTTGGCGGACCATGCTGAGTATTTAGGAGTAAAAGGATAGCCGAGAGGAAAAGGGAGATCTGGAGCTGGTGATGAAAGAGGCGGACGAGAGCCGGTGCCTGGGCTTCGCGATTAAGTATTTTGGAAAAAAGCTGCACGAAGTTATGAGGGCCTTGAGAGTCAGTCTACCAGGGAAAGGGTGAGATGCCCCCCTTTATATCATATACAAGCAGTCACACATGGCCCTGGGTGCGCCTTCACGTGTTGCGACATATGCACTTTCTATCCTCGAGCGTCACAGCCAAGCCATGAGATAGGCGCGAGGGTCTCAGCACGCGATGCTGATCCAGGCAGGAGGTCTAGAAATAAGGTTAGGAGATATCCACGAACCCCCGCACCCTATACCACGACATCGATATGTTCCAGTTGACGTTACCTTTTCTATATCCCGATAGGACGGGATCAACACGGCCTAGAGGCTTGGTCGTGTGTCCTTGTGCCATCATTGGACGGCGACCGGGCGGGCACATAACAAGAGCTGCTCTGGGTAGCATTGGCCGAGACCCTATCGGCTGACATCGCGTATCGTGCAGCCTAAGGCTGGCAGCTCCTGACCACTTAGATATCGCATCATCTGAAAGGGGCCTGCTCGAAGAGGGAAGAAGAAGCCTAGGTAGACGCGGGGGTGGTGGATACGAGGTGGTGCGACCTTCTTCTACCCCCACACAGAGAAACATAGAAAGTGGGCGTGGGGCTGGGCATCGAAGTTCGAACTTCCGCAAGCGTCGTCAATAGCCGCGGCCAAGCATTGCCCTTAATCAAACGGCCGCGGCGACGGGCGACCCAGATCGTCAGGTTGTTCGGGCCTAAATGGCGGGACGGGGTCGCGGCATAACAGAGCTACGTCCTCAGATAGGAAGGTTAAGCAACTGCCAAGACGAGATTGATTCGCATATGCCGACGTCCGGGTGATTCCAGGCGGCACACGCTTTTCTAGAGCCCGCGACCGGTCAGGCTTCCATGGATACTTTGGCTTGGCAGTATGAGATCGTGTCGAGGGTTATATACCTAATGAAGAACGAAGGGTCGTGGATACACAAAACTGTTCAAGTACAGAATAGAGTAGAGGTCACCGGAGACTCTGGAAAGGAGTTCATTGTCTTCGGAATACTGTCTATGGAAGCAGCTGGCAAGATGGGGTGCATTGACGGGTGCCACTACCATATCGAATTCATAGATCCTCAGCATAAGGGCATTTGGCAGTTAGGGATTAAATGGACATGATTTTCTTTGATAGGGTTGAGAAAAATAAATACAGAGTGTTTTGGTGTGAGTTTTAAAATGTATCGATTTCATTCGGGGATTGCTATCGCGTTGTGGTTGCTAGGTGTCACTGATCGGGGCCCTGGAGGGACCTCACCTCATCCACCACCAGGGACGGAGATACGATAACCCGGCTGCTTTATATAGGTGATAGATCTCTCCCTTCGGAGGAGAGAGCTAGTAGATACACACACTCAATTTACTCTGCTTGCAAGTGATCACTAGGGTGCCAAGTCAACGTTCACCTCAACTCGATAATTGCTTCAATGTTCAGATACGCAGTTCTTCGCGGTGTTGAGTTTAGGAAGACCGTATTCTCCATTGCATCAGTGCTGCTGGGCAATATAATCTATACGTGAATATTATCAAGCTTCTTCGATCCATGGGACTACCCTTGAATGATCTATTGGCCTGTAGTAGCAGTTGTTGTTGTTGGAGTATTTAACGCAAGGGGTCTCTTGGCCTGTAGGTAAGTCCTCCGGAGTGAGAGAAGTCATCAGTCATTCAAATTAACATTTACAAATGCAGTTCTTCATTTTTGATAAAAGAATACCTACTTCAAAATAAAGCCACGGCAAAACCTAGAACGCATTTCCTACTTATGTGACAGAGCACATCTCAAACCCACGGAGTGCTTCCCGCTTTTGATTCATAGACTTAATGTCGGCAATAAACTGGACAAACCCTACCACGCCAAATGACAGGTACACAAGAACTAGGCAATCATTAATTACAGTATCATTTCATTGACATATCATATCAAGTCAACGTGTCTTACAATCACGCTCTAAATGAAGGACAAGACTAGTATCCATGGTACTGGCGTCTAGATTCATCTCTGGGACCATAGTATCCCAGAGTTTGTACGATAGGACTTGAGCTTAGAACGTCCTAGCATAGCGAAAGTTTGTGTTTGCTACGTGTTTCGTGGTCGAGCACCTTTGTCGTAAAGTGAGGGGTCATATCCAAGCCACAAAATGGTCACACCATCTATGTTGGGAGGGACGAGATTACCGGCTTTCCAATTCGCACAACGAGTCCTGGCGTAGCTAGGTATTCATGTAGCTCAATTGTGAAACAAGCCGCTCAAACCGGATCTACACCGCAAGAAGTCTGCTTTGATTATATCCCCAATTCTTTCTTTAAGAATGCTAGTCGGCCAATCTTCCTCCAACGCAACATCTCACCAAGATCCAACATGATGTCCGATACAGAGAAAACAGAATCCTCCACGCTGGCCGCTAGGAGGACACGGAAAACCGGTGTTACAGGAGATCATGTAACAGCAATGAATAACCGAAAGCCGAACGCCAAGATCCAGAAACTTTACGACGAAGGCGCCAGGCTTTTCACCAAAGAGGGGATTCGGGACCTGGAGGAGCAATTAGCCACGGTACCGTCCCCGGCTACTTTGCGACTACGTTCCTTGGACGGGCACACGGTGGAGACTGACGTAGGGGGTCTGTGGATACATGACGATGGATATAAGTAAATGCTCCCTAATCAAAAGTTCGCAACGTATGAGACGACCGCAGATGGCGGCGTTTGGTGTTGGGCGTTTCCCCAAAGAACGATAGCTAACCCATTTCAGTACACCAAGGGTCTACTTCCATATCTATCAAGATCTTCTCTGGAGCACGGATGAGGATGCAGGTTCCATATTCCCCCTGTATATATCTTATGTCCGAGATATATCTGAGGAAGACATGGACCCGCAGAGACTGTTGAGGATTTACGAGGAACGTAAAAGATGTTGGGAGACAAGCTCTACTTGTACTACGCTCAAAAGGAAGCTCATGGAATCCTCCATCCCCCCAAGCACCAACAAGATCGTCTGCTTCGGTTTAGGCGCACTTTTGAACGACCTAAGGGTTCTTGACAAGTACCCAGACCGGGAGGATTACAGGTCGATGACACAGCACGCGGCCGCGGTGACAATGGCGGAGACCTTGAAGGACAAGACCGGGAACGACATCAAGCTCTTGGCGCAAGACCCGTGGTATGACGGCGCTTCCAAGCATGTTCTCGAACGCGAGGGCTTCCACATCGTCGCGGGATCCGGCGGCCTCGGGTTCCTAGAGGTAGACGAGAACAGCGTGGTCTTCACCGTCAGCTGCAACGTCCCCGTCAAGCAGGTCGTGGCCGATCTGGCGAAGCCCGCCGCCATGGTTTGGAACCCCCGGTCGCCGCCCGAGAAGGACGATGCTAAGTGGAGGATTGAAACGCACGAGGTTGACGGGGAAATAAGGGAGACCTGTGTTTCGTAAGTCTATCACCCAGCCGCATTTATTACCAGGTGTAAAGCCATATACTCTCCTCTCCTCACCCCCTGATCTAAACGTCCCCGAGGTTAGCCCACCTGAGCTAATTTGATGAAAGCCCCTGGACCACGGATCATGATTCGCCTAGAACAAGAAGACTGGAAGCCGAAAACTACACAGAGGTCCCCTTCACGTGTTCTGAAGACCGCGCCTTTGGCCAGTTGTCGATCTTTGTACGCAATGACGATGATTGAGTTCCCGATTGGGGACCCTACGGCGGAACGGAGGCCATCGTCCTTGGATATTATTCAGCAAAGTTATAATATACTAAGACATACTTCAGTTTCATAAATATGCCTAATTGACCACTCCCTGTGGGTATTCACTGTTTTCGGAGAAAGGGATCTGGACTCTCACTAGAAGTCTGGGCTAGGAGCCCCCTTCTACCTAGCCCAGGAAATATTTGAATATGGAGTCTTGCGTCTACCAAGTGGAAGTCTTGCGCACCAATACCCAGGATACAAGCTATTAACGTAGTGAATTATGAAGATCCTACATATCATGAGTGGGATCTTAGCCTGAGAAGAGTTTTCTAGGGATTTATTACCTATTATATCTATTTCAAGTAAGCCCCAACTAGTCTGCTGGATACACATTTTGTCCCATATCCTGCTAGACGTCTCAGTATCTTGTCATCCAGGCCGTATCAAGCTCAGGTTCAGAGACTCGTAAGGCTACCGGTGAGAATTACTGATAGGCCGAAAATTGTGATGCAAACGGGCAGCATCGCGGGGCGTCGGTCGGACTCGCGCAACATAAGGCGGTATGCGGGCATTTGGAGATACGGGATTTTGGCTGGTCGACCCAGGAAACATGTGATTCAGGTTGGCTCGAAAAGCGGCAACTTGCATGCGCCTCCAATGTAACTATATGCATTTGGACGAGCAAGGCGGGAAGCGAGGCCGGACAAGGTTTGGGCAAAGCTTCCCCCCATGCTTCCCCCGCAGACAGCTTGTTTCAAAGCTATCTGCAATGAGCACCGTCTCTCCAATCTCTTCTACATCACGTCCAGGTCAAGTCTTCTCTTATCAATCCCACCGATTATATATTCTGGTAGATCCCATGATCGGGTCTGTTCCTATCGGAGCTTTGAGCTGAGGAAGCAATTACGTTGAGAAGCTGTAGACAACCCTACGACCTGCGTTTTTTACTCTGTACCCAACAGACCTGCCCAAGATGGTGAACCTAGCGATCGCCTATCCTCTCGTTAGTAGAAGATGCTACCAAAATCAATCCTCTGGTGTCCCTAGCTGATGCTTATTGCAATACCTAGGCCCTCGCCGTGTTGATTGCAGTGGCCATGTAAGCCCCACTCCACTCTCCCAATATCTATTATATCCATCCTCCATCCCAGCTACTAACCGATCCCAGCTACGTACAGGTGACCTCCAGCAGGCTCTCGTTCCCGCTCTCGACCGCGACGACCGTCCTCACAATCCTGCTACCGCTGCTCGCGGCCGCGAACGTCTTCTACACGCCCATCCTGCAGCGGATCTTCGCGCGGCGCGGCTCGCCCGCGGTGCAGCGGCTGCTGGTGCCGGCGCTGCAGATCGCGCAGGGGGTGCTGACGGTGGTGCTGGCGACGCTGGCGGCCGAGGGCTTCGCGCCGGGGCGGAGCCTCAACTGCAACCTCGAGGGCAGCTGGCAGCGCCTGTGGCACCTGCACGACGGCCGCGCCATCGAGCGCGTCCAGGACGCCTTCGACTGCTGCGGCCTCAACAGCGCCCGCGACCGCGCCTGGCCCGCCAACTGCGAGGCCGCCTACCGCCGCCACGCCGCCTGCGCCGTCCCCTGGCGCCGCTCCATGCAGACGCACAGCGGCCTCGAGTTCGCCGTCGCCGTCGCCGTGGGCATCCTGCAGGTGAGCATGAGGCGCGGCTGATTATGGGGTATACTGTTTACCCACGGGCCCGACGCTCTGCTGACATGGACCGATTAATAATAGTTGATCCACCTCGGCCTCTTCAGGCTGCGAAACTCCAGCGCCGGCGGGGCTACGGGGTACAGACGCCTGGCGCAGAGCGTCGGCGCCGACACCAGCGGAGGGCTCTTGGAGGACGGCGGCGGACGCGTGGATGAGGACGAGGATGAACCCGAGGACGACGGGACGGGACCCCCTCGCACTTATGGAACTACGGGGAACGGCTCGAGCCATAGAGTCGAGCCCTCTGGGCTCGGAGAGGAGCATAACCAATGGGATTAGAGCGCTGAAAGCTGCAGAGGCAGAATCACGTTGGGTTTCTTCTAACTTTCCGAGGTATTTATCGAGTCGGAAGGGTGTCCGTGGCGTTACGGCAAGGGTGTGGGATCGTCACTCGATGACGGAGTATAGGGCTGGGCAGAACGACATTCACGAAGATTTTGCCAATACCAGCATACAACGTGGATTTGATCATCAATCGCTGCCTCGGAAATAGGGGCAAGTCAAGTGTGTCCTTGTAGGTAAGGGATCAGGATCAGGGGTTTCCGAAGGTTGTTTTGGAGTGTACCACGAAGCTTAGATATTAGGTATAGATCGGCTTATAATGTTAGAAGTTCCTCAAAAGGCTATACTAGTGTGAAAGCCCCTTTGCATGAGACGTATCAGCGTTATCTGTCTACACTACTGTTTCTGGCCCTGACTGCAGGGCGTCAAACCCACACAGTTGTAGGTAGGTAATTGCTTTATAATCGGCAAAACAATCATGGCCCGTGGATATAACTATTCTATGTCTTTTAGTAATGAGCTACCTAGGTAACTTATCTGAGACTCGTAAACAAAAGGCAGCCAGGTTTCCCACGAGAGAAAATATGCATTGTGTGACTAACGGAATTAGACCATCTGATACTCCAGGAACGATTAAGTGGTAGGAAACGTATATACACACAGAACCGTTGGTAGTGGCGATGTCTCCTCTAAACTTCAAGGACTGCTTCTAACTTCAGTCGAAAAGAAATCCTACCAACAGAAGTAGGTAACTGTACGAGAATTACAGGTGGTCCATACACCGGGAGGTACTTCTCTTATAACACTTGTATATTATCTCATAAGATCACCTTCCAGTTTCAAGATAAAAGTCAAAGGAAACCCAGCCCCTCGGAAACCTTAGAGTGTACTCCGACATGGCTAGACATAAGCATAATACCTATCACTTAGCTGCTCGACTAAAGAGGAATATTGACTCCAGGTTCATATCATATATCTACACATTACGAATGGTGATCGGTCTCTGCCCCCCCCTCCCCCCCTATTTGGTCGGAACTATGTCTTTTCAAAATGTGAATAGGTATCAGTACAAGCCCACGCGTCTTGCACCACCAGAGCGAGCCAGATAACATGACGTAGATAGTAAACTTAATCAAGACGGGCTTTCCTGCCCATGCACGTAGAATACCTGGAGAAGGAACTTCCTTTCTGTCGGCCTAGGTATTTAAGCGTCGAGGGTTCCCAACCATTTCTTCGCCCTTCATTTATTCTTCTCCCATCCCATCAACCCACATAGTATCATACTTCAGCACCCCTAAACTTGACTTGCTCCATTATTTCAAGGATCTACCTAAAGGGAAAAAAGTTCATCACTTCTTGAGCTCCCTGGGATTGAGTAATGTGTGGAATTTTGTGCCCCTAATACCACAGGTGAGTACCCCGTGAGGCTAGAGGGCAGAGGATTTATTGATATACCTATCATCACATATTAACCCTACTACTCAAGGGATCTTGTAAACATCATAGTGAAGATGTTGGCTTCGGAAAATCAAGGTGAGTTTTCCCCCATTGCAACGCGGAATTAAACCGCCCACCATTCAACAAGCTGGCCTAATACTACACGCTCAGGTTCCTGATGGCACAGGCGGCTGCGACCGAACTACCGTCAGGAGCCATTAGTCATTCACGCAGCTTGAAGCCACATGTCTATGCTCTCTTTTCCATCTTTATGGGCGACACCCACCAAAACAGTACGTGGAGCGAGCACAAGCGCCGGGATACGGCTTTTAGCTAACTAGCAATACTGCGAAGGCATCATAATCTCTAGTTGCCGCCTATGACCAATAAGCAGCTCAACGGCACCATGGCTGCACTATCCAGCAAGGCCGGTCTCGGCAACCCTGGGAACGTCTGGCTTCCGTACAAGGCTGAAGCGACAACGAAGTCCTCCCCGATACCAGTCGTTGAAAGGGAGACAAGCTGTGCCCCGAGGTCCCCTGGATCGTTATCCGGGTCTTGTTGCGGTGAGGCACTTCTCCTCTACGATACGCTGGATCCAAGTGAACTTCGGTAGGCCGATCCAATACCCCCTGCCGTGTTCCAGAACTCACACCCACACAGAATCTTTTCCCCTTGCTATCTCCAAAGCCGCTATTTTCTCCTGCTTATCATGGACGCCTATGGGGTCCTTTGACTTGTCATGAGCGGAACTTTCGCCCGTCTCCATTCTCCCGTCCCTTCGTGTTCCACTCAGGAATGGCCTATAGATGATGGTATGCGGAAGCCTGATAAGGAGCTGGCACTCGCGATCAGCCTCAGCAGCAGTACCAACATCAGTCCCAGTCACACCAAGTAGGGTATCATGTTGGGACGGCGACGCAGTCTCGGCGACAATAACGACAAAGGCATCGTCAATGGAAATGTAGGGATACATTTCCTTTTTTTATTGGACGAAGAACGGGCTAAGGTTGGCTCCTCGTTGGCATGTGTTCCACTGCGCTGGAAACAGTCCAAGGTCGGATCAAAAATGTGAGGAAGAAGCACCTAGAAGTTGGCTGTGGGAATGGAGATCTTGAGAGTGATGCTCTTGGACGTTTCCTCGGGGATAATTGCAGGAGATGCGTTGTAATAGCATCGGCGTGTTGGGGTATTATATGACAGCCAAGACGCTTGGGAATCGTCACTTGACCTACACGACACTGAAGAGATTGAAGGGTCTACGACCGGAGTAGACCCAAACCCGGAATTTCGCGTCGTCTCCATGGCAGGTGTATCGCAGGGCATCGTCCAGCCCAGCGCCGGTCGCCAATTCCACCACGGCAATGCCTGGCTGGAAAAAGCAGCTTGAATTGGTGATCGTGTTGTTACGTGGATTCATGTGCTCTATTTAGCTGTAGTATCAATCTGATGGCTTGCTAATTGCTTGGATAAGGCAATTTGCTGATGAATTAAAGGGAAAGGCTGAATAAAGAATAGCTAAGCTTGAATTGCATGGTGAAAGTGACTTGGCAACCTATTGTACGGGAATTTGAGGGGAAGCAATGCGACTAAACATCGTCGTATAAGTCGGATCAGAGGACCTGGTCAAGCTACCCCATTTCCCCATTAGTATGAATAACTCTCTATGTCATTGACTGCCTGTTCTTGTGCTTGAGGTTCAAGGATAGAGAGAGCCCGTCGTCTACAGAGCAGAAATCAATGCTTGGCGCCCTCCCGCCTCCTCCTCTCCGCCTCGACCAAGCCGTCGAACCTCATCATGGCCGGGGCGCCCTCGAGGAACGTGCCGGCGACCCACAGGAACCACAGCCGGGAGCCCGGGTCGATGCCGTGCCTCGCCAGGCGCGTGCGCGAGATCCACCACGCCTCCGCGACGTGGATGGCCAGCACGGGCACGAAGATGGCCCTGACGAGCCAGCGGTAGCCCTCGACGGCGCCGTCACCGAAGAGAGGGGATGCCGCCGCGCCGACGACGTGCCACGCCCAGGTGCCCGGCCGCACGAAGCCCAGCGTCGCCGCGCACGCGAAGTACAGCGAGACGCCGAGGAAGGACGCGACGCCGGCGCCGCGCGGGCGCGTGAACCGCGTCACCTGGACGTCGCTGACGCCGAGCCGCTGCTGCGCGCGGCGCGCCATGTCGACGAGGCGCGCGCGCGCGTCCGCCGCGGTCTCCATCGGCGGCGTCACCGCCACCGTGTGCACGGCGCCCGGACCGGTCCGGATCGTCAGCGCGTCGAGCGCCATGTCCGTCAGCTGCGCGCCGCGCGCCGCGAACGCGGACACCCCGTTGAAGGCGCGCAGGTACTGCCGCAGCTCCGTCGCGTGGTCCTTGTTCATGTGCGCCATCATCCGCGCCTTGTTGGCCTCGTCGAGCGCCATGGTGGTGGTGGTGGTGGTGGTCACGGGGGGCGCGCGTCGTGGGTCTACCGGTATGGGTGTGCCCCTTGGGATAAGGAGAACGGGTTGCGTAACGGAAATTAATTGGGAATGTCACCTATAGAGTTGGATATTGATAGGTTCACGTAGACCCCGAAGTGAGAACTTCTTTAGCAGACCTGGCGATTGACCGACGCGGGATATCGAAGCACTGCACTGGACGACGGCCGAAGTCCATCTCCACATGTACCCTACGATGTTGGGGCCTCAAATAAATATGGTGGGGCAATAGTGGTACAGTACAGGCCTATGTGCATTATGTAAGTAATCATTCGTTACTGCACGTGTGTCGGCGGTTTAATTGGTGAGTCCCGAAAATCGCCCGGCCGGCTCATCTTGACAGAACATGATAACTCATTACTGCGTGTGCGCCTTGCCGTGATGAGCTGCAACGCGAAGCTGTTCACCACGCTCATCCGGACGCACCACATCACGAGCCGCAAGAAGCTGCAGCGCGTCAGGAAGGCCGCCGCCCAGTGCAAGCTGCCCTTCGTCCTGGTCCGCAGCGGCGGCCCGCCCGGCATCATGTACGCCGAGGGCCCCGAGGAGAAGGGCGTCAGCGACTGGGTGGGCGCCGTGCGCAACCTGCGCTACAAGATGTTCAAGTGCGAGAAGCCGCCGGCCGCCAACGAGGTCCGGAAGGCGGCTGCCGCCCAGACGAGATCCGGCGCCTTCGAGGAGGTCACCTCGGTCGGCGAGTTTGCCGAGAGGATGAGGCAGCGCGGCCTCGATACTTGGTGGAGGTCGGTGATGAACTACAGGGCACCGTCGGATTGAGGCTAAGGCCTTGGGTGCGATGCAATCTCTACGACACCGCCTACTGCTACTTAAGCAGATGCTTACTGCACCTTATCGAACAGGGCCGCCTGCATGAGCGCAAATGGCCCAGCAAGTCCTGCGAGAACCGGCATCCGGGTACGCTACGTTAACTTATGTTTCCCTTTGGAGAGGCTAAGGCCACTGGACAGTATGTTAAGTACGAGAATAGAGAAAGTTGAGATTTAGCTGACCCGCCCACACTAGGTACCTAGCATAACTCCCGGCGTGAAGGCTCATATGACCACCCTACGTGGTGTCAGCCGCATCTCAAAATAATACCAGAAAGTTCGCGCCGTTTCTATTTATATTGCTTATCGCCATCCGTGTTACCGATGCGCTCTGTCTGGGGCGATGAGCGTGCATGTGGCTTGTGGGGAAGTCTGGGGTAATTCAACCGCGCCGGCAATTTCATCCGCCATTTCACAAACCGGTTGGCCAATTATATCCCTCGACTTCATTGATTCAGGCTTCGTCTAAGTGGGAATCTGACCAAAATGGATGGACGGAACATACTGGTCCTTGGATGAACAGGGACAACAGATAGGCATGCTTGCGGGCATAAAATCTTGGTTACTCGCATCCCGGCATGCTCGGATCGTCTGTCGATCTCCCTCGTTGAACCAGGATTGCATTTTTGACCCTCAGAAGCACAGTATCTTGGCAGATTCGCGACTCAGAAAAAATGAGAGCCACGCTTTATGCTGCATTTGCGGCCCTGGCTGCTACCAAAGTAGCGGGTCATGCTCTGTTTCAGGCTCTCTGGGTCGACGGTGTTGACATGATAAGTCCCTCCTTCGTACTGCTGAGTTATAGCGAGCTAACTCGACCAGCACGGTAGTCAATGTGTTCGGATGCCATCATCCAACAGCCCTGTCACCAGCGTGAATAGCGCTGCTATCCGGTGCAATGCCGGCACTAAGGCCGCATCTGGCAAGTGTGCGGTGAAGGCGGGCTCCACGGTCACAGTCGAGATGCACCAGGTCGGTAAAAAACGCTCTTGCGTAACACAAGCAACAGCGAGCTGACGGCTACGCAGCAACCCGGCGACCGAAGTTGCGGCAGTGAAGCGATCGGTGGAGCCCACTATGGCCCGGTGAACATCTACCTAAGCCAGGTCCCCGACGCCTCGACCGCCGACGGGTCGACTTCCTGGTACAAGATCTTCGCCGACTCCTGGTCGCCGAAGGGGTCGGTGGGCGACGGGGATAACTGGGGCACCAACGACCTCAACAGCTGCTGTGGTAAGATGGACGTACCCATTCCGGCCGACACACCTTCAGGAGACGTGAGTATTCTCTAGTCATTCATCACACTTTCCGTCCCGAGGAACAAGAATTTCCCATCGAAGTACACTCGGGCGTTCAAACTTCCGAATCGGAGGTTTCCGTCCCAACCCGATAGCCCACTAGGTCCCAGCGGTTGAGAAGAGAAGAGAAGAACAACACTAACACCTCGCGCCCACAGTATCTCCTCCGCGCCGAGGTCATCGCGCTGCACACGGCGGGCTCGGCGGGCGGCGCGCAGTTCTACATCTCGTGCTACCAGCTGACGGTGGCGGGCGGGACGGCCGCCGCCGCCGCCGTGCCGGCGGGCGTCAAGCTCCCCGGGGCGCTCAAGGCGAGCGACCCCGGCATCCAGGTCAACATCCACGCCAAGATCGACAAGTACGTCAACCCGGGCCCCGCCGTCGTCGCCGGCGGCACCACCAAGGAGGCCGGCTCCGCCTGCTCCGCCGGCTGCGCCAAGACGTGTAAGGCGGGATCCGGGCCCCTCGGCACCGCCGTCGGCGCCGCCCCTAAGCCCAGCGCCAGCAGCGGGACCGGGACCGGGACCGGGGGTGGGCAGGCGGGGTGCGCCCAGGCTAAGTACCAGCAGTGTGGTGGGCAGGGCTACACGGGCTGCACCACGTGTGCTGTAAGTTCTCACCTCCCTTTCCCTTTGCAACAAGCAGGTCCTGTCTTGGACCCTATCTGTCAATGGACTAACCGACTGTTTTCGAATACCTAGGATGGCCTTACTTGCCAGGACGTCTCTGCTCCGTACTATTCCCAGTGTGCTTGAAGGGGTTCAAAGAACGTGGACAGAGGCACATGCGTTGCTGTCAAGAGATCCACCCACCCAGATAGCAAGATTCGTGTCCCTTCGTGGAGAAGGTAGGCCTGAGACTCAAGATATGTTTATATATTTGGATTAAAATATCACTTGCGTCTACACTATCGCGTGCGAGGCGTGGCGATGAAAATCGAGTGCTTATGTTCATATGAGTAGTCGCCATTATTGAGTGAGCACGTTGTCACTGTAAACGATTTCCTTACAGTAACATAGCAAACTAGACAAGACGCGCACGTGAAGGAAATCGAAGAGCGAAGATTTTGCGGCTAGGTTCGATCTACTATAACCTCTTAAGTTGTACGGTCCCGATTGCTTGGGCTTTCAGACGAGTGTATCATCCTAGCCCTCGAAAACGCAAGGCGCAAAGGCTGGGGGCTGGGTAAACACTTGCCTCGAGCTTTTCTGTCTCGCATGTCAAAAAGCCTGTTTCCGGGGACATTGGCTGAAGCAGCTGCAGGAGAAAGACGCTCCAGGTTTCGGGACAGGATGCAATACATACACAACAGGGGTAACATCTGACAGGTGACATAGCTACACACACCAGCCAGACCTGGAAGGAATAAAACTTGGAAGGAATAAAAAATATCGTCGATTGGAAAATATAATCGACCCAATTAGGACTGTCAAGGACGATTTTACATCATTCTAATGGCTCATTACTGGGGGACTGTGTTTCCTAAGAGCATATCACCAAGCCTAGGCCGCCAGGTGAGCCTGGAGGCCTTAGGTCCACTATGTAGTAAGGACCTCAAGTGAGTGGACGTTCGGGCTCGACTCCGAGCAGCCAATGAGGATGCCCGGAGGCGGCTCCGCATCCAGCCTTCTCCGCATATCGACTTGCCCAATAGATCCCACTGGAACCCTCTCCGAAGCACACACACTGTTGTTGGTCGCTTGCTCACAGCATAAGAGGAAATATATACGGATACCCTGGCGGGATGACGTATAATTTCTCGCCATACATCGTCTGGGAATCTGACATTCCATCCTCACTGTTATACAGTACTGTCAAGTGGCCGTTTATTTGTTTATCTGTATGCCGCCATGACTTGTAGTCCCCAGTCGTTTGGAATTGTAACGTGGAGCTGTGTGTGGCACATATTGCCCCGTTGAAAGTATCCAAGGGCTCTGTTGAAGATCTTCAGCACGCAATGATGACCAGCCGTTGCTACGCATAATTTCAAAGGAAGAGACGCCCCGGTTTCCAGCCCAACTGTATCGCTTGCCACTCGGTGTCTCTTTCATCACTTGCTCGTTTTTTTACCAAGTCATCGAGTCATCTATCACGCTGGTGAAGTGGTGGAGCGAGAAATGAAAGTTCACCGAAAGCCATTGCTTCCCAGCGCGTCTCGAATCACCTCGGCCTCCGCTATCTTGCGGTAATGCTGGGCGTACCACTCCTGCAATTATTCTCCACATAAAACGATTGTACAAGGCTTGAAAGACCTGTGTCCGTGTTGAAACGTCGAGTACCAACTACACAGGCCAATCCGATTCTTACCCCTCCTACACTCCTACCACTGCCTACCGACAGTTCTCCCGTCTATCATTGAGACAGCCCGAGGTCTCTCTTGACAAGCCGACTTGATTGCCGCTAAGGGCTGATTATCATATCTGCATTTAGAACCACCTACCCACGTCGGGTAGGCTAGGTATATGAACCTCGAGCTAGAAGCAAAATGGCTGGCGAGTTCGACCTGTTTGACTGGGAAAGCATCTGTCCCGACATGGACGAAACCGTTGTGCCGAAGGAGGAAAGATTCGACCTGATAGAGACTTCATGCTCCTCCAGCGGCCTCCAATGTACCCCATGGGACGCGGGTGCTTTGGAAGCATCCGTTACCAACCCGAAGTTCCCTTGCCACCGTGAATCTCTCCCTGGTGCATCGCCGATGATAGAAGAAGACGGCCCGGTTCCACTGGTAAGTCGATCCCTGTATACCGATTCCTTAAGTACTCAAGGATAGAGGCTAACGGTCTTCCTCAGGAATGCCAGCTTTCAGTATTCAGCGATGACTCGTTAGACCGATTAGACCGACTTCTAGAAGAGCCGCGTCCGCTGGGAAAACGAAACTACCCTCTACGTAGGCATGTAGATAGCGCTTACGAAGAGGGATGTCGCACGCAAACGGATGTCAACCATAGAAGAGAAAGCAGACCAAGCCGGTCCAAATCGGGTTCTCCACAGACTTCAGTCGACAGGTTCGCCACGACCGGCGGTGGCCAAAGGAAGCGCCAGCGGGAGAAGAATCGCGTCGCGGCAAATAAGTGCCGTCGGAAGAAGACGTACGAGACGAAGATTCTCCAGGCGCGAGAGAAGGAGCTCGCAGCGCGGCGTGATGTATTGAAGGCTGCGGTGGACGCGCTGCGCCTCGAGGTTCTTGGACTGAAGAACGAAGTCCTGCGGCATGGAAGCCTATGCAACTGCTCAACTATCCAGGGGTATATATCTGAAGCTGCTAGACAGATCGTATGAATTTCACTCGTTTTCGTCACTGACCCTCTTTTCATATCCCAACGTCGGTTCGAGTCGTATATGACGTCCGACCCTTTGCTAGGCATTACATCATATCACGTACTGGCGGCGTTTAGGGCGTGTGTGTGTCAGAAAGGGTCTTTAGTCGGCCATTAGATTTGTTTTGGCGATTATCACAGGCCCTTTTCGTTCAGGTGACCCAAACACTCAGTATGTATCAAGGGGCGTTCTCGGTGTTCTCGCGTGGTGAATGATCTGTTGCCGTGAAAGCCGGAGCAATTCCCCCTTTTCCTTGCTGCTCCACGTTGGTATACATCTTCCTAGAGCTAGGTATTACATACTTCCAATTCTCGTTCTAGATCCTCCTTGGTTAAGCCAAGAGTTCCGCACCCGTCGACAGGGAAGCAAGGCACCGGACAATATACTTTTGTCTGATTTCTTTTTGGTCATTGTGTTCCATGGACGTCTCCCTACCATACATGGCTGATCCACATCAGAGATTTCGATGTAAGACCTGGTTGTATTCTTCCAGTAGTATGACGGTGCCACATCCGAAGGCCAACTCAACCTCACAGCTTCCCCCAGCCCTGCTACTTCAAGTAGACTTTGGTCTCCTGAGGACCAAAGGGACTTTGACTTATCTCTCTTTCGGGAGCTATCGCGTTGTGGTTGCTGGGTGTCACTGATCCCTGAAGGGATCCACCACCAGGGACGGTGATATAATAACCCGACTGGTGTATATAGGTGATAGATCTCCTCCTTCGGGGGAGAGAGCCCTTAGATACACACACTCAATTTACTCTCTTTGCAAGTGATCACTAGTGTGCCCAGTCAACTTTCACCCAAACTTGATAGGAGCCCATACCTGACTGATAACTACCTGCGCAAACCAGTAGGCTAGCTTCGACACTAGCAGTAGATTGCAGTGTGCCCAGGCTTCTCTTCTATATGTCGCACGCCCTTCGGGCGCTTCTGCCCAAAGACTCCTCCCCAACTCGTGTCGATGACCCGTTATCGATTCAAAATCGGCCTAAACGATCAGCCACGGCGGCAGCATGTGAGGCATGTAGAAAACGCAAGAGCAAGGCACGTGCCACTCCACCGCCCTCCTTTCGATCTACTTGGCGTCTTGCGTGACAGCTGACGGCCACCAAGTGCTCTGCGGAACGCCCGCGCTGTTCCGTCTGCATCGAGCGACAAACCCCCTGCGAGTACACCACCCTTCCGACAGAAACGCACGTCCGAGCGCAGAAACGCAGGTTGACCGATCTCGAAGTCAAATGCCAAGCCTATGATGACTTGTTTGGCATGCTCCAGTCCCGGCCGGACAATGAGACGGGCCAGATTCTCCAATGGCTACGTACGGGCAATGACGTTCGAAGGATAGTCAGGGCCGTTGAAGACGGTGACCTCCTGCTCCAGCTTTCCCTCAAGCCGGAATACAGATTCCGGTATGATTTCCCGTACCTTCGGGAGATGCCAGCCTACTTGGGCCAACGGCCAAACCCTTACCTCGAGTCGACGCTGTGCATGAAGATAGGAGGAACCACTCCCTCACAGCCCCCCGCGTCGGCGGCGGTGTGGGATGTCGAAGACGAGTCGCAAAAGATATATCTCATTCCATATCACGTTGTTGAGCTTTCCGAGCCTCGGATATCGTCTATGGGTGTGTCACGATGGACCGCGGTCTCATCCGATAACCCGATGTTGCGCGTGCTTTTAGCCACCTATTTCATCTTTGAATATCCCTTCCACCCATTCTTTCATAAGGACCTGTTTCTTGATGACATGGCCCGGGGGAGTGGGGAATTCTGCTCGCCCCTTTTGGTGAACGCCGTCCTCGCAGCAGCTTGGGTGAGGCCGACCCTGAACGCCTCCCCGCGGATGCAGACTGACATTGGCAAAGCACGGATATAGCCGTATGAGGGACAGGGCGAAGTATTGGCTCCCCAATAATTTCGGTTACCTGTTCCTCGCCGAGTCCCGGAGGCTTTTCGAACTCGAGAAAACGAGCCCCACCATCACCACGGTCCAAGCGGCGGCCATCCTCAATCTGGCATGCAATATCAACGGTATTGACGAGATCGGTTGGTACTACATGCACGCCTCTCTGAAGATGGCACAAGACCTGGGCCTCTTTTCCCCTAGCGCGGAACAGGGCGAGGATTGGCAACTGGCGGCCGGAACCACCGCATGGTGCTTATTCAACTGGCAAGCGTGAGTCTGCATCGGATGACGGGAAGTTTGCTTATACTTACCATTGCCCTACCAGGTGCGCCACGTTTCATTCGTTACAGTCGCCAATGATCGCAGATCCTCCCCAGAACCCGTTGCCCGAGCCCGACGATGCCACCGACTACTATGGCGAGATCTTCGTGAGGTACCCCCTCAGTCGCGAACCCCTCCCAATGTTGAACGGCACAACATTCAGGGTGGTATCTACTTTCCGCGTCATCATGAACGAGGTTGCTAAGCTGTTGTGCGGATCGCCCGAGAGCCCAGACCACGTGTCGCTAGATACTGCTATGGAATTCCGGGCCAGACTGCGAGTCTGGTACGAGGACTTGCCCGAACCCCTAAAGGCGCAGAACATTGCCCTGCCTTCTCACCTGAAGATCCAGTAAGCATCAGACTGGCTTCGAGGAGGGCGAAACGAAAGAAAAGGGTTCGTGGCCTCGCTCGCCTGGACCCGACGCTGATAGCACTCCAGTATCCACTACCACGTCCTCCTCATCAGCCTTTTCGAGCCGCTCGGTCGGATAGGGGACGTACGTGAGAGTGCGAGCCCCGGAGACATCGTGGCGGAATCGAAGGGCTGCTTCGAGGCCTTGATGCGCATGTACTACATGCGCCACGGGTTTGCGTCGTACGACGCCACCCTCGCGCAGTTCCTCCACCTGCTAGGCTTCAGCACGCTGAGGGACGTCGTCTCGCTGGCCGAGGACGGCGACGACGACGACGACGACGCGCCCGCGCGCGACGCCATGCGGGCGACGCTGGTCCTCTGCGCCAAGGGCCTGTGCGAGCAGGGGCAGAACTACTACGCGTCCGAGATCGCCTTCCTGTTCTTCAGGCAGTCGATGTGCCTGGAGGACGCGGACCTCGTGAGCGACATCACCGACCTGGAAGAGGCCGACGGCCTCCTGGCCCGCGTCTCGCAGGAGATCCGCTCCCGGTGGCCGATCGGCATGTTCAATCGCGCGGAGGAGGGCGCCGAGCTCACGCTAAACGGGTTCGTCCGCTGGTGGGAGCGGTGCATGCAGGACGTGGATCCGGATTCGCCCGTCTTGTTCAGGGACATGCCGCGGTATGGGACATTGGCCGACGGCGGACCGGCACGGACAGGGTAGGTAGTTGTGGGCAGGGTTAGAGTAGAATGTCAGAGCCCTCTGAAAGCCAGGCCGGTATTTCATCGCTTCGCTCCATGGTCGTGCTTGGTGGGAACTAGGGGGCGTAGAGCCGGTCACCCCCGTGAATAGGTTACTCGTGTTTAGGGAAACCCCAACCCTCCGATGCAGGTAAGGTGGCAATAGCTTTCAAAGCATGGCTCTGTCATAGTTCCTGGTAGAGGGACTGGACTGAGTAGGTAAAAAAATCCGAACTGTTCAGGGACTATTTTGTACTTGTGGTCTATATAATGGTAGATTGTCTCCGTCAAAAACGTTGCCGCTGCCATCGTACGGTGTGTCTCGTCCGGCTTCGGGACCCCATGTCTTACGGATCGAGTCGAGAACAGGTAACCCGCCCGCCCCGACTAGATGTAAGTTTGGTGGTGCAATGGATGTCAACTTGATGGTATGATTTCTATTGTACGGCCCTGGATATGACACAGAGTTGTTCACACTGGCTACGTTCGGTGGATCTTGATTAGCGTAGCCGGTAACGTCTGCGACGAGTTGAAAGACTGCGTGCGTTATCTATAGTTAGTGATTGCGGTTCGTCGAAACTCTGAATTCCCCAAACTTAGGGTATCCTCGTATCTAAAACATGCCGCCACAAGACCTCAGACGAGTCTAGTCCCAGGCAAGTATGAGAGGTACGTACCGTTCGCGCCAACATCGAATCGGCCTAGATTTGGTAGAACCCAATTGTTCTCAGTGGTGGAGAGGATGGAGAAATGGGTGTAAAATGTATTGTCTTCTGAGCCTTTGAGGCTATCTGGGATAGCGTTGCCAAGGAGAAGCGACACAATGCGATTTGGCTCGGTATAATCCTCCGTCTCATCGTATGTGAGCTGTATCAAGGTCTTCTCCTTGAAGACTCCGTCGGCCAGCAACGGGAGCAGGAACTCGCGAGCCCACTTAGTCGCATAATCCAGAGTTGTATTGTGGCCGTCGTTTAGCATGTCTGGAGACATCATTACAAACTGTGGTAGTGTTCCTGCTGCGAGGTCCTCCTTGAAATCGTCGAATGATAGCAAGTTTAACAGACGACTTCCCAACGTGTTGATAGAATCATACGACACGTATGGACTGTTTCTTACGTTAGTCTGGTTAGAATCAAAAGGGGTCCACGCCCTTAACTAACTTGTGCTTTCTAACATAATCCCAGTTACCATTTTGATCTATACTACCCTCTGCCATGTCTAGGATGTGAGAAAAGACCCATGTTAGCCTGTGAAATCTTGCCCTTGAGGGAATTCAACGTGCTTGCTCTAATCGCCTTGGAAACCAGGCCAACGAGTATCTTACGTACTACTACAGGTTAGTCTTTTGTGGAGAGAAAAAACCTGGAAGACTGGGCGAGAAACAAATTTCAGGGTCTTGAATTTACGTACCATCCAGGACTAGGATTGCCCTCGAAATACCCTCCCCAGGAAATGCCTCGCACGTCCAAGATGTCAACTACAGTAGAAACATTGGACGGGATGCGCAGGACCTCGTCGTGGTCCAGACCAAAATAGTCGCCTCCAACCGCTGCTATATAGTTCGGCTGACTCGGATGGGTATGCGCATAGTATCGAGTTTGAAGGATACCGTATCTTCTTAGGTCCGCGAAGTCGGGGTCGGCGACGACCTTTGCGAAGTCCTGGAGCCATCAAGCAGTCAGTCTCAACAGTTTCAATCGCTCCAAGTCGAAGAGGTCCTGAGTAAGTCATTAAAGCTTCGTGAACTAGGTATACGAACCTGGTTTTCGAGCCAAATGCTTATAATCCTATCGAAGGCTTTCCCTGGAACGACGGGCGCAGCGCCTTGTATTAGAGACGCGCACAGGCCCAGGACGCCAATGAATGATAACCTCATGGTCGCGTTATTCCGTAAAAGTAGATCTGCAGATGTAAATCCGCTAAGCAGTCGTATCAACCATGGTTTAATGGGGCCAGGTCCATCTTCGCAAACGAAGATGCTCGAATTGAATCGAGCACAGGAGGTCGTCGCGGCTATTCCCGAGCTAAACGAGGGCCGCCCTACGGAGGTAATATCAGCCACAAGAATCTCCAGCCTTAGCCACATCACTCCATACCTGTGTGGGGCTGGCGATTAGGTTATCAGATCCGTTACATGCAGGACCAATCTGAACCGAAGAAATAGGTACTTATTAGGTACATAGAGTTGCCCGCCCGCCTTCCCACTTCCGCGCATAGGTACGGAGTACCCATGCAGGTAGGCACCCCTGAGCTATGGCCACCTGCATGAGAACAAACCAACCCTCCATTTGCCTCTACTTACAACTACTACGTACAGCCCTCGTCCGCCCATAGAGCGACGAGGCATGGTTTTGACCATTCGGTTTAGATCCGACGTCAACGCAGGCGATCATCATTTGACGCATCGACGACGGAGGGTCGATATTCGTAAGCGCAACCAATCTTTCAACGTCATTGCTTCATGCGCAGACAGGTTCATGCACATGCCTTCCTTCGTTGGTGCGGCGGCCTTAATCACTTAAATCCGAAGTCCGAGCTCGGGCCTCGGAATTCCGAGTTGTCTACCTGAAAAGTCTCTCATTCATTGCCCTCTGCTGGGCATGTCCATGTAACAATATTACTTGTAGTCGGTCGCCTTGTTGTCCTCGGAGGATCTTATCGATCTAGTAATTTTTTGATCTACTCCGAGACCTGGCCGTTTCGCGCGTGAGACAATATTTCCGCGACATCACCCCCGAGACCATGGCCGAGCTCCATGCCGGGCATGCCGGCAGCGTGCATCCGGCAGGGGACGGCGAACACGAGGACCATGAGGACCACCACCAAGGTCCCGCCCGCAAACGCCAGAGAGTCCGGCTCTCCTGCCTAGAGTGTCGTCGCAGGAAGCTGTCGTGTTCGAGGGAGCTGCCTTGCGATCGTTGCATCAAGTCCGGCACAGCCGACAGATGCACCTATGAGTCGAGACCTAGTTCCACAGTTGCTCCGCCGGGGGAGAAGACATCTTTTGCTCCTGCCGCCCCTCCGGTTTCCTTTGCTCCTGAACCCCGTCGTCCTTCCGCTGCCAGCGCTCCGGCGCCGCGTCGGGATGTGGAGCCTTCGGTGCTCAGGGACGCAGCTCGGGACCATGAGCGAATCCGGAGACTTGAGCTCGAGGTCGCCCAGCTTCGAGGCACTTTGTCGAAGCAAGCGTCTCTTGATGGTAGCACTGTGGTAGCATCGCCTTCGACTCTCAAGGATTCCGCCAAGGACACACAGTCAGCACCCTCGAATCCTTGCTTCACTCCGCGAAATGCAGATAGTTCCGAGTACACCAACCTACGCGGACATGATTTCAAGACCAGATACATTGGACCGCACAATGCATGGTCCTCCCTCCAGGAGCTTACCGGCATATTTCACTTCATGAGAGAGACGGCAGAGGAGTGGCTGCAGCCTCTCAACATCCAGAGAAAGGACCGCAAGAAACGGAAGGAAGACCGCGAGAAGAAATTTGCCGAATCTGACCTTACTCTTGAGGCTTTGCTCCCTCCCAAAGACGAGACTGATTCCCTCGTTGATGTCTACCTGGACCAGTTTGAGCAGGTTCATCGGATCATTCATATCCCTACTTTCAGGGCGGAATACCAGGCTTTCTGGAGCCAGAAGCAGACGAGGAATGCCGCATTCACCGCTCTATTGCTGTGCATGATCGCGGTATCTTGCTGTTTGGACATGCAAGCATCCAACAAGTTTGTCGGCGTCAAATCTAGTTCATTTCAGACCGCGGAGAGATGGATCAAGGCGTGTGATGAGTGGTATGAGAAACAAAGCCACAAACATCGCAAGCTGGTTCATTACCAGATTGCGTGTCTCCTCTACCTTGCCAAAAGAGTCAACACGATCAAGAAGAAGCGGTTCTGGACCTCAGCAGGGGTAATGATTCGTGAGGGTGTCAGTGTAGGGTTCCATCAGGATCCGGATCATGTGACGGCGAAAATCTCCCCGTACTTGGGAGAGATGCGACGGAGGCTGTGGGCTACCATGGTTGAATTTGACGTGCAGGCATCGTTCGACCAGGGCCTTCCAACCCTGATGAGCCAGATCTATAATGACGCTGAAGCGCCCAAGAACATCGACGACGAAGGCTTTGACGAGCAGTGCGAAGAACTTCCGGTCTCGCGGCCGCCGAACGAGTACACGTTCTCATCATACCAGCACTTCAGTCGCCGGAGTCTCCCTCTTCGGCTCGAGCTGAACAGGGTCCTCACCAGTATTCCCATGATGGACCTGGAATGGGAACAGGTCCTTCAGTACATGGACATGATCACCCACGAGATCGACCAATTGCCATCCTGGGACCTCGAGATCGAGAAGGAGTCCGGCGTGTCCCGCAAGCCAATTATGGCACACACGTTGCTGCACATCCAGCTCCGGCAGTACATCATACCTCTTCTTCAACCTTATCTGAAGCTCCGGAAGTCCAACTCTAGATACCAAGTAGCGGAGCTCATGTATTACAGCGCTGCGCGGGACATCGTTCTGATGCATGACCGACTCTACCAGAAGGGCATCCGGACTCTGTACTTCATCCGGGAAGATACAATGAATTCTGTCATTAACCTCTGCAACGTGACGTTGCACCAACCCAAAGGTACGTACGCGCTGACAAACTTCAATAGCACGACGCTAACTAGGAGCTCGCAGGTTCGATGAGCCTGATAATGTCAAACGCCCAGGAGACCTTGCGGCTGATCGAGAGGTGCATCACGCTGAAGGAAGACCGTGTGCTACGATGTGGCAACAACGACCCCTGGGGCTACTCGTCCATGTGTGCAGCCTTTGGCCTCCTGGAGACGCATCTCGACATCAAGCCAGCGGAAGCCGCCAAGGCTGCCGCGGCGGAACGCTTCATCGGGTTGCACTACCGGCTGCTGGCATTCCAGATCCCGCCCTACCCCAACCAACCGGCGCAGTCGCAGACCGCTACACCACAGACGGCCCAAGACCCAATAAGCAGGCCTAAGGTATGCGAAAGATTCCGTCACAACCCCTCTACGTTAACGGACATCCATTCCGATTTGCTGACGTCCGACCTAGTCCATCACTCCCTTCCCCCTAGACACGATGCCGGCGCCCCCGCTGGCCAACACACCGTTCCAGCGGGAGGGGGCCATGCCGGCCTCGATGCCGTGGATGTTGTCCACGGCCGAGACGAATCAGCTGAGTGTGGCCACGAACCAGGAATTCAATTTCGAGATGCTGGGCTCGGACCTCAACGACTTATGGGGGGATTGGGGCGGGGCGGAATTTACGTGAGCCGCGGCCGCCTCCAGTTAGGTATTAGATATCTACCGGCGACGGCGCGCTCTTCATGGTTTTATGACTTCCTGATTGTTATTGTTGTTCGGTGTTATTGTAGGAAGGCCATTTCGCTTTTAAAAAGCATGATACCCCTAAGCCCTGACTACCTACCTAGAGTCCGACTTGACTTAGTTTCCAGCTCGGGCTGGACTCCTGCTGTTACCTACTCTTAGACCTTAGACCGCCTGGTCTCAGAGTGTCGTGGGCATTTTCGATTACGTCGTAATGTTGATGATGAAGTCTCTTCTCATGCATCAATCCGCAGTGGCTGAACTTCGTGATCCTTGATTGACCAGCCGCTCAAGTAATTTCCCAGGTGAGTTGAGGCGCTCTCTAATTGGCCATGCGGGCATAGGCCAGGCCATAACCTACGATGACGACGCACAAGTCTAGAATCTGGCGGTGCCATGCGACGCGGCCCTCGATGTCAAGCTGCAATGCGACTCGTTTATGCAGATACCGTCGACGGTCGAAGGGCGGAGAGGCTGGTCCTCCAATGAAATGATCGTAGACCGGCCTGCATCATGTGTCTCTTGACTACGCAAGTCTTCAACCGGAGAAATGCCGCGCTCGTCGCTTTCGCTCCTGACTGAGGCTCTTGTTGGCCCAATGGAAGAATCAGATATTCAACATTGTTGCAGTTGGGAGGTAGTCTATATCGATGTGACGCGTCCCTTTCTTCTTCTCATCGCTGTCTTGCCGGAAATCTTGCTCTTCTTTCTACCCCTTGTGTCTTTAAATGCGATGCTCATAATGACGTTTCTATCTAGCATCCCCCTAACCCTAATAATCGTGCATTCAAGATACGTATACCCATATTATTCATTGCTTGGATGGAAGCGAATGTCACTAGGAATGCCGTCGCCATGCGAGAATAGAAACTTTCCGTAACTACCCCGTTTTATTTAACGAAGAACGTAGGTTGCTTCTACTGGACTGCGACTAATGGTAGTGGGATATCACTTAGACATTGCTCACATGTGGCACGCACTTTTATCACGTACGATACCGAGGTGAAGTCCACGTTGACGTGTATGGCCCGATACTGGACGCAGCTGAGAACGCGCTCGGCTTAATCTGGATGCCGGATTACCTCGTTGAATTGCATCGTGCTGTGATGCTTAGCCAATCAGCGGCTACCAAGGTTCACGAACGCAACGCTATTACCCGGAGCTTCCCGGCCTAATCCTAGCTGAATCAACCCCCTCCATTGGAAGGATTCTCGTAGGGTGGCGCAGGAAGGCTGAACCTACCTAGAGCTACCTCCCATATACTATTGTAGCAGGTTCTGGGTTTGAACAGGAGGTTTATACCGACTCCAGAGTCATTTTATATCGTTGATACATATTCTTGTGTGGCATCATCACGATGGCGGCGGTTCTCGGTCTCGAAAAGAACATTTCCTACTTCACAGTGAGTCAATGAGCCACTTCCAGCAGTAGAGCATGAAATCTCACAATTTTTTCTAGGTTCCAGGGGCACTATTCCTGGTATGTGCTCCTTTTTCGATTGACACTGGCCCTAAGCAATATGAGAAAAGAATAACAATATCATAAGGCCTGTTTTTAGTGCCCTTAGTCATAGCAACCTCAGGCTTCAAGTATACGCAAGCGGCGTGGCTGATCACGGTGGATCCACAGGCTCTCCTACCCCGGGTGTACTCGGGGCTCACGGGGCCCGGGAAGAAGTACTTCGACGGGAATAACCCGCGGACCTTTCACGCGAGCCTCGACAGGGCCGATATAGACAAGCGGGTAGGTTTTCTCCGCGACCCTTGATACCTAGGTCCCACTCGTGCATCTCGAGGACGGACAGGCTCGCTGACCTCGCGCGAAGTTGAGAGCCCGGTTGCAGCGCGCCGAGTCGGCTGGCGCCAATGCGTTCGAGACGCTCGGCCTGTACGCGGCCGCGGTCACGGCGGGAAACGCTGCAGGACTGCCCGCGCGGGCTGTGAATTATCGTATGTGAATCCCGGATTCCTATAGCCGGTCTCCCAAGGTTGTTGTGAAGAATGGGCCACCTGTGTCTAGAGCTTGTTCGATAGCCTTGGGCGCATGGCACAGACAGGGGAGATTGAATCCGCTCGCAGAATAATAGGTACATGGCATTTACTGACTCCTAGTGCTCATAGTGTCCCTTGCGTATCTTGGAACTCGTGTCGTTTATACCTGGATCTATATCTGGGGCCAGGAGAACCGCAAGCTTGCCTCTTTGCGGACAGCTATCTGGGGAGTCAATATGTTCTCCGTCATGGCCATGTTCGCCATGGCCGGGCAGAGGTTGTGATCGGATATTTGTCAATAAAGGCTGTACATTCGACAATACGAGTTGTCGAGTCTAGTATCTACTTCTGGGGGTATTATTTGTAGTAACACGCTGGGAACTCCAGGGTGATAGATTTACATAGTGATTGCACCGATAGCGATGAAACGGGTTTACCAGGACGCAAATGAGGAGATGCTCAGTTGTCATAGTTCAGAATATCACCCTTTATAGCCTAGGTAGTCCCTGAACCCATAAAGCCTAAGTCTGAGTGAATTCAGTGTTGAATGCGATTCATGCTCCGCGCCTCTCCCAACAGTTTCGAAATATCATGACGGACGTTATAAGAATAGGACAGATCTGTTTGTATTGACGCCCGCGTATAAGTCAATGCAAAAGCTATAGCTAAGCTCGCTAGGTACCATAACTGCAGCTTATATCACGGGCTCAACAGGGGTCCCTGAGCTCGCAATAGCTATAATAGGGTGTATGTTGGCGTCTGCACATATTCTTATGTGTATATGTGAGAGGGTATGCGTGCTATCTCGATGGATATATGGTGTGCGGTGACCGCCCCTTTCCGCAACACCCAGTTGTAGCAATTTCCAGTAACTTACTGATGCACACTAGCATGACAGCGATCCCTTCAGGAACCCGATTAACTCAATTCCTATATATTAATATATATACAGCCATTGATACGCCGATTATGCCATCCTCGTGAGGCTTGTTGTAGATAATCTCTCCGAAGACTCTGATCCACATTATTACCCCTGTAACCCCTATTTCCATCCCGATCCGCCACAACGTTCGACTAAGTCATCGCCGTGACGTATTTGGGATATAACAAGACTTATTTTGTCCGCAGTATCTAACATAGCCATTGCTCTAAGATCGACGTCCTGCCCCGGTTTTGGTAGAATGAAGAATGGATACCAGTGTTGGGAGAGCAGATGTTCTAAACTTGAACACGTATATGGTTGTTATCGTGGGCCCTATCACCCCTAACCGATCCATAGCAGGGATGTGTGCCCTCGCAGGGATATTAGCCCTATCTCCATATAACCCGGCTATTTAGTTGCTCGCACACACAGCCAGCTAAATAAAGCCCTTTTAAATAGTTATAACAACAGCTTTTAACTGCTTTTTAAGCTATTTACGTACGAAAAAAAATAAAGTAACAATTATAAGCTTAGTTATTGTTTAATTGCTTTTTGTTTTTTTATTATTTGCTAACTTTTATATGTAATTATTTATTTGATTTTTTTACAACTTTTTTTATTATTTATTACAAATTTTTATTTTATTAATAATAAAATTCCTTTTAAATAGTTACAACAACAGCTTTTAACTGCCCTCTGAGCTATCTGCGTACGAGAGGAGGTAAATTGACAATGGTACTAATATGACATTTGGGGTCCTTGAATCAAATGTAAGGGGTTGATATTGTTAATCTGAGCATATAGGAGTACAGAGGCAGTCATTAGTCCCAGAACGGACTTTTCGGTCTATTACATCCAACAAGGTGCATTACGTGGAACTGTCCATACTCTCTATTCGGAAACGAATGTTGAGCCGATCTCGCCCCATTTCAAGTTGCTGAAGGTCACTTCCGGGTTCGGCTCGACAACGCGAATGGTCGTGGGGTTGCCTTCGGTGGCATTGCACGGGCCGGCACCGTCCTTCGCGCCGTCGAGCCACGACATGTTGCCGCCCTCGTCCCACCAGAGGCTGAACGAAAGCACCATGCCCCGGGCCATGGCATCACCCATGCCAGCGTGAGCGCCGAGGTCCAGGAACCGGTCGGCGCCCGTCGCCTCGCAGTACTCGTCGTTGGTGAAGCCGACCTCGGGCACGCCGTCCTTCTGCACGACCTCGGCCCGGATCACCCGCCCCTCCTGCACGTACAGGCGGTGGATCTCGGCCAGCTCACCGCTCTTGGGGGAGGCCGGGAACTGCGTCACCACCGTGAACGGCTTCGATGTGTCGACCGCGAACCCGTCCCCGGGCCCGTAGTACTCCGCCTGGTTCAGCCGGTACGGGTTCCACCCGCACCCGTTCTTGTCGCACACCCCGCCCGCCTGGCACTCGTCCCCCGCGCAGAGGTACGGCCCCGTCTGGTTGCACGGGTGCGGCGCGATCTGGTTCGCGCGCGCGTTCGCTTCCCAGATGTCCATCTCGTTGCAGCAGGCTCCCTTGGCGTCGATGTTACCCTAGCACGTCATTAGCTCTGACCATCGTCATCACCTATTTACTGGAAGACGCGGCTCGGCGATAGGTATGACGTACGACACCGTTGATAAAGGGCGTGGTGTAGCACTGCGCGTCGCAGTATCCGGTGCCCCAGTAAGCGCCGCCGGTATTCAGGTCACTCTTGCCGCCATCCCCCAGCATCTCGATGAGGTAGAGAGCGCTGTTCATGCCGCATGGCAGGTGGGTGGCGTCGATATCAAAGGCGATCTCGTTACCCGTGAGCTTGAGCATCTCGTAGCTCTGCTTGGTCTCGTCTAGCAGGTAGAGCCGCGGGGAGACGACGTTGCCGTTGACAATCTGCTGGATGCGAACCGCGCCCGCGTCGGTCGTGACGCCGACGGCGCTGTAGTCGGTGATTGCCTCCACTGTAAAAGCTTCGGTTAGTCCTTATGAGTTCTTCGGCCATGTTCGAGACTTAGGACGATTTCATGGGTCCGGGAGAGAGACTGTGATGGAGCCGAGCTCTAGCGAGCCATGGACACACTACTTACTGACGCAATTCTCGGCACAGGCTTCTTCGGTTGGGCAAGCCGTCGTGTTCGGGCCGCTACCCCAAGCGCCGCAGTCATAACTAGTGCCGACCTGGTGAACGGAGTGGGAAGACGAGTCGAGAACAAGGTAGTTGGTCGCCTCCGTGCAGCCATCGGCCACAGTACACCGGTAGGTAGTCAACTGAGGATGAGTATCAGCAGTTCCGCCGGGCTTCTGCGCAACAGCGAGACCTAGTAGGCCGAAGCCGAGAGCAAGCCTGTTGGGAGCCATGATCGTCTATGGGCCCTGGATTTCCTGTCGAGTAGTCCCAACGTGGCCGATGCAGGTAGCGAGAAGATCGCGCCATCTCGCTGAACTACTACCCACACCGCGGGATATATAGGTATTCATTTCTCTCCAATATCGTGGTCGACTCGGTGGTGTGGTGGTCTCAGTTACCCCAACTACCCCAAGGTCGACCTCCTCCGAGCGCCAAATGGGCGTATGCCCGTTTAGGGGGGCGGAGGACAGGCTGCCGCATTTGAATCGTGCACTTTTGGGGAAGTGGGCCGTGATCCCGGCGGCAGCAATTTACCGAACCACGGTCCCCGAGTATATGCTCGAGCCAATGCCCGCCAAGCCTTGTTGATCATAAGTTTCAGTGTAATGCCATTCTGTTTGAGATAAAGAAGAGTATGGTGATTCATGGATGTTGCCGGCCCGTACAGATTGCATCGGGTTTTAGGGATATTAACTCGACAATGGGTGTTCCTGCAGTTAAATAGGCCTAAATTGCGCATAAAGCTTGACCTCTGGCCATGTGGATAGAATAGCCGCAATGTTGCCATCAGGCAGATACGCCAAGTCCCGGACGGCGTTGTCGTCGGCAACGGATACCGAATGTGGTATTATTGCGTCAATATTGTTAGCCTGGTCAAGACAGAGCGCATTTCAATCTATGCGCATTTCACGATCTTTGCGGCCAAATCATAAACTTACAAATGCAGCGTTTCACCGGCAGAGAGACTAGGTGCCAGGTTTACATCACTTCATCCAGATCCGACTACACGATGCAGAAGTTTAAACTTCCGTGCAGTGGTAAGATAGTGATTTTTCCCTATTTATGTAACAACGTTTCCAAATGAAATCGTCATATTGTCAGTAAATAGGTTTTCAATCAAGTGGTTCCTTGCAAAGGCTAAGAGACTTCTAATATCTCATAACATGATAAAAACATCTACAGTATAACTAATATATAAAGTAGTTAGCATAAGTTAGATATACCTTCGTATGCATTCCAATCACAGAATATCCCACTTATTACACCTTTTTCGGTAAACTCCCTAGACCCAGGAGCTATGCGGGCTCAAATCCTGCCTACTGTTCCTTATGGGAGCTTTCCGAGACTTAAGCTTCACAGCTGATGCGTTCCTGGAGACAGTAACCAAGTAGAACTCAAATTTTCATAATCAATATTTGTAAGCATGTGATTCCCTTGTCATTACGTTTCTTACCCTTGACGAGCTTTTCTGCCGCAAATGAGGGTTGCATAACGTTTGGCATCCAGGTCTGGGAGGTTTGTCTATCATCGATATCGCAACGCCTTAGGCTAGAAGAAGACTTTCTTTGGCAGATTGCCGTTATAGCCATGGTATTCAAACATTTTAAAACATTTCGGTATATACGCAGTTGTGGACTTAACTTCCAATGGGTATTTATGTGCTTTGCAGGGCTGGTGAGGTTAATGGAGAAAAGACGCCCATGTATCCATGTAATTCCTAAGAGTCGTCCCAGTACCCATATCTAGCAACGTTGAAGTGGGAATTTAGCAAAATAAGGTAAACTCCTATACTTTCCTAGCTTTCAAGTCGTGATTACTAGTTGGGTGAGCATCTGTGGGATGGTTCGCGAAACTGAGAGATACGTTCCGATCGGCACCGCATTAATAACACGTTGGTGTTCCGTGTCCCTTGCCCGAATCACAAGTTGCCGAGGCTGCACGGGCACGTATCCTAGTTAGTTCGTAGCCTCCGAAAAGGGGCCTAAGGCTAAGCGACCGTATGTAGTTAAACTAGGTATGTAGGATCGCCGACTTTTCTTTAGATCGCCACGCTAAGTTTACTAGGAACCTAGTCTGTCCAACCGCAATAATTGGATATTAGCCTTGTAACTTTTAAACCCCACGTTCTAGTTCATCTTTAATCATAAACAATGTGTCTTAGTTCGAGACATGCTATAGTACGCATTGAACCGTTAAACGCAAAAAAAGAATAATGAAACTGGAAGGTGTGTGTGTGGTATGTTAATTAAGACTCTGAGGTATGTAGTCTAGTTTAGGTACTGGGGCATGAAAAGGCACTAAAACCTCGCCTCGCCAAGGTACGTGGAAAACAAAAGAATAGTGCGGGGAATAGCGCAACTTGGACCGGTGGGCACTCATCCCTTGTTGTTAATGTTGTACCTAAGTCTGTATGTAAAAGTAGATGGGATCTTGTTCTTACGCGTACGGTCAAAGTCGATCTCCGTGGCAAGGACGGAGAGTTAGCCTGGTTCTTGTCAGGTCTGGCAGTATTTGGGAAACTACACCAGTGGACGGGAAGACTCCGTTTTGGAGGGTGGGACCGATAGTGGAAGATACATCCCCTAAATCCGGGAAATGCGCACAAGAGATCGATGCCCAACTCATGTGTACATGTCTATCTTTTTACCCAACGTGAACAAACGTAAAGATCTACCTCCCTTCCCTACCCTTACCAAGATTTGACAACGATATGTGTGAAACTTGGTTTCGGGTTTACTCCGAAGAACCCTTCCCTTGGCACGTTGTTATGTACATTTGTAAGATCGCTCTCATTTGCTGGAACCCACATTGCTTGCCGTATTCGGTAACTGGTCAGTACACGAAGCGCCGCACATGCATACGTAGTAAGAACCGCACGGACTACGCATCAAAAATGGTTTCGTGACTTGCTCGACAACGCATAGATAAATCTTATTTGACGGCATGGCATCCTTATTCTTCCAGACCGCCCGAGTATCATCAGCTCCTCGTTCTACTATGTAAGTAAGGGATCACGGGGTTGGTAAGGTGTTAGATCGTGAGGTTGCGCGCACTGACGTTGGCTGATCAGACCTAAGTGACCTGACTTTTATGGAGCTGAGTAGAACAGTTCTCGGACAGTTCGGGCGGCTAGGGCCATCTAACCTACGAACTGAAAAGAAATGACGAAATCTATGGATGGCATGGAAGCGTTCGTTCTCTGGCTCGAGATTTAGAAACACGTACTATACATGTAAGGGGTTATACTTACGTACATAGTATCTCATTCCTATTATATGGGCCAAAAGTCAGCTAACAAACCTTATTAATCGTTAATTACAAGCAAGAAAAGCAGGTTACACTACTTCAAGTAAGGCTACCTACAGATTTGAGCTGACTACGTGGTTACATATTATTTTCTCACAGAGAATCGAGCCTTCTGTCAGAAGTGGGTTAGGGACTTGAAAAGAAGCTATATTGATCTAGGATCTGCCTTGCCGACTAGATCTCTCTTGCTTCTACCAGACGGGCTTCAGGCCCTTATATAATAAGCGCTCCTTCCTAATAAGGTAATCCGTCAAGCGCTGTTGGCGATACCGGCGCCAACGCTATTCGTCAACTGCGTTGATGCAGGAATCCTCGTATTCAAAAGTTCCCATGTATTGAAGCCCAACCAACAGTCACATGCCAGTTCCTTCAGCCAGTCACCCAACCGTGTGTGTGGGCCTATGACACCTTCACAAAGGGTATCTTCGCAGAGAGGGGCCAGGTACCGCTAGTGTGCTGGGCATCAAGATAGCATGTCAGTTCCAACAGATGAGGGACACACGTAGGGTAAGATAGGGTCGGCACCTATCCGCGCTAGACGGTTCTTCACCTTTCGGCCCATCCCTAAGGGATCAGAAAATCCTTAATCAGAAATACAGCTTCACGGTTAAGCATCTTTCCGAAAAGCCTCTAATGTAGCGCAAGGGGGACGACACTGATGTTCATCCAAAGTCAGGAACCGTCAACCTAACAATAAAACAAAAGAAACATTTTCATACAAATACCAGGGGAGTGAGTATGAGACGTGTTATATGGGAGTTAGCAGAATGAGATGGCTCATGTTGTGCTAGTTCTTTACACTAATATTTTCCCTTACCCCGGGTCCTGTATCAGGGTAGTCTCCTATTCCAAGTCCTTGCGCAACACCTATGTTAATTGTGCACGGAATTTTAGATCTTGTGACACTGTAGGTCTAGTGGAATTTAAGAGTAGAAATATAAATAAGACTATATAATATAGCGCATCATTTCATTCAACCACAATGCCTTGTTTAGTTCTAAGATGTTGCCGTTCAGACAAATTCTACCTGACTTACATAGCCAACGGAATCACAAGCTGGCTGACCTTCATCGTCAAATTAATTCATAAAAATTATCATGTGACTTAAACTATCTGTATAGGGACATGGCGCTTAGTCGTTGCGATATTCAAAAGAAATGTCAGCTCACGACAACTTGAAGGTTCACATGTGAAGTGCGTTACTTAGCCGTGCTAGCAGCAATGCGTTGTGCACACTTTAGAGGTAGGAGAATAATTAAACTCATATGCCACTACAGGTGTAATAGTATAATGATGCTGTTCGACATTGCTAGTCTTACCTGCAGAAGTTGTGTATATCTAAAGTACTCTTTTAATACAAAGTAACGAAACGGTAACTTTGGGCCCCAATATCCTGGGGGACTATTCAACGCGGATAGCATCCAATCGTAGAAAGACATGATTTAGGTTCCTGTCCCTCAATTGGAATAAAGGAGTGTGTTCGTTGGCCTGGCAGTCGCCTTTCGAGAAGTCATAATAACTGGCCAAGACCGTTCGAAGTCTCAAGAAGCAAGACGTATAACTTCCATTTGATACTCATCTCTCAAAACAACTAGCATTTACGAAGGGGTACACACCGGTCTTGCTATCACGTGCTGAGATGAATCTGTAGGTATTTCACGTTCAACATTAAGTTTGATGTAAAATAGTTGAAGTGCAAATGCATCCCTACTCAAGAAACAACTCCTTGCAGCTGATCCTACGGAATATCGTATTAACATAAACACAATGCATTGTCGCGTTATTGGAAAACCACCGTCTTGCAATAGCTTCTTACTTAATCTGTAGTCTACTGGGCATTACCCATTCTACGGCTCTAGGCCTATGGAGCCAAATGGTACCTAATCATGGAGCTTCTCCGCGAGGAGTATTGATGCGATGGAAATCCGCGCGCGAGATTTACTAGGTATTGTATATGTACTGGTCCACATTTCCGTGCGGTCCGGCATCCGACGTCCACCCCTTTTCTCCAAATGGTTACTTCTATTCTAGCGTCTAGATTGTACCTATATTCAAATTAGAGAAGATATCGTGAATAGATTTCCTGTTTGATTCCTACATTCGTATAAACATCATCCATCGTTTGCTTGCTTGTTCGAATGACTTAGAATGTTGACGTATTTCTTCCATCAATGACAGCTAATCTTCTTGTTAAGGGTATTTGTAGGCTTCCCTGGCTCTGCTTTTAGAAAAACTTGAGCAGTATAATGAGAGCTATTATAAGTACAAGTAGCTCCACAAACGTGGTCGGTCATCCAGCGCGTCATTCGCGGGTTTTTCCAAAGATGAGTGCTAGGCATTTAATGGGGTACTATCCACATAACTGACAATGAATACTTTGACGTTGTTCCTACAAAACGGTGTTATTAAGTGGGCAGCATTACGTTAACACATGGCACCATGGTCCATAGTACGATCTGACGAACTACAAGAAGTGTATGCACATAGGGATGCACACTTGGAAAGGCCAAATACCTATTAGGATGATGGACCAGTCCAGCATTGCTCCGGCGTTATCATGTCATCAGGGGCAAGGTTGCCTCGTACCAGAGGTCTCTGATAATTAATGCTGTTAGTTGACTTCAAATAGGATGTTTAAGGATGTTATTTGATGAAGGTGCTCCTACATGCTATGTACATCGCTTAAGGCAGAACCAATGTAAGCACGGAGTTGGATGCAAATGCCAGCAAAATTGGTTACCGGGTGCATGGCACTGGTTCACCCCTTGTATCTCCTTAACTGCCAAGCGGGTGACAAAATAACAACTCCGCCTACGACACAGGGGTTCGGCCAATCAAAAAAGGCATACGCTAATCCACATCAGTCATCTCCTCAGGGGAGCTAACTTCAGTACCTTTTGCTACATGCTATGGCCGGCATAACATAAGTATCTGCTGTTGGTAAGGGTGACGGGTGGAACTGTTGCTTTGCGGCAGATAGGTAAGGAAATACTGTACGCCATCGTTGCACAGAGGGTCCCGGGGATCAGTTCCCGTCCCAAGAACACAGTTCTGACAATTCTGGTTCACTGAGGTGAGACCAGCAGACTGGTTCAGATCATCGGGGAAGAGGGTCGGAGTCCCGCTCACGGCTGATGTGACAGCTCAACTTTATCACAGAGGCAGCAACTGCTGCAGCGTGAACCGCGTCGCAGGCACCCTCGTATATCCAAATCTACAGAACCCACATACTACCTGACTACCTAGTAGAAATCTCTTTCCGTAGGCACACGGTCTCTTAGGTGGAGCTTAGCACGGTCCATTGACGCGGCCCACTGGACTCGTTCTCGATGAAGCATTCCACGTAACTGGTAGATTATCGCTTTGCTGTTGTTATTTCCAATTGCCTGTGTCTAGGACAAGCTTCAACCTCATGTGAATAGTGATGTTATACTTCAGAGGTTTTGCAATGCTGAGGGACTGTGGATCCATGGGATTTCTGGCTGAGCGGCCTATTTCTGGCACTCGTAAATACTCCAGTCTAGACGTCGCCATATTCGTCTGTAGTTGCGAGAAGGTGACAGATCGGGTAGCGTGTTCGGGCAGTAGATAGAGCGCCTCATCTAAGTGAGATTATCACCGATTGCAGCTGAGGCCTTCCTCTTCAACGCCCTGCCAGGTTCATTGGCTGGGAATGGCCACAATGTGCTCCCACGATCCGGGTACGGGACGAGGCGTTAGTACTGCTCGGCTAGACGCCGCACAGACTCACAAGACATGACGTGTAATGTAATTATAGTCCCACAAGCAGGAATATTAACAGAACTAACACCTACCCAGCCAGCCCAGCCAAGCAAGCTACAAGGTGTCAGACGCTGTCATGAGCAATGGGGAGCTGTCAGTAATTAGCGTCGGGCTAGCTTTGCAATGCCTACGTCTGTACCAAGCGCAGAAATGGCCGATTACCGAGCACTAATGTGCAGCGTACCATATTGCCGGAATTGTTGGAGGAGAGATACACCCTTGAAACCGCCTTTTCGGCTGCCTGGAGCTTGGCAGAGAAATAATCCAGTACCACCATCGGAGAGTGATCTGCAAGCACATCCACATCTTAGCGCGGTCTAGACTCGAAAACGGAGAACCTGCTGACTTGTTTTTTACGTATGAGGCCACGACCCTACTGCCTTACGGAGGCCGACGTAACGCGTTACGTTGCGTGAAGGTACGGAAGTGGTGAATTCGTCACTCTTGAGGGCGAATAGTTAGCTGTTGGTGGTACTGTAAGTGTATCTATCCGGTAGTGGAACACATTACTGGTACGCTCTGAAGTTGACCTGGAAACAGGAGCCGCAACAGTTTTCTCCCAGTACCTGTTTCAAGGATACTGTAGACGAGAACCGTCTGTTTGAGATACTGTATAACAGACGTCGGTATAAGGAAAGGGGATGGTTCTGCCGCACGTGATCTTTTGACAGGGTTCGCTGAACTCATATTTCACATGGGTCAGATCGCAGTACTCGCTGGACCACTCACGACAACTCCATCTTCTTCATACACTCCACCAATTCGAAGACGCCTCTCCCACGCCCTACACCCTTCCACCTTCACACATCGCCCATGCCATACCGCCCCAACTTCACCATGCTCGACGACCGCTCCATAGAGGATGTGGTGCTGGTCACTCAGCTGCCCTCGGATTCCTGGTTTGAATCGTTCGCCGCACGGCCTAATGGGAAAACCCTAGCCGCCCGACTAGACGAACCCGAGCTATACACCTTCTTGGCCGAGGATGCGGAATCAGAGCCAGAACTAATATACACTTTCGAAGAAGCCAATGGGCTTATCAACATAAATCCAATCGTTGGGGGCAACGACGAGTATCTCGTCTTGTCCGGGGTCGTCGACCTGGGCAATGTCACGTTTGAGGATTTCATTATTTGGCGGTTAAAGCTCGACCCGGACGACAAGGCGCCCCCTCAGGTGACCAAAATCACAGAAATACATGGCGCAGGCTTCGCCATAGCCATCGTCCCCATTACAGATCGCGTCGCTCTGGTTCCGGATTCGTTCAAGAACTGCATCTGGCGGGTAGACTTACAGACGGGGAACTTAACCGAGTTTATAGCCGACGACAAGTTCAAGGTCGCAAGCGATGCCGACTTCTTCGGCTTGAACCGCATTCGGGTCACCAATGACTGCATATGGTTTACCAACACGAGCATGGGCCTTTTAGGTCGCATTCCCATCGAGCATGTCCCCGATCCCCTGGAAGGAGTACGCATTACGGGTCCACTCACGATAATCGCGGACGATATACCGCACTGCGATGGTCTAGCTTTCACGGCGGACAGTTCGACATTTTTCACTTGCAGCTATACGGACGGCTTCATCTGGAAAGTCGCTGTTGACCTCGCCACGTACAAATCCAGCACCAGCGTTGTCATGAGGAATCTGGCGAGCCCGACGGCGGTGGAACTGAACTACCACGATGGGAGGCCGAGGTTATTCATCGTGTGCTGCGGCGAGATCCAGATGAACTGGTTCGTCCAGGACAAGGAGAACCCGTGGAGCGAGATCGCAAACATCAACGACACCGTAGCGGTGACAGTGGTGACCTCGGAAGAAACTGTCGATACCGTCTCATAAAATGGACATTCAACATCGACTTTCACTCCCTTATTTACGTTGATTCTCTTTGTTTTATCTACGCGCAACTACTTACTGGCTCTATACCCCTGGCGTATTGTATATTATATACCTTCATAGGCTACAGGACGCGAACAATGAATGCAGAAAAAAACTAATGAATCCTACCTATCCTCGATGATCTTGGAAGGTGATCTTGATCCAATCAGTTGCGTGCCCGCCTAACCTAAGCGCACAGCCGACATAGCCACACGTATGGAGGAATTCACCAGGGAAATCCTCCCGGTCTCGCAGGGTCGGGCAGGCGGGGGAACATGCAATAGAAAGAAAAAAAAAATCCTAGTTCGTCGGGGCTTCGTGGTTATGGAACAAGTCCCGAGGCCTAAGCCCAACACATACCCACGTATGAAGATCGGCGTTTTAGACTAGCTGGCCAGCCCTGCTTCTTTTCTATTAGCGCCAATGCACCTACACGGAAACGCTTCCGGCTCGTACTATGTAAACACTACTGCGGACTCCGGCCAAGTTATCGCACCCTGTCGTGTACTCTTGGCTTCGACCTTGCCAAGCGTGGTGATAAAGTTCTGACAAGAGAATCCTTTAAAAAGGACATACAACGTATTATGTATACTACTATAAAAAAGAAGAAAAGAGGACATCGCTGAAACAACACCATATACTCCTAAGGGTTATCTTATTATAGTGCTTGCAAATTCAGTTCACAACTGTGATAATCACGAGCTCTTTTATCTTTTTCTAGTCAAAGGGGATGAGGGGTTTGCGGGTTTTAAAGGATGATTATCCGTGTTAGCATGGGTTCTCGACCCCATAGGCTTTGTATTTTTTTCTCTCTTTTCTTCGGCTGTCGCAGTCAATCTCCGGAGGCTCAGCGCCTTGCAGCGGGGGTCACTACGGCAACAGTCCTCTTCCGGTAAGTTTCCAGATTTCCAAAGAGGGTCGGGTAGTTTTCCTATTTAGAGTATGGCCCCCAAGGATAATGTCGGCGGATTAATACTGTACTATGAACACAATTTTATGACGCTCTTCTAATTTCGAGCTTGACGCAAAGCTGCTTAGTAAGAGTGTCGGTTAAGAATTCACAGTGCTCTTGTCAATATCGCTTGGATGCAAGAAGGCAAGAGGCTAACTGGCATTCGGCGCCACCCCCAGAACCCCTCTTGTGATATCTGACATTTCAAGGGTGGAGAGCCCGCAATCAGTCAAGCCAGCCGCCCGGGAACTTCTATCGTCTTCCCTGCTTGTGCCAGGGAAGGGGAGAGTTCGTCGGGGCCATGTCAATACTGTTACACGGTCGTCAAGTCGGACCCGAGTTCTTCGGCCCCCGCCGTAATCGAACGTTTTAAGGATCGGGCCGTCATAGCGCGCTTACGTACTCACCTTAACACTGCACAGTGCATCTCACGTGCGCCCTCTCACGGTCTCGCTTCTGTACGGTTCGAACTCCACACTGTTTAGTGCTGCGACGTATGCACGTCGTCTAACGTGCATACCATGTAGTACATGAACCTTCTTATCTAATGCTGCCGCTGGAAGGCGAGTATAAACAATTGAACATTATTCAACATGAAAAGTGGCAGTCAAGCAGGAGTTTATATAAAGAATACAGAGAGGCACTGAGGTGGGAGGAGGTGAAAGGGGGGACCCCCGCTCAGCCTCGTTGTTGTTCCAATGGTTATATGTATAAGCAGTTATGTAAACGAAAATCGAAATCTGGGTGGAATCCGGGACACTTGATAGGCTATGTAACGGAAAACAGACCTATCCAAAACGAATCCACTATTCTCTCCCGAAGTTGTCCACACGGACGCTACTTTATCTTCCGTTTGGGAGCATAGAGGTGGGGGGGATATGGAGGATATGGACAATAGGTATTAGGCAACTACCAACAGATCTGTACGAGTACTATTATAGCAGTGGTAGACAAGTATGTCGTGCCGAACCGCTGGGCACGATATCCACTCACCGGTCTACGAATGATCCCAAAGTCACCTAAGGTGTCATCAATGAGACAGCAACAGCTTCTTTTGTGACAATAGACTCTCTGAGATGGGTCACCGGTAGAGTAAGTGGGGAATACAGTCTCTTGGAAGTACTATGTACAACAAGCCATGGAAGAACATCCTCAAGCTCTCTTCTCTGCGACATCTATCTCATTTTCGGAAGGTGATATTGGTACGCGGAATGTTCCTCGCAATACGAGAGGTATCCAAGTCATATGCATTGACGAAGCGAGCCTCCTTGCCCTGCTGGCATTACTAATATCAACGCAGCCTGCTACCCGCCAGCTTGGGATATCTTAGATGGTATCCGCGCTGCAGGTATCTGGTTATGGAACGATATGTACCTACGAGGAGATGGCATCTCAACGCACGTTCGTCTCCACTGGATAATCCGCGGAGGCCTTGACAGTTCGGGGGCCACTTTTTACCGGGAGAGGGTGACGTGACATCTTTGCTTCATTCGTGATCCCGGCTTAGCTCCTCACGCTCATGCCCGTACCGATAGAGCCCACCCAGTGGTGACTTTACGGTAGACCCCTGGAGAAGGAATAAAATTAAAACACGGCATTGACCGTTTTTCTCACGGTCAAGAATAACTGTAGGAGAGAAGCTGGTGTGAAGGGTGTTGTATTTAGGCCTTACAAGGACGTGCTTGTAAACTTACCTAATCAAACATCGCCGCCAATCAGTTGACTATCGTGATCCAGCCTCCCACCAAGGCGACTAGTGATAGCTTAGAATCAAGCTTAATCAGCGGCCTGAGTTGAGATCTTTCCTAAGATCTCCTAGCCCTATCGATCAGCTATGACGGAACTAGACGGTTAGCTAACGATACGGTATCACGACACAAATCAGAACAACGACAGCTATTAATGCAGCGAGGAGAAACGTATCATAGTCTTATTAACTATTCTTGCTAAGTCCACTGCCATGATGAATACCTTCAAAGTCGGATGTCATCGCTGTGCCAGTGTATGGGGGTCCTGACAGGGCCCCGGCTCCTTTAGCAAGGGTGCGGATAAATATACCTTCCGAGCCGCTTCAATGGCTCTTAGATCCCCGATGTTAGGTGTAGGGATCCTTTGAATCTACATACAGTTTTATATTCTTCAGAGTCATCACTTCAGTGACTCGATCCCACGTATTTCAACTTTCTGTCACGGACTCGTACAGGACCTCGTAGTTCTGAATAGCTAGGATCTGTAATATCAATGGCTATCAAACTCTATATAAGCTGTCTATACGTAGTACCATGTGCGTAAGAGGGTTTGCGTGTGGCTATCTAGCTGGATATATGCTGTGCGAGGTGGCCGTCCCGTCTCCTAACAGTTATATATGTCAAGCGTCATACTTTCATTATTTAGCATGAGCGTCTACCGATCTTGAAGAAGCTGTGAAATATATAGGCCATATACATACCTGGTTACATTCTTAAACTAGTCGCAGGCCAAAAGTTCAGCTAGGAATATCTGATACTTGTTGATATTAGCCCCAACACTGGTATTTAAGCTCACCTTATTAAGACCAAACTGCACCTATGTGCAAGGCCGTATACCCCCATGTCCACAAGTACCACCGAAGGACAGAAGGATGAAGCTATCGAAGTAAACAAGAATGATACTTACGTGGAAGATTGGGCGAATATGAGGGGCGTTGATTCTGACCGTCACTTGGATGAGTGGGAGTTCGAGTTTCTCATGACTGTTGTGGCATAAGCACCCCTGGGAGCCCCATAAGGTACAACAGATTCAATACAAAAATGCGGGGCCCTCGTGGCTCGTGACTGCTGCAATTACTACCTATATGAGACTATCAAAGACCATCAGAATCTGTATGGGGCCATGAATTCATGTATCTGGGTGTGTGCATGGAGAGAGAAAGAGGGTGAGAGAATATCGGCGTGGGGTCTAGTAGGTGAGATGCTAGGTAAGGTGCGAGGTAGTTACCTCTTCCGTGATATAAGACACATCATTATCATATCTTAGAGCCTAGTATTTAGGAATTCGTTCTCCCTTACACACATACACACCTACCTATCTAAGTATCACCCCTATAAACTTTGAGCGGTTTTAACAGACTTCTATGGGTGATTATTGCAGCCGTTACGAGCCACTGGGTTTTCTTGTACCGTGTCTACGACCGAGATGTGCAGTGGCATAGTAATGGGCTGATATTCTACATAGTATGGCAAAGACAATGCTGTCAACCAATAGGATACCTTGAAGGGAGAAAAAACAATAGTTAACTCGCCGTTGCTTTTGCTAGTTTTTAGTCCACAAGCACTAGATTGAGGGTGTGGATGACTAACTGTAACTGAACAGTTATTTACACAACCAACCAACACATTCCCATATCTTTATGTCTGTCCCTTTCATACTGTTAATTACGAGCTCCGCTATACGAGTAAGCGTTGTCGTACTAGCTTTCTATTTAGTGTATCTACATGGTGACATAGCACCTAAGTGATCACTTTCAAAGGGCATAAGTTCAGTGTTAGGTATGCTAGCTAGGATCTCACCTCCAGGGAATATCTATCACTTATATAAACAGCTCGGAGGGTTATCTATCCGATCTTTCGTAATGAATCCCTTGACAGGATCCCTGATATCAGCAACGCGACACTTTATAGGATGGCAAGTGCTCCTTTTCTGTCTTAGGGGTGTATCTACACATACTGTCAGTTAGTGGGACAAGCAAACGAAACAATCCCAACCACACGCACACCCGCTCCTCCTCTTTCCTTCATATCTAAAGCCACACCAGGTACATATGCCTCATAGAGAGCTTGACAGATGTTGATATCTATTGATTCCGGCTATCACTGACCCTGAGGACCTCGGGCTGAGGTCCTGTGCAAGCCTGTCACCCATCTATCGGACGAGACACAGTACCTATGTCAGTGACTCAGAATATAGTTTATCCACTCTCTCATGCCTATAGATCCCCAATCAGGGCTCATATACTAGCACCGTGGTACTGGGTCGGTCATGTGGAACCTCGGAGAGTGGTGGAGGTGCTATGCTATTAAAGACACAGATTTAAAGACGTGGCGACTACGTTATTGAAAGCGTCTGATTGTACAAACCATTCCCACCGATATGAAATTTATTTCTTCAAGCCCCAGGGCTCAGGAGCAGATGGCTTCACATCAGAGTGTTGGTGGTAATAACGACTAAATCCGTCATGCTCGTGTGAGAAATGCCTCTCTGCGTTGAGTTGAACTGAATCATTTAGTGTATATCATGAAAAGCCCACCCCGATATATGACCTCTTAATCGCCTCAATCGCCTCAACTGCGTTCAGGCACTTTGGATATTTACCCCTAGCTCAAGGTTAGAAAACGACAATTGTGTATCAAAGTTTACCTATGTGTTCGCCCATAGTATGCAGTCGAAACAGTATATAAATAAATATGGTAAAAACAAGAAAGCTCGTCTTCTAAGTTATTATACGTATGAGTGATACTAATCGGTATGAGGTGTCGCATTGCCTAGACCATCGTACCAAGTAAATGCTGGGAAACGAAGGAAGACTGAAACCTACCTTGCCAAGAGCATCGGGTTAGTAAACCATTGAGAATTGATCGATATGCTGTATAATGTTGTAAATGCATCTCAGGCCGTTACCCTAAGCTGATATCACGATTCTATGTTTAGATATGGGATGCTTTTATAATGTAACCTTAGGCACATCACTGATGCAATCTGATAGGCTGGCAACGACTAGGATGCATACATGTACGCTTCGTTTTTAATAGGTCAGTGGAAGGACACTGGGAAGAACACAGCCCCTTGTTAATCCGATACATATATCCTGACTGCCTTCAGTCGTCCTGATGAGGACTTTCCTGACAGAAGATCGACTGACCTTGGTCGCCCAACCTTGATCGACATAGGGCTGAGATCCACCAGCCTAACTTTCTCCATGTGTTGGATTGCCATTGACCGAGGCTTATGTAACTGTGACTGCTCAGTAAAAGCAAGAGGATCCAGACTTGCCCTCTGATGATGTCTTCTAATGTATGGATGTAGAATCTTCTCCGTTGAGATAGCTGCGTCTCTGTCTCCATTGCCGCGTCCATGCGCATGAAATTTCCTTCAAAGCAGTAAGTTTACTATGTACTAACTTTACCTAGGTGTAGCTAGGCATTATCCTCACTGGTGGTTCTCGGCTGTACTATGTACATAGCAGACGCAGTAATAATCTTATTTTCAGGGGTAAAGGTGATCGAGCTAAACGAGGAGTCTTGATTCGCTCCATTACCCCAAATTGAATACTCGGCCGTGATGGTAGTGGTAACGGATACCACCCAGTTATTAGGGATTTGCTAACATCTCACTAGGCCTTAATACTGCTGCCTGACTGCGAGCATGCTGCGGCCCCGGGGCTAGTCTCTTTTCCCTCAACCCGCCGGCGTGATCTCAGCCGCGGTACCAGGCAGTCCATCCTCACCGCTGTGCACGACCAATTGCGGCTGATTCCGGCTTAGCAACCATGGGCCGATTGGGGAAATTAAATTGGCCACCCCCTGCTGCGTGAGGCTGTGAGGCCAGACTCACCTGCCGGCTCTGGACTACCTGTAGTACTAGTAGATTAGGTATTAACCTGGGTTCCGCTCCCACGACGGACGGGATTTCGGAATAGCCACGCGGATCCGGCGAATCATGCGTATTAATAGTACAAGTTCGATCACCTGAGCAGCTGAGGTCTATTGTGTGATCGCAGCCTGAAAACCACCACTACGTTCATTTACAACTAGGTATAAGATCCCGCAGTCCGCTTGTTTTCCACATTTGATTTACCTTGCTACCTACCCACTCAACCAACCAACCAACCAACCAACCAACCAGCGAATCAATCAACTTACGCCGACTGCTCAAACACCCAAAGCAAAAAAAATGCAGACCGCCGCCGCCTTCCTCCTGATCGCCCTGGGCAGCAGCCCCCTGGCCCTCGCGCAGTCGTCGTCCGCAGGCAGCTCGTACGAGCTGCCGGCCTCGATCCCGGCGACCGAGGTGCTGTCGAACTTCTACGGCACCAACGTGCCGGCGGCGGCGACGGGCGCGGCGGCGACGAGCCTCGCGAGCGCCATCTGGGACTACGAGCGCAGGCTGCACGGCGACGCGGGGTACGCCAGCGCGGCCGGCGCCGTGTACTCGGCCGCCGCCGCGGCGCCCGACGCCGACGCCGTCTTCTCGTCGCTCGGCCAGGGCGGCGTCGCCGGCGCCTTCACCACCGTCGAGTGGTACAAGACCGGCGTCCCGGCCGCCGTCCAGACCGCGATCGCCTCCTACTGGGACCAGCTCGGCGCCATCCAGACCAGCGTCCTCGGCACCGCCGCCGCCGCCACTGCCACCGCCACCAGCGGCAGCCAGACCGGGTCTGCCACTTCCACGGGCACGGGCGCCTCCTCGGCCACTGATGGCGGCGCCGCCGCCGAGACGAGCGCGAGCACCGCCGGCGCTCAGGGCCCCATGGTCACGGGCCGTGCCGTTGCTGGACTGGCCGCGGGTGTCGTGGCCGGCGTTGTTGCTGCCCTGTAATGGCTGGGCTCGTGAAGGATCACCCCACCTACTGTTGGGTGTCTGGATTTTTGGATGCATATCGATTTACCTAATAATTGCCCACGTGGTCGCCTCTTCAGCCAGCACCACACAGCACGATGTCAACGGCGCAAAGTCAGATTATGAATATATATACCCCAGCGTCTACGTGCAACGAGCGCGACAGACGGATGATTTCAAGCTGCGTTTATTCTAGCATGTCCTAGGTGATTGTGATTTTCTGTTGCATCCTCTACTACGATCTGCCGAATGATGCAGTCGCGCTACCCTTTTCACCCATATTACATTAAGTACATACCATGCAATCATGAGCGGGCATCCAAATGTGTGTCATGGTGCCTAGTTCGTGAAATCACCAGACTCCATACCATAATAAGCTATCCGTTAGGTAGTACACATTGAGACCAGACACTCTTGGTGGGTATTATTCAACAAGAGTGCTTGGCCTACCCCTAGGGTCACGAGATCAATGATGCATTACAGTAGACCGCTAACGTGATAGAACAAATGGGTCAGCGGACGAACGACCAGCATAGTTAGTCCAATTCAGCCATTATCACTACGTGGGTTGGCAACCAGAACCATATCTATATATCAGCTCCAAAGGGGTTACAGGTGTCGTTCGATTCGGTTTCCGACAGCGCTAGTGGTCTGTCTGTCGTAGCTCATCTATGTCTACCGCACTCACTCTCATGCGTACATGAGGTTATTTCCACACAATAAGCATACAGAAAATCGGGAGCGGGTACCTTGCTGCATTGCCCAGGTTGTTAAGCTTCATGATCACCAATCATCCGTTAACATATAACGTCTGTTCACTAATAGACCGTTCTCTCGCAGGCGGGTATCACAATGTGAACCTTTATGGGGTTGAACGATACTGTTGCTGCGTTAAACCCACAATAGGAGACTATCCTGATACCTGCTATGTATGATGAGCCTGTTCGGCTTCTCGCCACTGAGATAAAGTTGAATTCTTGATTAAGCCACGAAATTACCAATAATTAATAATAGAACATTGCTACCCAAGAAGTTTGTTATGTTAAGAAGAAATGGGAAAATAGCGACGGCTTCTCAACCGGCAATGGAGATCACTAACTAGATCGAATCCAGAAATACGGGGGCTGCAGCCAATACCGATCATGACAAACAATGGTAAATTTCCTAATTACCAACATTTGAATAAGTAGGAACCTACGCACTTTGGCCTCTGAAAGCTCTGGCCTGTCTTGTTTCTCAATGGGGGGTGGTTGATCTATGGTGACTTCGCTCAGCAAGCTGCTGCACTAATGTGCACCTGTCCTCTACACAGTATATGTTGAACTCTCCATCGGTTGGCAAGTTCAGAGCACAGAGGAGTTAGATGAACAACGGTAATAATAGCGACGTCTTAGTTGCAACCCGTACCAATGCATATTGGCCCCGCCTAGATTTTATTGCAACAGACGTTCTGACATCGCTGCGATAAACAGGATAAATATACCACATCAAAACGCAATGTCGTAGTGTAGGATACACCTCAGGGTAGTGGTATCACCCATTATAGCCCTCTTCTGTAGAGTTGACACGTGAAAAGATGTCCCTACCAAGGCCAAGCACAATAAGACGACACCGGTCGGTTTCGGTATACTCGACATTGTATTGTTGCGGACATGGTCACCGGCAAAGACGGCACCTATTGAAATCAATACGAAGGAGTACCGTAAAAGGGACTAAGGCGCTGCTTGACAGCCTGCGCGATGGCAGGACTGAAGAACACCAGCCCCTGAAGTGAAGCGAGTAGGAACCGCTTTGATCTTCAAGTATTGACTAACAAGGGTAGTAATGTTGGCACAGGCTCTACGACAGGAAGAGCATTCGACGCCGCGGCAATGCGGTTCCTCGTAACCAATGTCGAGACATCAGGCTATCTGAACCACCAATTGGCGGACGCATTAAGCCTGGAGTCCTCGCCAGTACTGACAACGCTGTGCCACCAGCCTTTGGGGATGAACAGGGCATCACTTGGACCAAGGGATGCTTCCTGCATTTCCGGAGAGCCGTCTGTGTCAAGCCAGACGGGACGATGTAACAAGTCGCGCTCCGGTCCTTCCATCATCTCTGTGCCTCTGAACCGAGAATTTCCCATAGATCCAAGTTCTCTGCGAACGCGGCTATACAGCGCGGAGCCAAGCTGCGGTCGCATGAGGCGTACTGTCTTCTTACTGACCAACTGACAGAACAAGTTTGGATTAGGATCACGGTGCAGCGGCGTGTAGGTGGGCTGCAAACCAAGCCATATGCTGGAATCGTAGACGTCGCCCTTCCCGGCATGCTTCACGAGATCTGGAACAGGCAAGTCTCGTGCTAGCGACTCAGGTAGATTACTGAGATTCGACTGCGCAACATAGAGTTGCGTGATACGCTCAGCGGCGTCATCTCTCGTCTTATTGAACTCACATGCGCTCATGATCAGGCTCAGGGGACCATCGAATTGTTGAAATTGGGACATGCCACCCTGAAATGATTGCATTAGGGCCCCAACGAGCTGCGGCACATAAGATTTGCGGTAGTCTACCGACCCCTGAAGCCATTCCAGGAAATTCCCCAGAACATGGGCGCGGGAATCGGTAGGATGGAACGAAGCGATGAATTCGTATGACAAGATAGCATCTCCATACGCTTTCATGCCTTTGCTAAAGTCAACATGGGAACCGTCTGCAGAATCATGAAACCATTTCCCCATCGCTGGGAGGGTATGGTAACCTGGCAGGAGTAGCGGTGTTTCACGACGCCACGCGCCTTCGCGAAATAGCCCTAGATCAATGCCGCCGGTGATGGCTTCCACGCCTGGAATGCCTTGTCTGCTGCTACCAGTGGAGGTGGAATGAAGTCGAAGGGCACCTTTTAGAGATCGTAGCGTGGAAGCTAGGTTCGTCGGCCGCCGGCGAAGCCTAGGAAGGAGATTGAACATTCCCGCTCTTTCGGATATAGGAAAAGGCCAGAAGTTGAGCTTGAACCAGACGTAGTCATCAGCTCGGTGAAAACTGAATTGTGAACTTCATTATTCTGTTGATTACTGGTGAGGTGAAAGTGCGATTCCATCATGTACCTGCGTTGATGCGATGGATGCCACATTCCGATGCGGCAGACCTGACAGGTGTCGGACAGCCCGTTGGGGCATGTTGACAGGCAGGTACACGGCATGCTCGTGGCTTGACACCTGGGCAACCACCTGCCGGGCAGCATCCACCTTACGTAATACTAGGTTAGGAGCACGAGCGCACAGACCATGACACAGAGGAGGCACAACCCAAGAAGCGATCAATCAAATTCGTTCAGGGAAGCAATTTGGGTGGACTGGGCTGAATCCAAACTTCGATAGCCTCCCCCCCCTCCAAATCCCCCACGACCATCAATCAACATAGGTAGACGACGCATCACGACCCGTCGCCCAATATCACCCTACGATTGTATGAGGGTCCCACCACCCCGATAACTGCAAATCCCTGCACCTTGGCCGCCGACCCGTCTGCCTCGCCATGCAGGCGCCGTAGCTTTCCACTCCTCCAACTCAGCGACAGACGCGACCTGGCGGGGTTCGTCAACAACACCCAACTCAAAGCGACGCAGCGACGCCTTCAGACCACCTTCCCTTTCTCTCCCTCTCCCCCTCTCCCCTTCTCCCCTTCTCCCCCTCTCCGCGCTATACGAACCCCTCCGGAATCACGAAGCGTATCTGCTGGCGCGTCAGGTCCTGCCATGATGTCCTCGTCCTCCGGTGCCCCGGAGTCGTGGATCTCTTCATTTTGCTCGCTTCTGGGACACGAGTACTTTGCAGAGGTGTCCGAGGAGTTTATCGAGGATGATTTCAATCTCACTGGGTTGCAAAATCAAGTGGCCATGTACAAGGAAGCACTTGAGGTACGTTTCCTCCACCCGCTGTACCGTACCCCTGGTTGATACTGACTGACAAATTATTATAGATGATACTCGATGTCGAGCCTGAGGAAGACGAAGACGAGGACGAAGATGAGGAAGACGAGGAGGACGAGTCCATAGAAGGAGTCGACCGTATCCGACATGGCGAGCGCCGAAACCATAGCCGCATCGCCAGTGACCTCTCCGTCATCGAATCTTCTGCCGAGATGCTCTACGGACTGATTCACCAACGCTTCATCTGCTCTCGTGCCGGCATTCAACAGATGTCGGAGAAGTATGAACTTGGTCATTTCGGCGTTTGTCCTCGCAACTACTGCGAACAGTCTCGGACACTTCCAGTAGGGCTATCGGATATACCGGGCGAAGAGACAGTCAAGCTGTTCTGCCCTTCCTGCCTCGATGTCTACGTACCCCCGAACAGCCGATTCCAAACGGTCGATGGCGCCTTCTTCGGCCGCACGTTTGGCGCGCTCTTTCTCCTCACCTTCCCCGAATACGACCTTACGAAGCGAGGTGCGGACGTGTTAGCAGGTGCCCGTATTAGCGACGATGACAAGGACATGCTCAATGGGATGTATACATGCAATATTGCGCCGGGCCTGGGAAGCAACAAGATCTACGAGCCTCGCATCTACGGGTTCCGTGTGTCGGAGGTGGCGCGATCCGGCCCCCGGATGCAGTGGTTAAGAGACAAGCCGGACGATATCACGGAACTGGACGAGGCGCGCCGGTTCGCGGAGAGCAACCCGGACAGCGATGACGACGACGAAAGCATGAACCTGAACGGACGACCTGTGCGAAGATTACGGACTAGACAGAGAAGACATGGTCAGACAGGAAGTCCCATGACGCTGGAGGCCAACGGTGCGGAGTCGGAGCTTTGAGGAAACATGATGGCCGTTAGACTATTCCTTCTGAGTCTCGCGTCTACGCGAAAATAAGAATGCGAGCTTCACCCCAACTCATCACTCTGTCTAGTCTTACTCATCGACTGGTCTAACTAAGAACTGCCCGAGATCTCTCTACTTCGCGTGAGCTCGTCGTATCCCTGCCGGCTCGCCTGAATATAGGGAGGTCACGTCGAGGTAGATAAACAAATGGTTTCGAGATACCAACCAGGAAAGGACTGACTGAACAACCCCCCCTACCTACGTCTTCTACCTTGCATGGCCGGCGTTGGCAACTTTCCCATCCGTCCCCCCTGACGCTTTGATTTTTTTTTTTTTTTTGGGCTGGCTTCTGATTGCGCGCGTGGTTCAGCATCTGAGGCAAAAGAGGAAACCCCGGTGGATGGACGGACGGACGGACGGAAACACGAAATCATGTGTGTTTTTTGTGGATATGAGATGTCAAAGTAGACATGATGCTCTCCTGTCACTAGTGCTAGAGAGCCCCAAAGCTCTTGTAGACTGTAACAATGCATCGTAATAAAACTGATTCTTTTACCATCGTTGGTGTCCTCCGGTTTTACTGCGTATAAACTGACGTATGCACACAAGCTTCGCCTCGGGCCCGATCTCGCGGGCGTTCCCTTCCTGGGCTACCGGGAATGCTCACTTACACGGCAGAGGGTAGATCACCAAGTGCTCCCAGAAGCAAAGCTATTTCATCAGAGGACCACCGCATATTGTTTCAGGACTCGTTATGCTGTGTATATAATTAGCAACTCGGTAATCCATCTGATCTGACCAGGACGAGGAGGTATGGCAAATCGTTCTACGAATTGTTGGATCGTCGGGATCGAAGACATGGTAAGCCATAGTACGGTTGGATTATACATAGGAGCTCCTCCTCCTGACTGATCGCCTATATGGATTTTCTAGAGACATGGGCGATTACATAACCGGTAACGGCTTGGGCAGACGGCTGCCTGTCGGTATCTTCCTTAACTGCCTGGCTGCTGCATATCGAGCGAGCCCCATAATATCTGCTTGACGTCTGTTACGGTACTGATCTTCATACCTAAATTTAGTGATATCTGATGTAGTGATCCGCGGTAACTGTAGTAGTAGCTGGACAGGGAGAGCCGACGTCTGACGTAAACAAGGCTGTGGCTTACCGGGTTGGGGGGGATCTTCCTGGTGCCGGTCGTGAGGCTTGCTTATTCCAATGTAGCAGTTGAAGAGCCGGATCTGGGGATAGGGCTGGGCTGCATGATGCTACCGGCTTCCTCAGCTCGGTATAACGTATGAGACGTTAAGGTAGGCAGCCAGACAGCCCCCATACGACCGGGGTTTTTCACCCCCCTATCTGCAGGATACCCAATATCACCACCGAGCCTCCGCCTTCTACCACGCATAGATACGATAAAGATAAAGATGAACAATTACATCATCATCATCAACCAACGACCTCTAAACAGACCTCATGCAGCCAGCTGCGACACTACCGCTGAACACAAGACCGGGCGAACAACAGAACGCGCCCGGGCCCTATCTAACGTTAAGTAAGTACAACCTCGTAGTTAGAGGATAGCGACCAATCAGATATATAGACGGCGCCCGCATCCCGCTTACGTGCATACGTGCATACATACAGACGGACAGGCAGGCGCGCGAGATGATGAACGCGCTGGAATGCCTGGCTGCCTGTCGGTCGCCGCAGGCTTGCATTCACGTACATGTACGTAGGGTCGGCCATCCCACATCCACTCCTTCGATGTCACCGGGTGACGCAGGGAGTTAGCTAGCTAGTATCGTCGCGGCCGTTGTGCCTGTGTTGTTTTGTGTCGTGTCGTGTCGTGTCGTGTCGTGTCGTTCCGTTTCTGGCACCGACAGATGGACGTTGGCAAGTTGAGACGCGCGACAACATCACAGACACTTACTTGGTAAGTTCATAGGTTTGCGTCTTGCGGTGCTGACTCTCCAGAGTTATCACCTGCTAGAGCTGGCTGGGCCACTGCATGGACGGAGTGTTGTCGGTTTTCTGCCGGACTGGCCGCCTGCGACTTAACTTACTACGTACGGAGATAAGTACGGTATCTCCGCCTCCCACTGCTTCCCCATGTTGGAGTTGAGGATCCCTACAAACTTTTTTTATTTTGTCTTCTTACATAAAACTTTCTGGTAGGGTGTGTGGACACGGATACTTCGTGCAGCGTATGGATTCATCTAGGCACTCCCGCTCGCCTCGTTTCATGTCCATCGTCTACAGCTACCCGTTGATCAGTGTGCGTTCCTTTTAAAGACCAACTAGCGGGGTGTCCTTAAAAGGAATCGCACACGGACCAACGAGTAGCACAGGAGTAATAAAAGAAAGATGAAAGATAAAATGCCCTGGTTCAGGTCCAGATACGAAGTACACGGGCCGCGGTGCTAAGCACGGGCAGCTAGGGCAGCTAGGGTCTAGAATCTCAACGAATCGGATGTACACACTTGGAGATCTAGCTGAACCATCACGTGAATGATGCTCATACTGATCCAAGATGAGACCAATAAACGCCATACGCAGCCTGCACTAACTGATCCCAAATATCGACCTGGGGGACCCTGATCACTACGTTGGGGGGCCGTCTCCCACTTCGTTGTTTGTACCCCAAGACAACTATCTACTATGCATGTAGAGCTCATTGGAGTAGATGTTGCATCGTGCTAACTGCAGTATGTACGTGTAGGTTGACGGCCAGGCTGTCAGCGTCACCTCAGTCTACTAGTCGCGTCTCCTGACTGCCTTTCTGGGCAGCCTTCTGGAGCAGGCAGCGAGTGGTGGTGGAGCGCATGAATGTCTTGCTAAGCTAGAAAATGCCGTGTACCTGGATCTCCACCGGCGGCGGGTGGCAGCGCCGGCGGCATCATTTTTAATCACCTTGATTCCACGCGCGTCTGCGGCTCTGCCATTGGCCGGTCAGGAGAAACCGTGGCCACTATGCAGTATACTAGGTAGTTGTATAGTAATACGCGGGTGGGTATAGTAGGAAAAACGAAGGGGACGTCCAACGTTTTGCTCCGAAGCCAAGTACCGACCGAACCAGCCTCCGCCCGCCGCCGCATGGGCGCCGATTGTGAAACATAGGCATCCCCCCAGCCCAGCCCAACGTCGTTTGGTTGGGCCCTGCCTTTGTGGTGGGCTATCGGAGGGATTTCGATCCCGTCAACCCCACGTTGCGTTGCGCCGGCGGCCGCAGATGGACGGTCGAAGCTCAGCGGAAGAATATGCTGCGACTGGGAGAAAAACATGCTGTGTCTTGGAGATGTGACAGGCATGCTCTGGCCGGATGAGTCGAATCTCCAATATTGATGACCGCTCCACTCCATGGGGGGGGGGGCCCCATATCGGGCTTCGGTTCCCTATCCTGGCCATCTCTTCCTGCATCGTGCATTAGTCGGGGAATTAGTCGGGTCACCGAGGGGCCAGACAGTCGGCCAATTGGGAGAAGTTCGGGTATACCGCTTCCCTATCGGTTGGCCCCGGCCCACTACCCAGCAGCCCAGCAGCCCAGCAGCTCTTTGCGAACTGTGAACAGTGGAATGGACCGCTAATGCCCATCATGGACCTACCTAGCGACCTACCTAACGAACGAACGGGCGAACTAGAAATTTCTCCCGTCCGTCGTGGCCCGCCAATGGCCGCCTAACCACCACCACCACCACCAAGCACTTCCATGGAAGACCCTCCCCGCGCGGCCGCGAGACGAAACGAAACGAAACGAAGAGCCGGGGCTCCTTCCCCACCGCTCTTGTGCTTGCACGCAATCCCTATACAGCATCACGCGCGTCCAGCAGCCAGCAGGTTTTTCGATCCATCCACACCGATCGCTTGTCACCGCATTGGAACATTACAAACGCAAAGCTGCGCTATCATCCTGAGTCATAATGAGTCTGCTATGGTTATATTGATTGCCTCAGCTTTATTCGTGTGAACGCGAGCTGCTGCTGCTGCTGCTGCTGCTGCGTGCGCAGGTCATCCATTTTTTATGATATACATACATATCTGCGCGTTACCATGCCAGTTAGTGTACGGAGTATGGATGGAGATAGGCTGATAGGTCCCTACGAGTTGTATACAGTCCGTACCTGAGATGGATGTCTTTGGTTGATGTTGGGAGACCCACCTCGGCGGGTGCCCTTGCCGGTACGGGGCAATGGGGTGATGGGATGCGAAATCCGGGTCGCCTGCTACCAGAAATTGCCTACACGGTGGCAAGCGAAGCACCTGCCTAGTCCCCTACATAGTTACATCCAATATAATACGCAGTAGATACATAGGTCAGTTCTGTGTAGCGATAGCGGGTTTGGGGCATCCGACTGCCCTGCTTGCTCGATGACGGAAGCGCGTGGGTAGAAGAGGGTTAGGTAGTTAGGTAGATAGAAGAAGGTACCGTTCCCTTGTCCAGCACAAAAAGCGGTATGACCAAGGTAGGCATACTTACAAGCAAACAAGGTCCTGCCGTGCTTCGGTATCGCGCACGGGATGCTGGTGCCGGTATGTGGGGGGGGGGGAGAGAGAGAAGAGAGAGAGATGGGTACACACCGAGTGCGTCAACAAAGACAACTAACTCCCACAGCAACTGGGGAAAGCTTCATGTCGAAAAAACGTTATCCACACTGCGCTAGCCAGGGTGGCCATGTGGACTTTAGGCCAATAACTCCGTACACACATGGATGGGTACATCTGAGTGAGTTCTAGTACAGATGTCAGATGTAGGGCTCCATAGACTCACTCTCAATCACCCCCTACCTACGCTGCCAGGCTGCCTACCTACTTCGTCCATCCCATAGTAGTAGCCCTAATAAGGGTCAGTCAGATATTGGATGCATCCATTCATAGTGGGGCGACGCTGGAGGTTAGGTATGGAATGGAGGTCTAAGTGCTACTCTCTAACCTACGTCCCATACATACATATGTAGGTAGAATGCTTCCGATGGCCAGATGGGAACTTTTCCCTCTCTTCCCACCTCTTGATTGATAATCCGATCACCACACACCAAGGGAGAGAAAGAGAGAGAGAGAGAGAGAGAGAGAGCGTGTGCGGTCGCCAAGGAGGAAATCGCCCAAGCGCTCATCGGCCGGGTACTTGCGCTTCTTCCTATTAGAGGCAACCGAATCCCTCACCTTTTTCTTGACCGAAAGGGTTGCTTGCTTGCCTGCCTTCGACTGAAGCGCTTCGTATAACTCCCGGCACCTGCGTCGCCCCGCCGTTTGCGTTGCTGCGGTTTTGCCGTAGCTCGCATTCCTACCTCGCCTATCCGCCTATCCGGCCTGTGCTCTTATACGCCGTAGCTGCGCCGTTGCATCAACCCCAGGAGTCGCCATTCTGATTATCGCCGCCATCGCCGGCTGCCGGATTTCGGAGAAGCTTTTGTACACCATTTACGCTTGGGGATCATTGCGCGCGCGGGAGTTCTCTGTTCCATTGATCGTTATTTGCTTTTCTTTTTTTTGGTCTGGTGGGAGTCGGCGTAGCCGCTGAGACGAGACAATGTCTGAGAATGATCTGGAGAACCAGGTCCAGACGGGGCCAATGGAAGAGCCGCCGCGACAGCCCGACGGGGGATCTACGCCTTCCGCCAAGGGCGTACGGCCGCCATCGTCGTCCAACGCAACAGTCACGTCGAACCTGGAGGATCAGCGCGAGGCGGCCAGACAGAAGAACCCTGACGGGTTCTCGCACGCCCAGACCGGCGTCTCGGTGGAGCAGGCCCAGGCAGACTTCGCCGAGCTGCAGAGGGAACTGACCGGATTGTCCAGGGCGAGCCGCGCCAGCATCGGCAGCCGGAAAGATGCCGGGGGGCGCGATCCGGAGAAATGCGCCCAGGCGTCCGTCGCGTCGCCCGAGTCCGAGAGCTCGGACGATGTCTTCGACCTGGAAGCCTCTCTGCGGGGCGGGCTGGAGGCCGAGGAACAGGCGGGGATCAAGCCTAAGCACGTCGGTGTCTACTGGGACGGGCTGACCGTCAAGGGCATGGGCGGCACCGCCAACTTCGTGCAGACGTTCCCGGATGCCTTCAGGAACTTCGTCGACTACTGGACGCCCCTGATGAGCCTGCTCGGAAAGGGACACAAGGGCACCGAGGTCACTCTGCTCCACGGCTTCAAAGGCGTCGTCAAGCCCGGCGAGATGGTGCTCGTTCTCGGAAAACCCGGCTCCGGCTGTACCACCTTCCTAAAGTCCATCGCGAATCAGCGGTGGGGCTATACCGGTGTAACCGGCGACGTTTTGTACGGCCCGCTCGACGCCAAGGAGTTCAAGCAGTACCGGGGCGAGGCCGTCTACAACCAGGAAGACGACATCCACCATGCTACACTGACTGTCGAGCAGACCCTCGGGTTTGCCCTCGATACGAAGATGCCTAATAAGCTGCCGGCGGGCACCAACAAGAGGAAGTTCAAGGACGACGTGATTTCTATGCTTTTAAAGATGTTTAACATTGAGCACACGAGGAAGACGGTTGTTGGTGATGCGTTGGTCCGTGGTGTGTCCGGCGGTGAGAGGAAGCGTGTCTCGATCGCTGAGATGATGATAACCAATGCTTGTGTACTATCGTGGGATAACAGCACACGAGGCCTCGATGCGAGTACGGCTCTGGATTTCGTCAAGTCGCTCCGGATCCAAACCAACCTTTACAAGACGTCCACTTTCGTCTCCCTATATCAGGCTTCCGAAAACATCTACAAGCAATTCGACAAGGTCCTGGTTATCGACTCTGGCAGGCAAGTCTACTTCGGCCCCGCCAAGGATGCGCGGTCCTACTTCGAAGGGCTTGGATTCCTCCCCCGCCCGCGCCAGACGACTCCCGATTACGTGACCGGCTGCACCGACGAGTTCGAGCGTGCTTACTCGAACGGGCACTCGCCGCAGAACGCCCCGCACAGCCCCGAAACTTTGGCAGATGCTTTCGAAAAGTCTAACTACGCTACCCAACTGAGCACGGAGATGGCCGAATACAAAGAGAACCTTGACCGCGAGTCTTCCCGCTACCATGACTTCCGCACGGCAGTCCGTGAGAGTAAGCGAAGTGGCGCCAAACACTCGGTATACAATGTCGGATTCCATCTACAGGTTTGGGCTTTGATGAAACGGCAATTCGCCCTGAAGCTGCAGGATAAGCTGGGTCTCTCGCTCTCGTGGTTCCGGGCCATCATCATCGCCATCGTACTGGGCACTCTGTATCTGAACCTCCAACAGACCTCAGCCAGCGCGTTCAGCAAGGGCGGTCTTCTGTTCGTCGCGCTGCTGTTCAACGCCTTCCAGGCGTTCTCCGAATTGGGCTCTACTATGACTGGGCGCCCCATCGTGAACAAGCACAAGGCCTACGCGTTCCACCGGCCCTCAGCGCTATGGATCGCGCAGATCTTCGTGGACACCGCCTTCTCGGCCGTCCAGATCCTGGTCTTCTCCATCATCGTCTACTTCATGACCGGCCTGACGAGGACCGCGGGGGCGTTCTTCACGTTCTATCTCCTGATCCTGGTCGGCAACATCGCCATGACGCTCTACTTCCGGATCATCGGCTGCCTGAGCCCGGACTTCGACTACGCCATCAAGTTCGCCGTCGTCACCGTCACGCTGTTCATCCTGACCTCCGGCTACCTGATCCAGTACCAAACGCAGCAGGTCTGGCTGCGGTGGATCTTCTGGATCAACGCGCTGGGTCTGGCCTTCTCCAGCATGATGGCGAACGAGTTCGGCGGCAGCACGATGACCTGCTCGTCGGAGTCCCTGGTTCCTTCTGGACCTACCTACGGTGATGTTAACCATCAGGTCTGCACCCTGGCTGGCTCAACCCCGGGAACTCTGGAAGTCAGCGGCTCCGCTTATATCACGCAGGGATTCTTGTATGCCCCAGAAGATCTCTGGAGGAATTTTGGTATCATTGTGGCGATCATCGTCTTCTTCCTCGTTATGAACGTGGTACTAGGCGAGTTTGTTAAATACGGGATGGGCGGCAACCAGGCCAAGGTCTTCGCAAAGCCGAACGATGAGCGGAAGGCGCTTAACGACGCTCTTAACGAGAAACGACTCCAACGTCAGAAGTCTAAGAAGGAGGAGGGCGGAAGCGCTTTAAAAATCGAATCTTCTAGCATTCTGACTTGGGAGGATCTCAACTACGACGTCCCCGTTCCCGGTGGTACTCGACGGTTGCTCAACAGCGTGTACGGCTACTGCAAACCCGGCCAGCTCACTGCCCTGATGGGTGCGTCAGGAGCTGGAAAGACCACGTTGCTGGACGTCTTGGCTTCGAGGAAGAACATCGGAGTCATCCATGGTGACGTTCTCGTCGACGGCGCAAAGCCCGGTAAGGAATTCCAGAGGTCGACTTCGTACGCCGAGCAACTCGACATGCACGATCCCACGCAGACGGTCAGGGAGGCACTGCGGTTCTCTGCCGACCTCCGACAGCCGATCGAGACGCCTAGTGAGGAGAAGTATGCCTACGTCGAGGAGATCATCGCACTGTTGGAAATGGAGCATATTGCGGACTGCATTATTGGAACACCCGAGGCAGGTCTTACGGTCGAACAGCGCAAGCGTGTGACAATCGGTGTCGAGTTAGCCGCCAAGCCCCAGCTCCTACTCTTCTTGGACGAGCCCACCTCAGGCCTCGACAGCCAGAGCGCTTTCAACATTGTCCGTTTTCTGAAGAAGCTCGCGGCGGCCGGACAGGCTATCCTCTGCACGATCCATCAACCGAATGCCGCCCTTTTCGAGAACTTCGATCGTCTGCTCCTCCTCCAGAGAGGAGGCCGCTGTGTATACTTCGGGGATATCGGTAACGATGCTCATATTCTCCGCGATTATCTGGCGCGACATGGCGCCATCGCCGGCCCGTCCGAGAACATTGCCGAATTCATGCTCGAGGCTATCGGTGCCGGAAGTGCCCCTCGTATTGGCAGCCGGGACTGGGCGGATATATGGACAGACAGCCCGGAACTCGCGAACGTCAAGGACACCATCTCCCAGTTCAAGGAGTCTCGCAGAGAAGCTACCTCGCAGGTCGACCCCTCGCTGCAACGCGAATACGCGTCGCCCCTGCTGCATCAGCTGAAGATCGTCATCAAGCGCACGAACCTGGCGTACTGGCGCTCGCCCAACTACCTCTTCACGCGCCTCTTCAACCACGTCGCCATCGCCGTGCTGACGGGGCTGACGTACCTGCAGCTCGACGGCTCGCGGTCGTCGCTGCAGAACAAGGTGTTCGTCATGTTCCAGATCACGGTGCTGCCGGCGCTGCTGATGCCGCAGGTCGAGGTCATGTTCGTCGTCAAGCGCGCCATCTTCTTCCGCGAGCAGCTGAGCAAGATGTACAGCACCGCCACCTTCACCCTCGCCATGGTCGTCGCCGAGCTGCCCTACTCCGTCCTCTGCTCCGTCGTCTTCTTCCTGCCGCTGTACTACGTGCCCGGCTTCCAGGCCGAGTCCGCGCGCGCGGGGTACCAGTACTTCATGGTGCTGATCACGGAGCTGTTCGCCGTGACGCTGGGCCAGGTGCTCGCGTCGATCAGCCCCTCGGCGTTCGTGGCGAGCCAGTTCGACCCCTTCATCGTCATCACCTTCGCGCTCTTCTGCGGCGTCACCATCCCCGCCCCGCAGATGCCCGGGTTCTGGCACGCCTGGCTCTACCAGCTCGACCCCTTCACCCGCCTCATCGGCGGCACCGTCACCACGGCCCTCGACGGCCTCGCCGTCGACTGCCGCCCCGAGGAGCTCAACGCCTTCTCCGCGCCCCCGGGCACCTCGTGCGGCGAGTACATGCAGGACTACTTCGCCAACGGCGGCCTCGGGTACCTCGTCGATAACGCCACCAGCGCCTGCCAGTACTGCGCCTACAAGGTCGGCAACCAGTTCTACGAGCCCCTCGGCTTCACCTACGCTAACCGCTGGCGCGACCTGGGCATCTTCGCGGCGTTCGTGGGGAGTAATTTGATTATTCTGTTTGCAGCGGTATGCCTCTCTTTTTCCTTCCTCCCCTCCCTTCATCAGTCACTAGGTGGTGCTGAGTTGAATGCTGACGTGTTCCAAATTATAGGGCCGATACCTGAACTTCAACCGGAGATAACGCGATGATGTGTACGAAGAGACGAGAGGAGAAGAGGGAACATACATTTATACCTACTTACATACATACATACATACGCTTACGTACTTCACGACTGTACGAAATTGATACTGATATTTGATATCCCCACCGTTAATAAAGGACGATAGAGAAAACATGTGGACGGGACCGAGTCCGACACACGCATTCGGTCACCTGGGCTACTATTAGTTTAGGCTTTTACGCAGTCGGCTGCATGGGTTATTATTAGATATAGATCGGAGTCGCATGAGAGAGACTGGGTCTTGAATAAGACAGACGGTCGAGTACAAGGGACCTTGGATAAGAGGATCCCGCTCGGCCTGATTGAATAAAATCCGTCAACTTTTCATCATGCTGCTTTCGTGAGATCACTTGGGGTCTGCGCTCACGATTGATTCTAACTACAGTATGGGCTGCCGTATGCTATGGCTCGCTTAGTCGTCTTTGCAGCGAACATGAGAGGTTAACAGGGACAGGATGATGGGGTATGCTGCTGTCGCAACCGCTATATGTAGCGGGAGCGGGGGAAAAAAAAAGCATCGAAACGAGTCAATTTCATATCAATCATCAACGTCAACACCATCAAGCTCATCCAGAATGGCCTTCTTAACCGCCTCATCCGCCCAGCTCATCTCGACGCCGTTGCGAGCGAGCCTCACCATATCAGCCTTGCTCATACCGCAGTAGCGGTACACCTTCTCCATGGCGCCGTCGATCCAGACGTCGTGCATGTACGTCGGGTCGTCGCTGTTAACACAGAACCTGACGCCCGCGTCCCACAGGCGCCTGATCTTCGGGAACAGCACCCCCGCCGCCTGGCGCCGGTGGTACGCGTGCGGGCACAGGGTCAGCGGGATGTCGCGCGCCAGGAGCCCCGCGACGAGCGCGCCGTCGTCGTCGGCCGCGTTCAGCCCGTGGTCGACGCGGTCGGCGCCCGCGCCGCCGCACACGGCGAAGATGGCCTCATGTATGTGCGAGGCCGCGTCCTTCTGGTCCACGTCGCAGTGCAGCGTCACGCGCAGCCCGTCCCGCTTCGCCCGCCGGAAGGCCCGCTCGAAGAGCAGCGGCGGCCGCTCGTACTCGTTCGCCGCGAGCCCGACTGCGTGGAAGAGCCCCTGCCCCCCTGGGATCGTGGACCAGGGTCGTGCGGCCTGTTGCGCTTGCTGGTGTCACTCATTCATTCATTCGTCGATCGTTCTGCTTGGTAGCTTCCTTCCCCGAGCTGAGCAGCCGGGGAGGGGATAATCAAGAGGGAAAGACTTGGGTATGCTCGGAGTTCATGGGAGACTGACCTCGTACGCCGCGATACCCTCCTCGACCGGACGATCGCGGATGAAGCAGAAGATCCAATTACTGCGGACGCCGAACCTCTCCGCGCCGTCGCGCTGGGCCCTCAGGTAGCCGTCCAGCACAGTGGCGGCGGGGATGCCGCGCGGGAGGTAGGCCTGCAGGTCGAAGAAGGGCTCGGCGTAGCGGACGTTGAGCTCGGCGGCGCGCCGCAGGTAGGCCATGCCGAGTTCGTAGAAGTCGTCCTCGGCGCACAGCGCCCGCGTGCCGGCGAAGTAGGCCTCGAGGAAGGTGGGGCGGCCGTCGTCGCCGTGGACCTCCCGCCGGTGGTTGTACGTCACGCGGTACGAGTCCACCAGCGCCTCGTAGCTGGCGTACGGCAGCGCCACGCCGTTGCGCTGCGCTAGCTTCCACCGCAGCGCCGGGGTCAGCGTCCCCTCGATGTGCACGTGCAGCTCTACCTTGGGCAGCTGCGCGATGAAGGGCGATACCGCGAGGCCGTTCATCTTCTATCGCGACCGACGGCTTTTATCCAACTAACTAGATAATATGCGCGGCTCGATGATAATGTGGTAGTTACGGCAATGTTCGAATGGACGAGACGACGTAGGTATGTCGGAGCCTCCCGGAGGGTGGGTTCGTCGGGACGTGGTTCAGAAAGACCGATGTCGCAGTCGGATGCTAGTTGTTACCCTGTATCACTATCACGACAACTTCGATACACAGCTTATCGGAGGGGACATGATGCTAGTAAACTAGGCGGCATCATCCAACACATGCGAGATCTCGACTGTACATCGAGTCATCAAAAGATAAGAAACAGAGCTAGCCTCTCCTGATGGGGGCTCCATGAACTGAGCTAAGGCGGCGGAACTCCCCAATCGTGCCATTGCCCAGACGCCAGCGACATACTCCTCTCATAGATGCTCTGAGGAAAATAGGGAAGATGAATCTGGCGCTGAGGTAACGGAGAGAGGTTTTGCCGATGTTTATGTAGCAGTCTGAGTGCATAGGGGCAGTGTATCCGGTGTTGTGGCTGATCCACCGCGAGGGGTTATTCGTGAAGCATTCTCGAAGCCTTCTCTTCTACCTACTTAATTACCAACGGCGGCTTAGGCCCAAGGGCCCCCTACCCCCCTACCGTTACTGTAGTGGACTGTCGCGCTACCCCGCACTTTCATTCACGGCCTACCTACTGTAGGTACATAACCCTGGTAATCAACCTCATCTACAGCTACTTCGTAGGTATGGAGGGACGGAGGTATGTGTGCCCCTTATTATGAATGCTCCTCATACACGTACGAACCTGCCGAAGTGACGAGATAACTCCTGACTTGGAATGATAGGATGATCAGGACTTTTTCTGGCATGTGAATACTTGGTATGTGCACTGCCACTACCAGCCCTATGGCCTGGCTGTATGGTAAACATCCACAGCAGACGCCACATCCCTAGCCAGGTACGCAGTATGGATGTTCAGAATGTAACGCCAATTTTGTCTACTGTGCGATAGCATTCACTTTCCACTGTATAGCTGCATAGCCTATCTCACGCGCACGCCTGCGAGATGGGCGTTTCGGTCTTACCGTTGTCTCTGACCAGCTACATCACGGTACAGCGAGCCGCTGTAGCTCCTCTCACCTCTCATACCTACGCGTTTATGCCGAATGCCGGATCGATGCGTTCACATGACGACGTTGGTCCGTGGCCGAGACACAGTACCTAGGCCACGGCCGACTTATATGTACGGTAACTCTCCTGATTGGCTAGGTGGACATGGCAGACATGGGCTGGCTTGGCTTATTTGGCTACCACATACGGAGTATGTAATAGGCGTAACGGTACATACAGATGTTACTGTTAGGATAACTTCTTACCCGGACATTTACGGTGTGTAGAAGGTGCTTGAAGCAATCGTCAGAGACAACCATCCTGCGATCCTGTTCAATTACGTACTTTGACACGCAGATGCAGCATGAACAGATGACGATCCTCTCTGCCTGGTATCTTGGCTGCAAGTGTCCAGGCAGCCAGGAGGTAGACCGTCACGCAAGTACCTAAACCACCACTGCATTGGAATCTCTATGAAGGCATCCATATCTATGGTTACCTCCTATCCCACTCGCCCGGACTACCAGCAGTTAGATTTATTTCCACGCATGTAGGTATCTATCTATCCGATGATATGATTATGATTAACTAGGTAAGTCGCGAATTCAGGAGCCGTGAAATTTTAATTACGTGGGGAGAGGGGGAGGGTCATCAGGACCCCGACAACATCCAATGTTGCTGCCTGGCCAGAGCTGTGCAGGCAGAACACGGTCTGCATGCTACGTGTTAGAAATGTACCTGTTCATCCAATGTATACAGGAACTTGTGAAAGCATAACCAAACAAAGAAGAGATTCATCGAATAGTAATCTACGTGAAGATTCTTATATAACGAGTTTTACGACTGCTACTTAGCGGGCGGTGGAGTCACGACCCCTTCGGCTTTTGGCTGGAAAAAGTAATCAAGCGGGACATCTATAATAGCGGGACAGAGCAATGTGCCCTGGGAGCGATATCAAGTACCTATACATACTGACATAGATGGGAATGTACAATATGCCCTACATAGCGGCATACTACCTACACATGTACATGTCTACTGCGTACTATGCGTATGTAAAAGGATTGACCCCACGGGCCGCCGATTCAGTCAGTCAGTGAGGCCGGTAGTTTGGCTCGAGCGGGTATTGCAAATCAACCCATCGTCCACTCCAATTGCCAGGCCGCAAGGTCTGCACGGCGGCACGCGTATGTGGTACATACACCCATGGCGGTAGGTATGGTAGGTATGTTCTTCCCGTTCGAGGCTGGTGGAAGCGTTTAGATTGGGCTTATGATCGACCTTCGACAGACTGGGCCATCAAACTCCTCGAGCAGTCTGTGTGCCATGGAGAGGTTGCCTAACTCCAGTCACTGCTGACCATTCCGTACTCCGTACAGATCTGTACTCTGTCGTTCTTTCACTCGTTTCGAGGGCCTATCGTGTTCTCTTCCACTCGTTATCCATTGCCAGCCTGAACACACGGGGCAACTCCAGCAACCGCGATGGACGCCAGACCTTCTTCGCCGCGGCGCCATTTATCCGCCGACAGTGTAGAGCTCCAAAAGCTGCCACCATCCGTCCAGGTTAGTGAGAAGCCGGAGGATGTGTACGAGTATTCGCAGACTGCCGCCAGGGCACGGGACCCAGAGATTCCCGGCGGCAACAGTCTGATAGGCATACGTGGTGGCCGCCTCCGTTCATTAGCCCACTGGTACAAGGAAATATTGCAGATGGTCACCGGCGCCGCCACCGTGATTGCCATCGCCGTGCTCCTCCACCAATTTGACCACGAGGAGCAGCCACAATGGTTGACGAGCCTGACGCTCAACTCGGTAGTCGCCATATTAGGGACTCTGCTGAGGGGATCGCTCGTTGCCGTGCTTGAGGAGGGTATGGCATACCCGGAATGGATATGCTGCGAAGAATCCTCTGCTGACTTGATCGAACACCAGTGATGGGCCAGTTCAAGTGGTCCTGGTTCACCAAGCCACGTCCGCTATCAGACCTGACAAGGTTCGATAATGCCGCGCGGGGCCCTTTGGGAGCCTTCGAGTTCCTCGTCTCGATCCCACGCTTGTGAGCGCAACATGGATAGAAGTCTCCCCGCCGTGGCAGCGCTGACGTTGCTCAGGAACCTACCGACCGTCGGTGCCGTGATCACCATCATATCGCTGGCGACCAGCGCCTTCACGCAACAAGCGATCCGATCCCTGCCCTGCTCAAAGCCTGTGTGGGAAGGCGAAGCATACATACCGACCGCTCAGACCTTGGACAACAGGAGCGTGGTTTTTAGCATGTATGAGCAGATCAATGATGATGGGGTTACCGGGAGCATACACGTCGATCGAGAGATGAGCGCGGCCCTTGTCGGCGGCTTGAGCCAGCTCGACCGCGCCCCGCTCGCCTCGACGGGCTGCGCGACGGGGAACTGTTCTTTTTCGCAGGTGGACGGAGTTGCCTACACTACTCTCGGCATTAGTAGCCGGTGTGTCGACGCCACGTCCAACATACGACAATACAGAATAGGAGACAACGAGTCGGAATACCGACTGCCGAACGGATTGTCGTTGAGCTGGTGTGATGATTGCGACGTATCCGCCCCGGAGTCAGGCGGAACAGTTAGGAAAGGCCGCTGGACTGCGGTGTTTAATGGATCGGTCAACGAATACGACCACAGGATTAGCGACGTCGGCGATTACAAGGTTGCAGGCATCACGCCGGATACCGCTGGGCCAGGTTTCAAGTCAGCCTTCGGACACATATCCATGCTGATGCCCACTCTCCGGCGATGCCAGCCTATTCGGAAACCAGACGAGAGCCAGCCCGACGCCAGCAGCGCCGAATCCGACTGCGACGAATCACCGCTCTTTGTCGAGGACGTTCCGGAGGAGTGGGGTATGATGGCCGCGGTATGCTGGATCTACCCCAGCATCCAGGACTACACCGGCGAGGTCGTCAACGGCCGCCTGGTCGAGACCCAGGTCGGCGAGCCGCAGCTGCTGCCCAACTTGAACCCGTCGACGTCGGCCACGGGGTACGGGGCGTACGTCTACGGGTACAAGAACCCGTGCCGCATGTCCCGGTACGAATTCGACGTCGACGACCGCGAGAGCTGGCACCCGGACGCCGACCCGTTCGAGATCGTCGACATGATCACGCAACGGAACTGGACGGTGCCCAAGCAGTGCCTCTACGGGCTCGACTTCAACTTCCACCTGGCCGCGGAGCAGCTCATCCACAACGTCTTCACCGACGACAGCTGCATGCCGACCGAGGGCAAGGGCAGCATGGTGTGCAAGTCGTGGTGGCTCGACAGCTTCTGGAACCACCGCGAGCCGACGATCGAGAGCATCGGCGCGGTCATGGCGGGCGGCGCGGCGGCCATGTCGCACCGCATCCGCGCCATTGGGCAGGACTTCTACCAGCGGCCGAGCCGGGCGACGGGCGTGGCGACGCAGTTCTACGTGTGCACGGGTGTCGACTGGTCGTGGCTGCTCTTCCCCTTCTTCATGATCCTGGCGACGGCGGCGCTGCTCGCGGCCACCATGGCCAAGAACTGGCGGGAGGGCGTCGTGCCGCCCGCCTGGAAGTCGAGCGTCATGCCGCTGCTGTTCTACGGCCTCGACGACCGCGCCCGCGCCCGCGAGCTGCTCGACGCCTCCCAGCTCGGCAAGCTGGCCGACAGGGTCGAGGTCCGCTTCGCCGCCCAGGACGACGGCTGGCGCTTCGCCACGGGCACGAGGTCGCAGTCACAGTCACAGTCACAGCCGGACGAAGATCCCACCACGACGGTACGGAACAGGAATTCGGCGACGTGAGCGCGGCGGAGGGAAAGGAGGAGAGGGAGGGAGAAGAAGAAGAAGAAGGGGAAGGGAGAGCGATATCCGGATGCAACCGATCAGTTACTGTTAGACATCTTTTGCATATTAATCCGCAAGGGTGCAATGGCACTTCGTGTGTTGCTGCTTGCTTTCTTATCTTCGCTGCCGCGCCCAGTAACGTTCAAAGCCAGGTAGCTTCTTACAGTGCAACGTAAGTCTACGGGTAGTCTCTTTTCAGCAGGTTTAAGCACTCTAACCCCCGGTGAGATAGCTGGCCAGATAGTTAGCCCGGCCACCCCCAACGTCCACCAGGCGGGGCACCCTGGGCCCCCCGGCCTCGGGCGTTCGTTCCGCTCCGGCATGCCAGCCACATCCATATCCAGTAACTAAACTGACATTTTACACACACTGTTTGCAAGAGACTGGTCGCATTTCGTGTAGACACTCTTCTTCTCATTAACATAACATAAGAGTGTTGGAGTAGCTATTAGATGATGCAGGTGCCACTTACTGAGCTTGCAATGTGAAATGAGATGGAGAACGGCTGGTTCGGAGGGAGACCTTGTCGCTGAGTAACTCATAGCACTTGAGCTGGCATCTCGTCCAATCCTACGCTTCTTTCTTTTGCTCGACTCCATGAGATATGCGGCTCAGTGTACATAGTACATAAATATTTGGTTGCATTTGTAAGGGTGATAATCATGCTGGAGACATCCCTCGCAGGGTCTTGTAATAATATAACCCCACAACCGTTGGCCTTCGACTTCGGATAGCGCCGTTTAGATGGAAGCCAAGTATGATTTTAATACTCTATCCTCTCACGACGTTGATCAAGTCGCAACAGGCGTATCGCAGTCTAGGCCAGGCAGGTAGTAGCTCTTCCTCGTATGTAACGGAGCTTCACCACGGGCAATGATAGGTTTAGCCGTTAGGTATTAGACATAAAATGTGCTTTGGTGTGTTGCGGTCATCACCGTAGCCAAGACGGCCGTTTCCATCCCATTCTGCCAGGCAGGGTGGAGTCTTTTGACTGATGATGATTCTGGCAGCATTTCGCGCGTGATGCCAATAGGCAGATATCATTAAGTATCTCGGGTTGCCCCCATACAGTAGTACCGACCCAAGACTCGGAAACCCTTCCCCACACCACGCCCCCCGAATGCCGGAGCTGGTGATCCACAACGGACGAGCGGCTGGCGGGACACGATGCTGCGGGAGGGCGGATATGCAGGTCATGCAGCGCCGGCGTTATTGGGTGCCGCCAAAAACCCCCCCATCTCGACCACGCGATTCGAGTTGATGGGCTCGGAAAACTTTCCCTATAGAAATAATGGGAACTCCGTATCGCTTTCTCACTTCTATAGGTAGGTAATGGCTGTGGGCCTGCCGCATCCTATAGACGCAATGAATTTCTACCCGCAGGCCCAAGAGCTGGGACACGTCGTCATCAGAATAGGAAAATTTCAGGAGCGCAAGGTATTCATTTATACTTGTGTACTCTTACTTCTAGACACTCCCGCCGACAGGCAAAAACTCCTCCAAAGTACCATTCTCTTTTAGGCCGTTTGCGACTTTCACCTAAAGAGACCAGGTATGGCCCGTCGACTCGAGAACAAGGTCGCCATCATCACGGGGTCCTCCTCGGGTCTCGGCAGGGCCATAGCACTTGCGTACGCTCGCGAGGGAGCCGCCATCGTATGCGCCGATCTCAGAGAGGGAGCTAGAGCAGAGGTACCTTCGGAGGTATCGACGAACACCGACGAAGCGATCAGGCAGGGCGGCGGGCGCGCCATCTTCGTGAAGACGGACGTAACCCGCGCGCGAGACGTCGAGGCCCTAGTGCAGAAGACAGTGGAGGAGTTCGGCCGCCTAGATATGTACGAGCGTTTTCGTCTCCGAAATGACATGACATGACTATTATTTACGGCCCCACCCCCATCCGTCCGGCCCATATATTCAGCTTTCGTAGGGAGAGACTAACGGAGGATGTGGGCACCACTCAGTCTAGTGAACAACGCGGGGATATCCGCCGAGTCCAGCCGAGCCCCCGCCGGCGTCCACGAGACGGCTGAGGAGGTGTGGGACGCCACCATGGCCGTCAACACCAAGTCGGTGTTCCTGGGCATGAAGTACGGCGTCGCGCAGATGCTGCGCCAGGACGCGCACCACCCGTCGGGGCATCGGGGCTGGATCATCAACATGTCGTCTATCTTCGGCCTGACCGCTGGACGCCACAACGGTACGTACGCACGCAGTTGCGCCCCCTTATTACCTACCTGGCTTGCTCCCTGCACCCGTGTGTAGAGAGTCCCTGGATGGATAGACGTGAGATTAGCTAACCTGTAAATGTTGTGTGTTCTTAGTATCGTACGCGGCGTCCAAGGCGGCCGTCGCGAACATGACGAGACAGGTGGCGCTAGATTACGGCGCGCAGAAGATCCACTGCAACACCATCTGTCCCGGGTGTAAGTCTCGTTTTTTTTTTTTTTTAATCCCTTTTCCATTTGACTGGACATAGATCAGCTAACTTAGCTTGGTCCGCTGCTGGCAGACACCAGGACCGCGATATTTGCCGAGACAATCGTAAATCTGAATGACAGAGATGATCTCGAGGCTAAGCACCCCCTCGGCGGTGTGGGCACGCCGGAGGATATCGTCGGGGCCGCTGTCTTCCTCGCGAGCGACGAGGCTGCTTGGGTCACGGGGGCCTGTCTGCCCGTTGATGGCGGGTATACTGCTCAGTGAGACTCAGTGAGACCCTTGGGCGGCTATAGGATGGATAAATAAACAAGCTTGAGCTGAAAGGCTCTAGAATGAATATGGGTTTGCTTTTATACATAGGCAGTGTGCTCTTTGACGAGGTATTTGACCTAATGACCTTGTCAACCAAGCCTATTTCGCAACAACCCTCAATTACAAGGGCTGTAGAAGTGTCTCTTTGATATGAAGGAAAATACCGCGGTCAGTTTCGCAGTTTACGCCGCCTATGGGTTCATATTAGTACAGAATCTCTTGTTCACTTGGCACTTTCAAATTCTCATACAATGCAATGGTTCTCAGTTTGGTTAATGTTGATAATTGATCGAGTGAAATGGGAAACTATAGTCGATCCGCCGCGAGACCTTTAGATGCCTCCCTAAAGACAAGTTACATATTGATTGATACGTGAAGCTAGGAAGGGCAAGACCACGGGAGGCATGGAGGGGTAGACAAGTTGGGGATAGATAGCAGCTATATCACCATCTCGTACACTGAACCCCAAACTACACGTTTTGCATGTTCTTCAGAGTTGTTACCAAGTCTAATGATACCTACCAATATGGCAAATTGATCACTGAGTTCTGTATTGCCAAAGGCTCTAGTTGGCTCTGGAGATGATAGACAACACACCCAGGCAATTGAGCTGGAATATGCATACATAAGGAGCCCTTGCGATCCAGCTACCGGAAACAAGGAAACCTTGTCTTATCCGGGAAATTCACGTGCTTGCGGTCTCGGGGTAGTGAGCCCGGCCCGAATAGGCAACTCTAGTGAAGTTGAACTTCGAAAAAGGAGCGTGAGGGGAAAATATGGGCTGGGTCGAATGTCTAAATGACAGGTTCACCTCCGCATACGTGGGAGACTCTGAAGACTTGATTTGAACCGAAATGCCGAGCTTGCAACTGCGGATTCGGAGAACTTGGCGATCCTATCTTCGGGGAGTATATGTGTGGGCTACATGTGTGGGCAATCCTACTCTAGCCCCCCAATGGTAGAAGTAGCCATGGCAAGACAGAGTGGGCAGCCTACACGTTTAAGATGAGCTCGCAACTACACGCACAGCTCTGAAATATGACCCTTGGTGGGCCTTAGATGTCAGTGAAATATTAAACTCGCGCTCCTCCGGGGGCCAACTACTTAATCGGTACCCTTTTCTGTTGAAACCAAAGCAGAGATCCGGTCGGATCCTACCGTGAAACATACCTCGCCACTCGCATCATAAAAGCCATGTTTTCTGTTCAGGGGAACACTGCTATCGTCACAGGCGCCGGATCTGGTTTGCCCCCCCGCTCTGGTGGTCACCTAAGAAGCAAGAACGACTAACACGCACCCAGGGATATGCTTCTCCTTTGCCAGTCTGCTCCTTAGCCGTGGGTGCAATGTGGTCTTCGTGGACCTGGCCCTACGGCCCGAGGCGCAGGAGCTGGTATCGAAGCACCAGGCCGGGACGCCGAGGGCGGTGTTCATCCAGGCGGACGTGACGTCGTGGCCAGACCTGGACCGGGTGTTCGAGAGGACGCTCGACGAGTTCGGCGACTTCGGCATCTGCTGTCCGGGGGCCGGCGTGTACGAGCCGCACTGGTCCAACTTCTGGCACCCGCCGGGCTCGGCCGAGAGCCGCGACGCGCCCGACGCCGGCCGCTACAAGCTGTTCGACATCAACGTGCACCACCCGATCCGCATGACGCAGCTGGCGCTGTCGCACTGGCTGCACCCGCGGCGCGGCGGCGGCGGCGGCGCGACCAGGGCCTCGCCCCAGAACCCGAAGCGCGTCGTGCACATCGCGTCCATCGCCGCGCAGGCGCCCAACATCCTGGCGCCCATGTACGGGGCCTCCAAGGCGGCCGTCGTCGCCTTCGTGCGCTGCATGGCGGGGCTGGAGGAGCTGAACGGCGTCCGCGTCAACGCCATCGCCCCCGGCGTCGTCGAGACCCCGCTGTGGAGGGAGCACCCCGAGAAGCTCGGCACCCTCGCCCTGGACCAGGGCGAGTGGATCACGCCGGAGGAGACCGCGGAGGCGATGCTGCGGTGCGCCGAGGACGACGCGGTGGTCGGCGGCTCGGTCCTCGAGGTCGGCAGGAACAGGACGCGGCTGGTGGGCTTGTACAACGATCCCGGGCCGGATTTAACGCTGCAGCAGGGACTGCTGGCTACGGTTAAGGTCACGGCGACCACTGCTGTGACGGACGCGCTGGGCGATGAGAAAATTTGGGGCCAGATTAAGCCTACGAATTAATGAACTGGTATGCCTGAGCGGATAATAGAAGAATAGCCCTGGTTCTTTGATGATGGTGTCCCGGCTAGGCTAGCAAACTTGGCTACCTACAAGACTGAATGACGCCTTAAAACATGTACTCTACTTCAGGACTCTAGATAGTATACTTAACAATTCTACCCTGTGCATGATACCCAAACGCTTCTCGGGTCTGTTGAAATGGAGAGAGGACATTGTGTTGTCAGACGAGGGACCTAGGGACTCTTGCGGGGCACTCCAGTACATCCAAACCACCGACTACTCATATGAAGTGTACCCATCACCTTGAGATATAAAATATAAGTCTTATTTTCAAGCACTAGGAATGACATCTTATGAGTTTGTGCTAAGTAGGCAATCTGTTGCATTGATCCCATGAATTATTTTCCATACACGAGAAATATGCCATGCGATATCTCATAACGGTTAGCTTGAAATGTTCTTATCACATAGTTAGTTTAAATATATTCAGGGGCAGTCACAGGATCGAAATCATTAGTCTTTTATCTAAGATGTTACATCCCTCATATGACCTCAAATAGAAGTACTTTAATTACTTCTCTTCCGCCTTCTTCCTTTTCTTGACTTCGTCTCTTACGTCTTCAATACACACAACTTGGCCGTCATGATAAGCGACAAGAAATTCCCCAAGGCTACCCCCAGCTTCTGGATCACGAGTGTTGTAATCCTCCCAATGTCTTCGGCATTCGCTTCGTCCTGGGGTGTTCTCTCAGCCGTGAGCAGTTCAAATCTCTTCATTTTCTTTGTACGACTGTTGTGCTTCCAGCTGTATGAAGTTCAGAATTTCCCATAAACGGTACACTTTGTCCATTTGAACGTCTTTCTCGTTTTGGAAGCGCCCGTCACGTCTGTCCCAAGCTGGTCCGACTTCCGTCTGGAAAAACCATATCAGTCTAGAAATAAACAATGCGGCATGTGCATCCTGGTCCTTCCAGTCGCGTTCTAGTGCATACACAGCATATTTCTTCGCTGTCCATTTCTCTGGGTTCTCCGAATCCTCTTGACCGGTCCCCAAGTAGGATACGACATTCTCCAGGATGGAGAATCCAGCACCCCGGTTCTCCTCAAGGAAGCTACAGCGGTATTCATCGAAAGTATCCATGACATAGCTGTCACTTAATAGAAGGAGACAAATACTCTCTTCAAGCTCCAGGACGGCGCTGATATCCTTGCCTGTTGGCGTAAACCCAGGAACGTCAAATTTGGACTTCATCGAGTTTGTAGCGGGAGCATCGCTGGAAGTGGTCGGGGTGGCATTTGGAATTTCTTGATGAGACATGATTGGATATTCTAAGAAAGCTTTGAGTATAGCGGTAGGTAATTATATTGTTATGTTTGTGTATGGGAATCCGATATGTTAGGTTGGTTAGCCATTGGTGATTTCAAGTGAACTTATACCTTTTCAGTACGCCTCCAGGAGCTTTGTTAGGACGTCCCAGTATACTAACAATGTCTTTGTCGGAGTTTTGCAACGCAGTTGGTTGGCTAGTATATTTAACGCCTGGACGGGGGGTACGACACCCCCGTGACCTCCCTAGGGGTATGAGGCAACCCAATAGCATATATAATGATACTTTAATCGTTTCCGTTAGTTCCGCTATTTAAGCTCATGTCTGACATAATACATGATTGGGCTTTTCCTTTTAGCTATTAAATACTTTCGATATTAAGGTCTATCGGTATCAAACTTTTTACGTCTGATGAGGTCGAGTCATAGTGGCGACCCCATTAAGAGGCCGGGCTGACATTCCTAAGCGCTATGCCGCGCAATGCATCGCTGTTAGACAAAGAGGTTCGGATTATCAGTTCGGAGAGCTTACGAGCAACAGCCACCACGTTATTTGGTCTCGAGACAAAGGGGATGATGCGCAGAGCCCTTAGACTATATCTATCTGCTTCTAAATATATATCCTTTCTTTGTTCCATTCGAGCTCACCATTCATTGTGAGCCTTGGGTTTCAGTTCTGGGGGGTGTTCGTTAATAGGTTTGTTTAGGTATTGTAAATAACCATTTGGAAGAAGGAAAGAAATTTGACTAGAGCATTAAAAGAAAAGTGCTATAGTTAACGTTAGACTTAATACTGACCGCTTCTTTGTAGATAAGTCTACGCGTTGTTCAACCTCCCCCTTTCATGAACAATACCTTACCACCGCCGTGTAATGCAACGTAGACTTACATCCAACAAACAGCACCCAGTAACAACAGTAACCTTTGGTCACTAAACGCGAAATTCGAGCATAGGTAAATGCTCAATTTTATTAGATAACCTGACTGGTCTTGATTATACTAAAGCGAGGATAATCCATATGTCGACGGCATCACTCACGTAAACGGTAAGGCATGCTGCCATTCTAATAGGCAATTATGCTAATATCCACTTTCACGGTCTGACGGGTCTCCCAAGCTGCGCTAGCTCACAATTAGCTTAGCGCCTCGCTTTCAGCTGCGCTGCTGCATATTGATCATCTGATAAGATTAGGTTTTGATCTGATTAGATTTCCGCCGTGCTTATTCCCGCGACTCATCACTTGACGGAACCCAGGGAAAGGAAGACGGCCGCGCGACGGATGAGCGATCTTCATGCGCAGTCAACTCCTTCGTTCCGTTATCATTAACGGACTGGCGTTATGGACGGTCAGCCGCGCTGTGGCGGCGCCAGAGCCGCGCGACGCACCTTGTTTCGAGGCCTGTCAATATACGCTGCGGCCCATCAAGTTCAGTGACTCGGCTGGCCTCTCCCCAAACCCTCGAGTCAGGTCGTGCCAGAGCCGACTCGCTTTAACTTCTCTTTACCTATGCACCGCGGTCTACTGCACAGCTGATGAGCGCACAGCAGGGCTCGACGCTGTCAACGCCACCTGTCTGGCATCTGTGCAGTCGCCGATTCCCCCGTTCGATCTCATTGCTAACTTCACCGACAAGGACATCGCAAATGTGAGGAGGCTTCTGGAAGCCGAATTTATGAATGGGAAGACGTTCGTAGAGGAAGTAATTCCCGCGGATGGCTTCTTCATCTTGGTCTTTAACACTCTTGTATGCACCTTTGCTATCCGGACCGATGAACAGCCCGACTGATGACATCCAGTATTCATGGTCATATGCGTACGACCGTCACATCTTATACGGGCATGCGACTCCCCTGATACAGTCGACGCACCCAAGTTTCTAACTGTAAAGCAGGTATGCGGTAGTTTATTTCTGGGTCGCCGTCGTGGCCATTGGCTTGCTCAACCGCGTCATTATCTCTCTCAGTCATCTCAGCTCAAGCAACAGAGACGACTGGGAATCTATTCCCCTTGAAGAACCATCCGAGGGTACTTCCTCAGCTAAAATCGAGGCCGTACGCGCTAGTCGTCTGTCCACTTGGTTGAAGCAGTATGTGATGATTCCCGCCACATTCGGCTACCGAACAGCGCAGCCTTTCGGGTGGTATACCGTTCCTCCCAGGATTCAGAGCCTTACTATTTTGTCCTTCGTCGTAATGAACATCGTCTTCTGTGCCCAAGGCTACATCGTGTTCCCTGGTAACATGTAGTAAGTTGTCTGCCAGCTCCCGATTGAGTCGCCTACGCTCACCCCAGTCCAGCTTCCCAAAGGAGTTCACACAAGCATGGCGGTACGTATCAGACCGCACTGGGATCATATCATTTGCCAACTTCCCTCTCATCTGGCTTTTCGGCATGCGGAACAACGTCTTGATGTGGTTGACTGGATGGGATTTTGGGACGTACAATAACTTCCATCGTTGGGTCGCGAGGGTCTCTACCGTTGAAGCCATCATCCACTCGGTGGGCTATACCGTGTTGGTATTTGATCGTATGCGATGACACTCATACGGCAATGAACCCCTTCTGACCATGTTGTAGGGATTGGCTGGGACGGTTTCGTCAACTATTGGAAGATAATGTGGTGGACTACTGGTGAAATAGTATGACGCTCATCAATCATTTGCACACCACCGGCTAACAAGAACTCAGGCCACGATTTTCATGTGCTTCTTGTTGCCTCTGTCGCTTTACTGGATGCGCCGAAACGTTTACGAAGCGTTCCTCATCGTACACATTGTGCTATCCGTGATTGTATTAGCCTCGATGTTGGGGTGAGTTGAAGCCTGACCAACTGGCCAAAGTGACCGACTAATGCTTTCAGTCACGTTTCTGTATTCTCGGGAAACTATACCCGGATTGTATGGATGTGCTGTTTTATCTGGCTGTTGGATCGCATCACAAGGGTCTTACGAACCCTCTCATTCAACCCCTTATTTTGGAACACAAAGGCGAGAGCTACATACGACAGAGACGCCAACATGGTTCGGCTTTCTATACCATGCGCAACTAGTTTATACCGCCCGAAGCCGGGGACATTCTACTATCTACACCATCTGAACGATGTGCGCTTCTGGGAAAGCCATCCGTTCACAATGGCCTCGATGCGTACGGTTCGCGACTCAGAAGCAGAGACAGATGATGCCCGACCAGATTGCGACTCAACAGAAGAAGAATCATCGCTTCTTCCGCGAAGCAGCGACAGTTCCCAGCCCACATCCGGACGCCGCAATTCTGGCAGGACAACACCCACCATGACTTTCCTGATCCGCCCGTACGACAGCTCCACGCGGCGCCTAGCGCAAGCAGCCGCGGCCACATGGCCACGGCCCGCAACGCTGCGCGTGATCGTCGAGGGGCCCTACGGGCACCAGCAGCCGCTGCACCGGTTCGAGAACATCCTGTTCGTCGTCGGCGGCAGCGGCATCGTCGTGCCGCTGACCTACCTGGAAGTGCTCGGCAAGGCCGCCGCCGGGTCGCGGACCCGCGGCGTGCACGTGGCGTGGGCGGTGCGCGAGGCCGCGTTCGCCGCGTCCGTGCTGCGGGAGGACCTCCCCGAGGCGTACGACGGCGGTGACGGCGACGGCTCCCTCCTCGCGCCCGCCTCCCTCGACGTCTACGTCACGAAAGACAACGATGAAGGCGCGTCGTCGCGCCTGCTGGCCGAAGACGTGCCGGCGAGGGATATCCGCGTCTTCCGGGAGCGCCCGCGAGTGCGGGACATCGTGATTGATGCGGTGCGCGGGTTTGGCGGCGGTCAGGGGGGCCGCGTCGCCGTCGTGGCTTGTGGCCCGGCGAAGATGGCGGACGATGCGCGGAAGGCAGTGGTGGAGTTGCTGGGCCAGGGGCACGGATCGGTAGAGTATTTCGAGGAGAGTTTCAATTGGTGACGAGATGCGGCATCTAGATTACACTTTAGAGCGGGCATAGCATAGCTAGCATTGAAGATGTAGAATGAATAGACTTAAAGAGTATCGGCATAGTTACTATACCAGCCGTATTCACAGCCTCATACCATCACTGATACGTGAAGCTGGGTGGCAAGGCCAAAGAGGTGTAGATGGTAGATGGACACCATTCGCCACATCATTCACTAATCCCCGGACCTCACGTCTCTATCACAAGCTCTTGTTAGCTAAGTTCGGAAGGACGGAAAGGGATTACAAGAAGGGACGCGCTAAAGACAAGGCCATACCTATATCATACATGCTGAAACTCATATTATACACTTTAAACCAATAGCTCCCTCGCCTCCCCCCCTCCCCCCCTCTCTCTCTCTGTCTCACCAAGTCATCACATGCTGGCCTTCAGGAATCCCGTCGATCCACTCCTGCCACGTGACGAACGACACCAGAGCGCGGCGCTCGCCGAGGTAGTCGATGCGGGCGGAGTGAATGCGATCCACAAGGGCGCCTATCTCCTCCACCCCGTCCTCGTCCTCCTCCCTCACCTCCTCCTCGGCGGCCGCGAGCCTGCGCCGGCGCGCGCCCTCCTCATGCACCATAGCCGTCTCGGCGAGCGCGGCCGAGAACACGCTGTCCCAGAGCACCTCGGAGCGCGAGTGGCGCCGCAGCAGGTAGATGGCCCGCCGCCGCAGCGCCGTCGGGCTGCCGATGTGCGCCACCAGGAACAGCGGCTGTAGCACCGACGGCATGGGCATTGAGGAGGCACCGCCGCCGCTGCTGTTGCTACCAAGCCGTAGCGCGCGCTCAGCTTGCGACACCACGGAGTTGAAGATGGCGGCGCGGTGGCGCGCCGCGCGTGCCCCGGGACCGCCGCCCCGCCCGCCGCTGTCACTCTTCTCGTCACCGTCGCCGTTCTCGCCGTCGTTGTCGTTGTCGTTGTCGTCGCCGTCGCCCACGACGACGCCCAGGACGCCCATGTAGGTGATGAGCAGGCGCAGGATGAGCAGGGCCCGCACCAGCGACCTGTCGGGCTCGCGGGGCGCTCCGACCGCGTCGTCGTCGTCGAGGTCGCGGTCGAGGTCGACCTCGCGCGCGAAGACGCGCAGGGCCGCGCGGAGCTCGCCGAGGCAGCGGCGGAAGCCGGCCTGGCCGGCGCGTGTCGCCGCGCGCGGTCGCGGCGAAGACGTCGCGGTCGTGCTCGTGGACGAAGGCGACAGCGGCGCTGGCGAGCGACTCGGCGGCCTGGTTGGCCCGGACCACGTTGTCGCGCGTCGCGTAGACGGCGCGCGACGGCGCGGCCGGAGGAGGCACCTCGGCGGTCGAGCCCGCCACCGACGGCGCCCGGTACGCCTCCCACACCTCGAGCCGGCTGGTGAAGATGAAGCTGCTCTTGTAGTTGGCCCCGTCGGACACCGTGGCCCGGGCGTAGCCGTCCAGGTGGGCGACGAGGCTCCGTATGGGGTCAACTGAGATCGGACGGTTCGGTTGGCGGCCCGCCCCCGCATTGCGCTTACCGCGCGCGCGGGACCGGGGGCCCGCGAGCTGGTCCGCCCTCTGCTCGTCCTCTTCCTCCTCCTTCTTCTTCTCCTTCTCGTACTCCCGCAGGAGGCTGCGTCCGGCCGCCAGGTGCAGGCTCGACTGCTGGTGGAAGCCCGCTATGCTACAGATACAGGTGAAGATGACGCTGGCGATGAATGCACGCCAGCTTTCAGGGCTTTGGCGCGAGGCGTCCAGCAAGCATCTGATTGCCCGGTTGAACTGCTCCAGGGCAAAGCTGCACGGTCTCTGCGGGTAGGGGGAAGCAGGGTGGTTCGGCGACGCTACGGCCTCGGCCGCATAGGCCTCGTACAGGGCCCCGAGGCTGACGACGGCGTGCCATACAGCCAAATCGCAGAGGCAGGCACGGGGGATCTCGCCCATCCAAAAGTCGGCATGGAAGACGCCAGAAAGTTTGGGTGCGGCAACCTCGAGAAAGAAATAGTAAGACCGCATCTCCCTCTGGTTGTTCCGGGGGAGAGCGAGCTTCAATCCGGTCCTGGGATCATGTGATGCAGGCTCGGACGGTGCGGGAGAGGCGGACTCTTCACCTCCTCGACCACCTCGGTTCAGCTCCTGCTGGGGCACATCGTTCGCAGCGGGGGATGCATACCCGTCGCACCTCCGGCCACTCGAGACACAGCGGTCGCAGTCGGGTTTCCGTTCGTCGCATCGTAGCCTTCGTTTCCTGGCAGCCGGTCAGAGAGGTCGAGCGCCACCGAGAATGACATCCGAGAATGACATCCGAGAATGACATGGCTGAGTCAGACGGAGCTAACGTTACTTACTTGCATGTGAGACAACCCGTTTTAACCTTAGGGTGAAATGTGCGAGTTATCCTCGGCACCACCGCACCTATTGGCGGCCCGTACATCTCGGGGACCGAGCAGCTCGCTGTCTCTCCCCATAGACCGGGATCTGACAGGACAGATGGCTAATAGACCCAAGAAATAAGTGGTGCCGCTGATCCGGCGCGGCCGTCTTAACCACGCGCGTGCCGGAGCGGCTCCCGGCTTTTCAGAGATCCTATAGCGTTAGAAGAGGCCGAACTTGGACCTTACTAGCGAGGCAGGCTCGCACACGCAGTCCTACAACGTATTGTCACTTGAGGCATACCTAGGCTGCTAGGGAGGGAAGACTGAGCGAGACAGGCCCGCTGTGGTGGCGTTAGTAATTAATCTCTGGACGTGGGCTCCAGGCTACCATCTTCTGAAGCATTAAAACGGAAATGAGCACCCAGTACAGATTAATCTTCGGTGGAGAATTTACGTAGGTATGATCCGGCTAACCAGGCAGAGCAAAACACCGGGAGCAGCGCAAAGCCATAGCTTCGTGAGGTTCATAACACTCCTCTTTCTTCGATGGCATTTACTTTCCCCGCCTGTTTTTCACAGCCCAACTCGTTTATGTCATATCATCATAGTTCATAGACATATACATTGTGGTAGTTAGAGAATCGTAGTGTACTTACCCGATGGCTCCGATCGCCCTCTGAAGCAAAGCAGAGGGGTTGAGTTATGTTGCTGCCTAGTGAGGCTGAGCAGTCCTATTTACTATCGTTGTACTATAGTAGAGGCTCGCTTTTTTCAACTGCCACCAACTGCCAATCCCGGCAAGCAAAATTGAGTGTGTATGTATCTCGGCTAAGATCTCTCCCCCGAAGGAGAAGATCTAACCCCTATATAAACAGCTCGGACAGACGTATGTCCGCTCCTTACTAGTGGGTTCCTACAAGGTCTGCGTGATATCAGTCACCAGCAACGCGATACAATATCAACGTCGTCAACGAACCCAAGACTCGCAGAATTGCACCAGGTTCCTTTACCTCATAAGAGAACATTTCACAGACCCTACCGGCAAAGGTCTTATCCATAGAGAAAAAGGAGACAGCTTCCATCAAACGGTGAGGCAGCCGATTGACTAAGCGTACAACATGAGGCTAAAAAATGAAAATAAAAATAAAAAATAAACACCGAACTATACGATCTGTAGAGCTACATGTGCTTTACAAGCTACATATACATTGTCTTCAAGTTACAGCGAGCGAGAAACTATGAGCCTAGCTTAAAGATATGGCCTTCCAGAGTATAAAACACCATCAGCTACAAAAAGTCCCGCCGATTACCAAAGGATTAAGAAAGGCATCATATCAGAAAAAGCACCCTAGGTATATAGACAAGACTTTTTGATAACGAGTACTCCAGTTTATCGCGAGGAGGTTATGATTCGTACTGGAGCATATCACATATCAATACGTCAGGAAGCATGGCACAATGGAGACCAGTACGTTGCGTTGTATTTATCCTGTCTTTCTCATAGTATATCTACGGTAGTAGGATTCCTACTCCGAATCAAACACGACCGTACGAGGACGATGGAGCCCCCAATTCAGAGAGCCACGTTTTTCGGCGCTTCACCAAGCAAGGGCAGGTTTTTTGTATACAGGTGTGCCGCATCTAGCACGGTTGCGAAATGCAGCCCTGACCGGCCATCCCACAGCACATCATTTGGCCTTGGCCGTGGACGCCGACACACCCCCCGCATCTACCCTGGCGGGGATCGAGGTTGTTTAGGGCCTCGGGGTCGGCAGCGGGAACGGCCGTGGCGACAGCGGCGTACATAGCGGCGAGGGCGAGGGCGAGCAACTTCATCTTGAGAGTCGACGGGAGGGATTGGCTTGTGATGACAATGTCAGCTTCAGTGCAGAGATGAAGAGTTATTCGATACTGACATATTAACTTGAGATCTGTGTTTGTGCTGGGATGAGCTGGAAATGAGGTTGTTCTCGTGGCTGACCTGAGAAAAGGAGAGAATGTATCTCGGACTGAGCAGGAGACGGGACTTAAATAGTTCTCAATCGAGGGAAAAATCCTTCAGGTCCAAGTGTTAACTCAGCCGAACATGATGGAAGTGATCCGGAAGAGTTCTTAGTACTCTCCACAACCTTTTCGCTAATACTCCTGTCCCTCCCGGTTTCGGATTCCGTTCAAGCTCCAGGTCACTTTATTCCACGTTATAATAATTGTGGTATATGCTGTTGAGCGCCACGTAGTTTGGGATCGAGGTAATAGACTAATTGTTCGCGCTACCCAGGGTAACGATCCTTTGCCTACCTACAGCAACCTCAAGATACGTAAAAATTAACGGGGTGGTTGTGGGCTGTCTGTTCACATACTCAATACAACCCGTACTAGCTTGAAATTAATGGGACGGGCTGATCCAAGCTCCATCAATAACACCGGCAGCGAGGCCTTAAGGCTAGCAGTTAGCTATTAATAGCTCTGAATAGCTGTTAAAAAGAGAAGAAAAGAAAAAAGAAAAAACGGGCGATTAGATTGCATTGCGAGTTTGAAGTAACGTTAGTTGGGGCCCGTTAGGACTATTGAAGCATATTTAAGATACACCTAGCTAATCGATGTACTTCCTGAGACTTCGCGCAATGCTTTCGCATAGGTACGATACTTCCCACTGCTAGATTGTACTGACGCCGGGTTAATCCCATTATCCAGCCACCAGCACATTTGGCTCAGTATGGCTGCTGGGTCACAGTCAATATGTTAAGTAGGTACGGTACCTGAGCAACAGCTCAGCTGAAGCGTTCCGGTTTATCAGATCATACAGTGCGTAGGTCTTATCAGATCTAGCGGCAGTCTAGCGGCGCTGGCGACTCCGCGACTCCACGACTCCACCACGATGTACTGTAGCTGTGTAGCAGCGCGTACGTACTTCTGGAACTTAGGCAGACACGAAAAGTTTTTATCAGATCATCTTATCAGATCTTTCACGTCTGCCTAGAAAACCGGGTGATGTCACGACCGGCACCATGCGGCGTAGGGATCGCGCTAGGTACTCCGTGAAATAACCTCCAGGTATTCGCGTTGGCTTCCATTCCTCGCCTTCTTCTATTCTGAGGTAACTGTGACTAAATGCTGGGCCTCAATACCTAGCGCGCAGGTCACGTAGCAGGCCTTCACCTACCTGTCTAACTCCTGACCTGGCGGTGCTTGAGGTGGAATCCAACTCACATAGCAACACGTAACATCCACAAATCAAAATATGTCCTCGGTAATATTCAAAGTACACACAGGTAGCCTGCAATGGCTAGAACTTGTCGCGACTCTCTATTTCAGGGAGACGGCTCACCTCACTCTACCTAAAACATTTTCCCTTCACACGTACTCGGCAAATCACATGGCCCACGGCAGTGCTGCCTGTCGTCGTGTCCAGAAGTATCACTATCGATGTACCAATCCACGAAATTTCACCTCGCGTTCAATCCAGTAGTTTGCGACAAGCTCAGTCTTCTTCCTCGATGCGCTCTACTGAGAAGAAATTCCACCAGTCAACTGAGGATGCTCTGAAACAACCACACCCCTCCCTCCTCTTCCTACCCCTAACATACAAAGGCACGTCCCCGGATATACGGTGGAACGTTACAGAGCAAGGGTTCTTCTTCCCAGCACGGCCGCGTACTCCGTAAGACACTCGGATGCCTAGGCCGCCGCCGACAGCGGAGGCAGACAAGCCAGCCACGAAGGCAAGGCCCGGGAGGTGGGGTCGATACGGGCCGGGGTTCTGCCTATCGTTCGAAGATGCCCAGTTCGAGGGGGAACCTCTCGCCCATCCAGATGGCGCGCTCGGTGTGGTTGCGGCGCTCGACGTCGTTGTGCGAAGCACCCGCACCACCACCACCACCACCTCCTCCTCCTCCTCCTTCTTCCTTTTCCTCATCCGCCCCCGCCTCGGTCGTGTTGGGGTGGATCAGCACGGACAGCGGGCCGCGGTGGACGGCGAGCCAGGCGACGAAGGCGCCGAACTGCGCCGGCGTGAACAGGTTGACCTCGAACATGGCCACCGGGTGCGGGCCCACCGGCCGGTCCCAGAACCGGTAGATCCTCAGCTCCGGAACTGCGTCGCCCGTCGGGAGAGGCCGGGCGTCTGGTTTTAGCGCGTCTGCTCTGGCTCTGGCACGTGGCGTCGCGATGCGGGGCAGGAACGAGGAGGGAAAAAAAGGACGGAGAGGAGGAGGAGAAGGAGAAGGAGGAGGCACACGTACACTCGCGCCGGATGCGCTCCCACAGCTCGCGCGCATACTGGGTCTGCTCTTTGTTGTGCTGCAGATAGTAGATGTGCACATCGCTTTGGCGGGTTTATCGCAACGTTAGCCCCCCCCCCCCAATCCTCGACGCAGTAACAAAAGTACAACGTAGGTAAATGCCGAAGAGATCGGGCTCGATCGATCAATCAATCGATCGGCCGACCGCCAAACTTACAAGCCCCCACGCCGGCCCTTGTCCAGCGGGTCGGTGAACTCGGTGTAGGCCTTGCTCAGGCCGTCGCGCTCGGGGTTCACGAAGCTCTTGCCGTCCGCCGCCCTCTCGTCCGGCAGCGGCGGGGCGTTCTCGAAGCCCGCTAGGGGCGAGGGGCACTTCCCCGCATAGACCATGGCGGATATACCTATGTCAGTTGCGTGTGTGCACACACGTGAGAGGTGTAGAATGTAGGTAGGTAGGTATCGAGGTCGGTCAATTCAAATAGTGAGAGTAGGCATATGCGACGGTAAGTTGAAGGTTAAGAGGAGAGATATCGTGAAGCTCAATTAACGCATCGTTGTCGTGAACTCAGATTGCGCCATCGTGTGCATTGCCTGTTGGATTACTAATTGGCCGATGAACGCTGTATTGTGATTTCTAAGGATTGGATATCGTATATCGCGCAATTGGTAAAACAAACTGACGCAAAGCACCGTCTCGCGGCTCCGCTTTTGCGGGACTGTTCGCCGGAACCCCCGTGGCAGGTTGTATGGCGATCGATCTCGGTCTGGCCCGATCCGAGCTGCCGATGGACGGATGCTTACACGGGATTACACATCGCGAGAGTCAAAGCCATCCAACAGCAATTAGAATACACTTATTGTTGTTAGCAATGATGAGAGTGAGTGGCCGGGCTTAGGCAAGGATCGTAGTTTGAGATGGTGGGCAAAAGGAGTGCATCTGTATTGAGGATGATGATTGCGACGCCAAATCTTAGTAAAGTACATGAAGCTCGGTTACATATCGTGAGGTTTTATAGTGGCTTCTTCATGGATAGGCCTTTACACACCCGCGTACTCCAGATGCATTTCGTATATCTAACTCAGTGACCGAGACTCGTTAGGGCCTGCTTTGATTTCAAGCTTACCTTCCTTCTAAACCTGCAGCCTCATAAATATCCGCAAGGGATGATGAGATTCCACATTGTTTCGGCGAGAGAGTCGTTGCGAGAATGTAATGCGAGTTCTCGGTTGGACCCCAAGGCCTGGAAGGTGCCGTCGGCCGCGGAGTTCGAAGCGCTCAAACTTCCGCGAGCGGCCAATTCAGGACTACATTCTGCTATACGCGCCCTAATGTGTGTATACAAGAAACACACCCCCTAGTAGAATTGAAGTATCTATAGCAGTATGTCTACGAGGGGATGAGCAATGTACTGATATAAGTTGAACGCCTATTAGTGTTGTTTGATGGAGGGTGATAGCAGAATACAAGACAACCTCCATGAGAGCCTGGCTAAGGAAACAACTTAACTATTTACTAACTCGCGGCCACATATAAAGAACTTATGGCAGAACTAATATATGAAGCTTCTTGTCGGAGCTCCGACAACGTTCGGGAGCGGATCAACTACCTCCCAAAGAGTCATGTATATAGGTACCGAAACTTCTCCTCTGAATGAAGGGATCCCTTCAGAACTCTAGTTGAGTAGTCCTATCTTCTTGAAAGCGATCACTCAAATGACAATCCCACGTATCTGGTCTTGAAAAAGTACAGAAATTCAGTGTATCCATGTAACATCTTTGTGATAATTAAGAAATACCAAAGCCGGTCTCAATCTACCAACTTCATGGGCTATCTGTCACAAACGAAACGAGACTCCCCACTTGCTTCTTACTTAATATTGATACACACGCAATCGACTTCTGCTTGTAAGTAACTGTAGTGTCACGGGAAGAGGCCCCCTGGGGACCCACAGGATACTACATCTACCAGATCCCCCGCCCCTGGACTTCTCCTCTCCTTCATGCACACACACACACACACACACAGAGAGAGAGAGAGAGAGATGGCCCCCGTAGACTTAGATGGCCCTTGGCAACCTCATTAGGTAGTCATTGCAACCGTCACGAGTCACGAGGGTCCTGTGCCGTGTGCCCCACGCCCGTGATATGTAGATAACGTATTAAACATCACAATCACCACCACCTTCTAGACTAGCTGGGCCGGTATTGAAGCATGACTGGTGCGCTTCGCCTCGGGTACAATTCATCCTCCGTAGCCCCGAAAGGTTCCCGACACAAAGCGACAATCTGCCAACTACCGGCGTAGCGGCAAGGCGACAACGTTTGGTTAAGACTATCGGGCGTGTATACCCGAGACCGCATGATGGTTTCCGAGGCCGGTGCGCTGCTCTCCGAGATTGTCACATGTTAGAGCCTTGCCACGGGCCTTGGCTAACCGGAGACGCCGTCTTCCTATATATCGCCGGGTAGCCCGGCTCTCGTGCTTGGCGATCGGGAGAGGTTGCCGGAGGATCGGAGATTTCGAAACCAGGTCGCCACGGAGAAATGGGCTCCTTATATGATTCTCACTGGGCGAGGCAAAGTACGTGATCTTGTGTTAAGAGTTAAGTTCATCGCTAGGAGATAACATTCCTTCGATAATAGTCGTCCGTGTTATGAATGGAAAGGACGACCACCCCGCGCTGCATATCAGGTAGCTAGCCACACACAAACAAGCACATTCCCACCATAATACGGACACATGGCTTATACAGAGCTAGATTGCCGCTGATATCGACTGATTCCGGGTATCTTGAGCATCGAAGCACCGTACGAACCCGTGACTGTCCAATGGACACTTCCATGGCTACCAGTGGCACCTGGCTGAGAACTTACAGAACCGCAGTGCGACAAGAACTGGAAAACATAGCTCCATTGCACTCGGTGTACTTTGAGGCGCATCTATCGTGGTTCTTATGATATCTGGGATGATAATCATCTTCATAAGTATAGGCCTTGAGGTTCGGACTAAATTCTTGCAAGTTGCCACCTCGTTTGTATGTCTCGCATGCTAGTTGAGCAGTTCAGCTTACAACACATTCAGTCGAAAGGGAATACCTAGTCAGCAATCGTCCATCAAATCACCAAGCACAGTAGCTTGTTAAAAGCCCGTGGTCGATGACAGCCTCCCCATTCCTCGACCGCTTTCGGTGCGGAAAACACCACTTCCATCGATTGTTCTCTTCGCGCGGTGGTATATCTAAGCTCCGAGGTTTCACAAGAACTGACTCATTCTGGCATCGAGGTCGTCGTCTATCGCGTAAACCTGCCTGCCCGGCGAATAGTTTGACTCGAAGCCAGGCAGTGTGGCGCCGGAGGTATCCACCTCCATCACCCGTTATCGTACGACCCGTCTCCCTCGGCACGTCTCCGATTACTACTACCGCGATAATCTGATCAAACCGGTTCAAGGGCTGCCCCCCCAGTCTCTGTTTCATATCCATTGGTCCCGACAGATGCAGAACCGCGCCCCCGCCCCCTTCGGGAGCCGCGGACACGGACGGTGTTATATGAAAGAATACTACCGAACCGCGGCTACGATGGCGGCGCGGTGCTAGATCGGGCATCTCCTCGTAGTATTTGTTACTTTAGAGATCCACAGCAACGGGTTGTTTCTTCCTACGCAATCCACATCCAAATATCCTGTTTCCCATGATCTGTATCAAATTGCCATCCTGGACAACTTGCGTGTTTAGAATATTTATTGCTACTGATTTACCGACGCCTAATTATCGTGAGTGGATGTGTCCTCCAACAGCTGAAGTGAGCTTGTCATGTCGGCGCAATCTATTATACAACAATTTGTATTCGTGGTGACGATGTTATTGGCGGCGGTGAGTCAACCTCGGAAGGTCGAAAGAATACTATACCCTATACAATATAGACGCCTAGAGGGACATGCCAAGAGAGCAATTAATACCACGTGTTGAACTGCCGAGAACTCGAATACGAATACTGGACCATTTTAGTGGCGTACCCCCATAGATGGCCGCGGCATCTGCTACTTCTGGACGTTGGGGCTCGATTCCCAATTCCCAACAACACAGGCATGCGAACCGGAGCGCCAGCCAGAAGCTTAAAACCTGAGCTCGTGCGGTGTTCGTTCGATAATTACTATGACTCCTAGGGGGGTCGCTGAGCCAACAACGAAGGGCCGATTTGCCCGGTTATTCGCGATAATAACGGGGTATGTGGCCTGGGGAGGGCAATACTTGCTCATAGAATCTTGCAGTCATTTTTTTCGTGAGGGTCTCAGGATGACGCGCCATTCGGGTCACAGGTAGGTTTGAGGCATCAGTGATTGTGTAAGAATAGTGACGGCACCCGCCGAACGAAGACCTCCAAGACCCTTATTCTCGATTGCCCTCACGCGACCAAGTTCTATTGGTGGATTCCCTGAACCCCAGTTATGTGTATGCTCGACGAGGAGGCAAGTATTTTCCGAGCCGCTTAGTTGAGCTAGGGGCATCGTTGCTGCTAGAGGTAGCCCAGTCGGTAGTGGTCCGTGTGGACGAGGAATCGTCGCCAAGCCCACATAGATCTGAGATATCTCGTTAGCTAACGAGTATGTAGGTACTCGCGTACAGTACCGAGATGCGGCGACTAAGTATAGTACGCGGCATAAGCCTTGCAAAACAGGGATGAGTGGACGAGCATGCTCTGCCGTGTACTACTGCGTGTGTATGTAGACGGGCTGGACCGGATGCGTGAGGGTAGATCCCGTATGCAAGTCAACTATCCAATACCCGCCTCCATGTCCATGTCCCTCGTGTCTACATAGTACGTAGTATGTCCTATGTAAGCAGGCCAGGGAGGCATCCGAGCGTTGCTCTCATCTCTTGATGAGATGGAGGAGGGGCTGTCGTGGATGGAAATCAGGGTCCACCATCGTTCGAGTGGCATGATAGGAGACGCTGCGCAAAACTTCGAAATTGATCGGACGCGGCTGCTCGTCGGAGGCTACCGGCCCATCACAGCCTCCTTAAAGGGACCCCTTGCGGTGAATTACGTCGGAGGAGCCAATTGACGCCATTCATCTGAGCGGGCATATTCGGAAAATTCCCAGACCTGGTCATGAGATCTATATGGATCTGACAAGTCCTGGGCTTGCTACGAGAATTGTCGCACCGAGTGTTGCGAAGCAGAGGGATAGGCCAATGAGCGGCATCGGTGGTCGCATAGGGTAAGCCTATCTGCGTCGAATATAATTGGCTCACGGGCGCTTCCGCGATGTTGCCAAGCACCAGGTTAGGATGGTAGGTGTTCGTCCGGCTCCCACTGGCTCGGACAATATCTGGGAGCTTTGACGATGCGACAGTTGCGACAACATTGCTACCCCGTAGCCTAATGGATGTTTTGGAAACAAGTGCGCAGTAGCGGCAGATCATGCCACGCCTCTGCGCCTGTAAGCCTGTAAGCCTGTAAGCCTGTAAACAAAGCCGAAAGCTGCCCGTCGGCCACCTTGCCGACGCGATCCACCGCGGTAGTCTCCGCCAAACACCTTGGGCATCTGGCGGTTAAGGCCCTTTTAAGGGTCCTCGATCCTAAATGGAAGATAGTGAGAATACTGATTAATCAATAATACCAAGTACAGTATGGACGGACGACTTCGTATGCAAATGTACCGCGGTAATAAAATATCGGAGGACCCTGCGTGATTAACTTGTATCAAGCTGTCGTCTTCAATGTCAAAAATCGTATGATGCGGACCGGGCTGTGCGTCGGAGCTTCACACCGGGGGCAACCCCCGACAAGGCCGAGTAAAATAATGCAGAACCTCGAGAAAGTTGTTTCTGTTCACATGGATACCGAGTCCGTCCTCAAGATGTGGGACAAGGCCTTGCGGAAGATTAATTCACCTATTGCTTGATACATGTAGTTTTACTGCATGATGATGCCCCAGACTCATGCACGTTTGTCTAGCATATGATGCTCGCATATATGCAGTACGCGAGCATTGAATACTATAGGCAATGAAACCCTCAGGGTAGGGTGCGTGTATGTGCGTGTAAGTGTACGTGTACGTAGGCAATGTTGTTTTTTTTTTCATGTGAGGCTGTCGATAGGCATCTCGGAACGTGAGGTCCATTGAAAGGTTCGGCGAGATGGAATGGAACGGACTCTCGGAGTGTAATCCGTAAGTACGGAGATACATCTTCATGGCGAAGGCCTCAGCGACGAAAAGTCCTGCAAGCCACAAGACCAGCCTAAGCTGACTTGACAGCACGGCCTAGACGGGTTGCCACAGGAGTCTGGACACCACGTTTTATTCCCTGGCCCCAGTCTGCCAGTCTTGTCCAGTCTTGCCAGTGGGCTTAACGGCTATTTGAATGTGGAGAGCCGACGAGGCTGTAGAAGGGCCTACAATCTGCGCCATACTATGGAGTACAGTCCGTACTGCGTAGTGGCGCTTTATCGTGACGAGCCAATAGCAAACAGCTCGGCGGCTGGTGGCGTCTAGAACCCCTGATTGCTCTGATCTGCCCAGGTACCAAAGCATCCCTCATACGATGTTCGCCTTCAGCCTTGCCGATGGCCTGATCTTTAGCTATTTACCCCCACATCACACCTGATTCTAGACCTCGATCCAATCAACTCCTTGTCCGTCGCAGCTTTCTCACGAGAGAAGTCAGGCCACCTCCTCGCTCGCTCTGCTTCTGCTGGATCTCGGACCCAGCTGGCCCCCCGGCCTGCCCCCCTCCCTCAGCGCTATGGACCGACCTACTCTTGCCTACCCGCCTACCAAGCAGCCAAGTCACCGCGCGGTCCCAAGTGGCAGCACAGCACAGCGCAGCGCAGCGACAGGGTCGACGCCGTCAACATCACATCAGCCCACAATGCTCTCAACCCGTGGGATTTACGTTCCCACCTCCCCTGTCCTATCAAAGGCGCGCCGCCGAGATGAGCGGAAACTGGCGACTACGATACTGGGTATAGTCCATATGTACATCACAGATTAGAACCTCACTGCCAGGCTTTGCCAGGAATTAATCCGGGCCCGCGCGCGAAAAAAAAAAAAAAAAAAAAAAAAAAAAAAANAAAAAAACGAAAAAGCCTAGATCGCTGATCCGAATGGCAAAGATGGGAACGGCTCCGTCAAGACGAAGATTATCGGATCGTGATCTTTGGCCATTTGCCTAGCGTAGAGTTACCGCGTAGACGACCCCCCCGTCCTGTCCGTGTTTCCGCCGTTGCAAGTGTCAGGCCATAATTTCTTATGGTATTGTCGTACCCATGCATCGTCGGGCGGTCTCGGCCACTGTGACTGCGACCTGTGAAATCCTATTCTTATTCTTCAATGGCCGTTTTCTTTATTTTTCCATCCTGCCTCCAACATCTGATCGTTCGTTCCTCCATCCGCATCGTTTGATCAATAAACCATTGTGGCACTGACTGATATCATCATATCTCGCGACCTCAGCCACAACACCCAATCTACCTGGTGTTAGCCTGCTTCCACCACACCAAAGTGCCTTCACACCACCATCCCCTACGCACTCCTACCCTGCAAACAAGTCCTGCCTATCTACACGCACGACGGTACTAGCCCCGACGACGTCTGTCATCTCTCGTTGCTAGAACCCCTCACCACCACTCAGCCCAACCTGCGCTCAACACCACCCTTATCGCATTTCGCCGGGCCTAGAATCCGCATGAGAGTTTGCTGCTAGCCACGAGCTCTCCTCCACCCGGACGCAAAGAAGCCTGATATACACTTACTTCTTTGGGACTATCTACCCGGACACCGAATCCACCCCGACCCAGCACCGTGGTTGATATAGTGTCCCTACAGACCGTTTGGTCTCCTCGGCTTGTTCAATTTCGTCATGGCAACAGGTGTTATGCAGGACATCGACATCTATCCTGCTGACAACTCCAAGGTAAGGCACCTTAGCGATCTTACTTAGATCTACCAATGCCACCTGAAGCTTAAAAACATCTGACGCTCTTCCTAGTTCGAGACATTCTTCGACCAATCTACAGACTACGCCCAGACATTGTCTTCGGTCAACTTCTGGGACGAGCTCGACAGGTCGGCTGCTTCCAGTGCTGTGAACTCGGCACCCACAACGGTGTCGCATCAAACACCCAGCACATCGGCCGGATCACCAGACTCCAACGACCTCTCCAGCAACTTACATAAGCACAAGCTCGCCGGCAACTCGCTTCCAAGCAAGCGCAAGTGCCCTGATACAAGAAGGACAAGGCTCGGCGACGATCCTTCTCCCCTCGACTGCACCGACTACTGGCTTCGCTTTGACAGCGACAACGAAAGCTTAGATCTGAAGTTGGAGAACGACAGCCAAGCAAGCAGGAGCGTAAGTCATCGTCATCCGGTCCCCGCGTTGCCATGAACCGTGCTAACTTGTTACGGGTGCTGCAGGCCAGATCACCGCGTCTAGCTCATCCTCACCCCAGATCAAGGATCGCCGGCAGACCCGGCGGAGTCAAAGTGGCTTACCCTCCGTCGGCAAGTGACCTGGTCGACGATAGCGCTCTCGATCACGCGCTGTCAGACGAGGACGACCTCTTTTCTATGGCCCTAGCCGACCAGCTCTCCAAAACTGATTCGGTACCTGTTCCCCCTGAAGTACCATCACGAGAGAGACTCTACTCTACCCCACTCAGCTGGGAGGCGCCGCAGCCTGGTTTCCGTATGGACTACGTCAACGTGAACCCACCCTTCAACGATCCTGAGCGCCAACGACTTTTAGCAATTGCCATGGGCACTGGACAGGCCCCACAACAACAACCCCCAAGACCACAAGCCCAAATGGACTTCCGCTTTGAAATGAACCAAAGCCCGACGACAATGAGCGACAGAACGAGTAACACGCCAGAGCCCCGATCCAAGCCCCCCATGATGAGGCCGCAAGCCCCATCACGTACCAACTCGGCCGAGGTTGTGGATAAGCTCAACAAGGACAAGCCCAAGAACAACGACCGGGCTGCGCATAACGATATCGAGCGCAAGTACCGCACCAACCTGAAGGACAAGATTGCCGAACTACGAGACGCGATCCCGTCCCTGCGTGCAATTCCCGAAGACGGCGATGGTGAATCACCTACAGCCTCTTCCAGGACAGCGCCCAAAGTGAGTAAGGTTAGTTACCATTACCCCCCTACTTCAGCCTCTTGAGCTCTCAAAGCATGGGACTGACTTGAGATTCAGGGCACCATTTTGACCAAAGCAACGGAGTACATCCACCAGCTTGAACGGAGAAATCGATCAATGGCACAGAAGAATGAAGAGCTTGCTCGACGACTGCACGCCTTTGAACAATTAGTCGGCGCTGCACCCGCACCAAACTGGGCACCTCAAGGATACGGCGCCTCTGTCTTCAACCCCCGAGCCTTCTCATAAAACGAATGCAAACTCATCTGAATCTCCTGCAACAAACAAATTTCACTTAAAATCACCACTCATATACTCATTTTTAATCTCGATGCCCTTTTGGCTTACATCAGAATAATGACGAAACATGACCATCCCATTTCAGCAGCGATACCCAGCATTCATACCTACTCACTGGCCTACCCACCTATCTACCTATCTACCTGCCTACTTAGATATGCACCTCACACACATCACCTCGATCCGGACGATCACACGCTGAATGCGATCGCATCGATTAGGGCAATTCTTGAATTGCCCTCCACACATGGGCATATCTACATATGTTACTTTGCTGGACCAGCAAATTGGAGTTCAATATAGATATGGTTGGGTCGCATGTTTGGGGGGAAAAATCGACATGGACAACGGAGACGCGAAAAAGAGCGCTCCGGCGGGAGGGATGGAACAGTCTTCAAACGGATCGGCCCCAGGGCGAAGAGAGGAATTCGGCGTTCTCGGTTTACGGATTCCATCATCACGCCATCGCACGCAAAGAGATGCTGTGCCCATTGATTACCTACCTGATGGCGGCGGGCGGAGAAGGAAATCAAATATGGACGGACGGACGGACGGACGGGGCGGGTTTATCATGTCCCTTGATTTTTACGAATTAAAAAAGTAAAACTTGGAGGACCCCAGATATTAGAAGAAAGTGGCCATTAGATCTGTGATTAGCAAAGCATGATGATACCACGTTAGTTACTCCTGCCTCCAGAGTGAGAGACGGACAGACAGACGGCCCCAGCAGCAGAAGATTTCATCTCGAAAAATAGAAGATCTTACCTAACATGAACCTCAAGACCAGCCCCCTTTTTAATTGTGCATTTAATTGGTTACCACGTGTGCTGCGACTAAAGTGGATGCGAAAGATTCGCCACGATATATATAGGTCGATTCAATTCGAAGATCTTAACTAGTCTGTCTTTTTCAACGCTAGATTATGTTGTAACCCACCTTACCAACCAGACAACGTTCCACGGCCATCGCCCCTATTATTGTCATACGATTGTGGCTGTTTGAAGCACGTAAAGAGGTGAATGAACGAAGTCGTTGATATGTGCAGACAATAACTCCAATCTGGGTGTTCTGTCTGTTGTTCTCAGTATCATTAGTACTCGGGTAGTTTAAGTGAGCAGTAGATCAAAAGTCGAGGGAGGATGTGTAACTGCGGCTGGATGGCGAATATGTAAGTGCTAAGTAAGTTGTCATGTGATAGCCAAGGCAGGCTTTCTATAGTCTCACAGATCTACTAGCTTTTACTTGGTAGTTAGTTGTTGATGGTTGTTGGTTGGCTCAATGTCCGGAGAGTCTATAATGTCACATGTGGTACAAATGTACCTACATTCATACATATGCTTACACCTGAAATGGTCGACGATGATGTTGCATTCGAGATTGCAACAATGACTGTTAGACTTTGAGTGAAAGTATGAAAATTGCTTATGACAAGAGCACGTTTCTATTTTACACCGAGTAGCTCAGTACCTTATGTCCTACACATATCTGTGCAATGCGGAAGTAGTGCTGAAACAGATTACCCTTAACATATCTAGATACATAACTTAGGTACTGATGGGTCTTTTTAAGTGAAATGTTTGACATAGAAGCATTGTTCCTAGTTTACTAGTTGGGTATGTATTTGGCCATTTGATAACCTATTGCATTATATTTGGTAGCTGTAAAGTCTCCTCATGTTGTATCTGAGGCGTGTAAACTTACAGCGAGAACTTGATACGGCGAGAATACTTACGCGACGAATTGACCCGGCACTTGCTCCTGGGTTACGAAATACCGCAAATTGTAAGTACCTAGATGCGGTAGGCTTGATTCGGTGTACCTAGTCAAGGTCGACTGTCTCGAAGTCAACCTGTCTAAAAGCGAAAGACTCAGTGGAACGGTCTAAGAGGTTGAAGATAATAAACTGATGCTAGGTGGCCTCAAGATCATGTTGTAACGAATATCCAGCTTGACCTATCTGCAATTACCCAAGTCAGGTTGTTGACAAATGGCGCGCGCTTCCTCATTCTTGGCGATCTACCAAAGTCTATTGTGTAGTCTCACTCATTTGCCATGGTATGGGATCTGAAGATTGTCATACCAGGCGGGGAATTCCATGGCGCAAAGCTTTTCGTCCTTTTGCTCATTCGGCCTAGGCAAATTGGCATCTGACACGGCTAAGGCAAAGTCTAGAGACAATTGACAGAAGCTTAGTAGGTGCTGATGAGAGAAGCTTTGGTCACATAACTTCGGCAACCCGGAAAATTTCTAGTATATTCTTCATTCGAAGCAGTCTAATGGTATTGATGTTCGTCTACTCATATGTATCAATACGTCTTTGCAGCCAGCACTCCTTCGCCGTCTAGTATGAGTAACGCCTGAATGTGTACAAGGCATTGTGGCTCATGGATAAATGCGTCACAGTTCTAGTATCACCTGATGCAGAGACGTACATAGCTATGTTTTTTACATATGCAATACAGCCGACCTGCCCCTTTTCAAGGCCACGACTGGATCTTCGATAATACGGTCTATTTTGAACCAAAGTGGAGAGAGGGACAAAGAGGCCTTTATTTAGACCTCTCAGTTCCTCAAGGCCTCGATGTCCTCGATTTCCTTGACGGCCTCGGTGGTGAGGATGAGGGGGTCGTCCTCGCCGACGCAGACGCTGTCCTCGATGCGGACGCCGAGGCCGCGGAAGGCGGCGGGCCAGCGGTCGTCGTCGGGCACGTAGACGCCGGGCTCGACGGTGACGCAGTGGCCCGGCTTCAGCACCACGTTGCGCGGGTACCCGGGGACGTCGTGCACGTCGAGCCCGACGTAGTGGCCCACGTGGTGCGGGAACAGCGCGTTCATGGCGTCGCCGGACACGTCGAACCCGAGCTGCCGCAGCTCGTCCGCCAGCGCCCGCTCCGTGATCCCGTGCAGCTTGTCCAGCGTCGTGCCCGCGCTGGCGCGGCACAGCGCCACCGACGACCGCTGCGCGCGCAGCACCGCGGAGTACAGGTCGCGCTGGGCGGGCGAGAAGCGGCCCGACACGGGCCACGTGCGCGTGATGTCGGTGATGTAGGTGCCGTACTCGCCGCCGGCGTCGACGAGGACGAGGTCGTCGTCGTCGAGCATGCCGTTGTTGAGCACGTAGTGGATGAGCAGGGCCTTGGCGCCGCCGGCGACCACGGGGATGTAGGCGTGCCCGTCGAGCCCCATGGACCGGAACCGGTACTCGAGGAAGGAGTCCAGGTCCTTCTCGTACTTCCAGGGCCGCCGCATCGCCTCCGTCAGCGCCCGCCCCGACGCCTGCCCCGCCCGCCGCATGTTGGCGATCTCCGCGGGGGACTTCACCGCCCGCAGCACGTTGGCGTACGACCGCAGCGGCACGGTGTTCACGCCCGGCGCCGCCGCGCGCAGCAGGTGGCCGAACTTGGTCGTCACGCCGTCGACGGCGGCCTCGGCATCGGTGAAGATCCTACTCACGCCCCGCAGCGCGGCGGCCAGCAGGGTCTCGGCCTTGCCGATATCGCCGGCCTCGTCGGCGTTCCAGACGTCGCGGGCGGCGTCGACGCCGCTCCAGGGGCCGTTCCACTGCTCGGCGCGGCGGTCCTTGGGGCGGCAGAGGAGGTGGAAGGCGTAGTCGCCGAGCCCGTCCCCGGTCCGCCGCAGCACGGCGAGCGACCCGGGCTCGGCGAACCCCGTCAGGTACAGGAAGTTGGACTCCTGGCGGAAGGCGTGGAAGACGGCGCCGGAGCGGTAGGCGACCGCCGCCGCGGGCAGCACCACGGCCGAGTTCGACGGCAGCGAGTGGCACAGCGCCGCCCGCCGCTCGTGGTACTCCTGCGCGCTGATCCCGGGGGTCAGCTCCCCCGGCGCCAGCAGGTGCGGGTGCGTCTCGTATACCGGCTGGCCGAAGAGGAGCTCCGAGGCCGAAACGGCGGCGGTCGAGTAGGGGCGTCGTGTGGAAGTACACAATCTTCGGATCGGACGATGTATGTGAGACCAGGCTGGTATTCGGGATGACGAGAGGGCTGTCGTAGCCGCTCGCGGTGTATTAAGTTGCGGAGGGAATGGGCGGGCATGTCGTTCGAGGTGTCGTTCGAGTTGCCGCCAGGGCAGCGGCCGGAGGTTCATCTTGCTTGTACGGGTATGTTGTTACCGGAGTGCTTGCTGTACCGTACCATATCTAGCCATGTAGAGGCACACTAGGAGGTCATGAGACAGTCAATTGCATCTGCAGTATGTCGTACGTGTTACCGTCGGGGGGGGACGGGGGGGATTACTTGCATTCACTGGATGGACGACTGTAGCCAGAAATATTAGCAAGCAGGCAACATGGATGGATAGCAAACAACCTGCTGGAGGGGCACCCATACCGCAACAAGTACCTAACCTACCTGACCTGCCCTGCTACAGCCACTGTAGGTACAGTGGGGTAGATACCTAACAGGGGTGCCTTACCGCCTGCAGCAGAGCTCTGAGCTCTGAACAATGGCGTCTTGGCAGCCTGGGCGTGGATGCCCGTTGCTGTGTAGGCTTGTTTGGTGGGGCATATTGGACGTGTGAGGCCCGTGCCCCCAAAACATTTGTTGTTGATTTGTTAATTGTTAGTGCTAGTGCCAGTCACGCTTCTTTCTTTCAATTTTCGAGTCCTGCACAGGCTGCACCACCTCCTCTCCAGCTTGAATGTGAATGTGAGACCTGCCTACCACCAGCCCTCCGACTCTGCACGCATTCTCTCACCTGTCTCCCACCCCATTCGCGTCTTTATTTCCGTGTCGTCTGAGCCGCCTATTGTCACACACTTCTTCCTTTGATTCCGGCGAGTCTCAATGTCATCCTGACGCCCCGGTATCTACCCGCGTTGTGTGTGTGTGTGTGTGTGCGCTCGTGCTCTACTAATCTGGCGTCTGGTCTGGCGTCACGCTTATCCCTCCATCCCTCCTCGCGTGCCCAGCCACCCACACAACCGAACAGAGAAAGAGAGAGCATTGCCAGCTAGTCTGCCGCCCACTCCTACCGACCAGCACCTGTCCATAACGACAGCTGCGAACTTGGGTTTCGGACACCCTCTCGTTGGTTGCTCCATCCTCAATTGTTTGCAATCAATTGTCTGGTGTGGGCCACCAGTCTCTCCGCCGACACGCCTCCCTCCATCTGTCCAGCCCCCCCCCCCCACAATAGCATGGTAATACGACATTTATATGGCAGCCGTATCTTTATCACCTTCCCCGATCCCTCTCTCCGTCATGTCTGGTAGACGCGTTCCTCTGTCCTCGAACCAGAATGCTGCCAATTCCCCCCTACGAGCCTCCACTGCTGCCAAGCAGAAACGCTCCTTGGCCCAGATACAGCGAGAGGATGCGTACGGCCAACCACCTCCCGCCAAGAAGCAAATCGTGGAAACCGGCTCACATAGTCTGTCGAAGTCCCCCTCGAAGCAACAGCGAGCCGTGAGGAGCCAGATTCCCCTGCAATCCCGTCGCAACACGAACAGCTACGAGAGCAAGTTGGCCAGGGAGAGGTCCGGGAGTCAGCAGCACCACCATCGCCAGCAGCAACCCGAGTCCCTCACGGCTAAGTACACCGAAGGGGACATAGAGGAAATCCTGACCTGGAAGAACCACCACCGAGTCCGCTTTCCCAAGCTCGTCTTCTATTTCGAGAAGATCCCCGATGATGTCCACAAGAAGCTTGCGAAGCAAGTCTCCACCTTGGGTGCGGTAAGTTGACCAGGTCTGTCAATTGCGGAAAGAGAGCGTAGCTTACAATAGTATCACACAGCGCGAAGCAGCATTTTTCTCTATCGATATCACCCACGTCGTCACGACCCGGCCAATTCCCACCGAAAAGAGTGTTAGCCAGAAAGACCTGCAGGACGCGACCGCGGAGAAGCATGGGCACCACGATCAGCAGAACGACCAGGAGCAGGAGCAGGTGAAGACTATTAATCCCTCACTGCTGACACGGCTCTCTGAAGCTTCTGTCAAGAGGAGGACCTTCGAAAATGAAATGCGGGCACGGAAAACATCGTCGCACATCCCGGATGAGGCTATCAGTCAACCGAAGCGGAACATGGATGTCCTTCTCCGTGCTAGAGAAATGGGAAAGAAGATTTGGTCTTTGGACAAGCTGCAGCGGATGATGAGCTTGCTTCTTGAGCCGGATCCCTACGTTAGTGCTGAGATTGCCTACGGAGCTCGAAGTACTACACGAGGGAGCCACGTCGAATCTCGCACCACCGAAGACCGCAACCTCCTACGACTACTGCACAATGAGCGTGTTAATGGTCCCTCGGACCGAGACCCGACTGTGAACGCGCGGGAATTGCATTATTTCAAGGGTCCGTACATCTACGTGTACGACATCGAGGAGAAACAGAAGCCGATTATGGTTAGGGAATACCCCAAAGTGATCGACAAGGCTCAAGGTGAATGGCCCCAGTTTAGGACTGCTGCGTTGGGACGCTGCCCGTTTATTGAAGAATATGACGCGAGAGAGGACCGAGCGGAACCCAAGCTACGACCGAAGCCGAAGCCTCAGGTAGCCAAGGCCGCCGCCGAGACTAAACCCGTCCTCGAAGCCCCCAAGATGGCGCCCCCGAAGCCCGTTACTGGGAAACGGCCCCTGGGTGAGACAGAGCATGCCCACAACCGCGGTTCTAGTGTTGCTTCGGTCGAATTGGCTCACCCATTCAGGTCCGTGCCTGGCAAGAATGGTGGCGACCTTCGATCCAATGCATTCACCGGCCGTCCCACTACCGGTCGTCTTTTCGGTGGTGAGCCGGTTGCTTCTGGCGTCCAACCTTCCAACGTGACTTCGGCGATCCGATCGCAGATGGTCTCGTCTACTGCAGCGACGCCAGGTGTTATAACTGGCCTGAGCAAAGAAGTTTATGGCCTCCAGCGCCAGGTCCTGCAGCGGAACAACACCGCGACATCGCAGGATTTGAGCTCTCGTCGGAATGCTGAAACAAGCTTCCGCGATGATAGCTCAGTGAGAAGACCCTTGATGCTAGGACGTACTTCCAGCCGCAAAATGGACACGGTCGAGGAGAAGGTAGCCGAGAAGAGCCAGCGGGAAGACCCCCGAGCTGCGCATGCTGAGAAGCGCGCTGCAACAAAAGCAAAGAAGCGTGACCTTAAGCCTGGCTACTGCGAGAACTGCGCGGAGAAATACGATGATTTTGATGATGTAAGTCCGTTCCGTTGTAATACGTTTTCAGCCATCGCTAATATTCAATCAAGCACATTGTGTCCAAAAAGCATCGCCGCTTTGCCGATGATGACGAGAACTGGGTTGAGCTGGATGAACTCCTTTCCCTTCTCGAACGCGAGCCAAGACACAGATCCTCCGCGTCCCGGACTCCCTCCTTCTAGAGTTACTGAGATAATGGCCAGTCGCGGTCGGATGCTTCTCGTCCCGTTCGTAGCCAGCGCAGCGGAAACCTAGGCTCTAGCTTCGCTTCGCCTCGTCCCACGAGTGGCGCGATCGTTCTCGGGATTTTCACCACCAGGAATAATATTTTTTTTTTATTTTTTTTATTTTCAATGATCCCCATGTCCTTTTTTTCCATCCTTGGCCCGGCATTCGCGGCGCGATGATACCCCCCCTTTCCCCCTTTTCCCCCATCTCTTCCTTCGGCCTGCGGACCCGCCCTTCTTTTCCATTAGAGCATTTCAATCGGCACTCCTGGCATTTCCAAAAAGGTTCAACGGAACAACGGCATGGCATCATCGCATTGGCATGGCGTACTTTGGCAGATTCGGTTCTATTGTCTGTTTTTTTCCCACTCTGATTCGGACCAACCCCACGCATAAAAGAAAATAAGGCAACCGTTTTCCCATGCATCGGCGGCGATGGGCGTTTCGTTTTCTCCCTCTACGGGTAACTTCATTTCCTTTCGCAGGTTTTTTCATTTTTTCAGCTTCTCCTTCATCTCCTGGTGGTGGTGGTCGGGACGGGTTGGCCGGCATTGCTGGTTCTCGGTGGGTAATACACTTACAGTATAGAAGGGAAGGGGGCATGGCTGGCTGGCTTAGGGACAGGTGCGCGCGCGCTGGCTCTTGGTTGTCCGTCAGGTTGGTTGTCAGGTTGGGCTGGTTTGGCTGGCTGGTTGGCTGTGCTGTTCCTGGTGGAACGGACCAACCAGACCAGTCAGGAGGGGAAAAAAACAGCACCACGTACATCATCATTCCTCAATTGTGACGAAGCGATGGTTTGTAAGGTATATATGGTCACTAGGTCGTACATGTGTAAGTTGTATTTTATATGAAAACCAGAAGGAAAAAAGGCAGTGCATGTGCAAATATGAAGAGAATATTCCGGTCAGCTTTTCCCTTTTGATGCCGTGGCACTATCCTCGTGGGTGTGGGTGTTGTTGAAGTGATCGCAAGTCCCTGTCATCTCCTATTGATGTAGCCGCTGTCTTCATAGGTGATACTGGACCGTCGCGTGATCTACGTTGACTTCACATAACATGCATGACACGCCGCTATGGGCAATAAGTGGTAAGTCTTCGTAGTTCTTCTACCCCTACATCGTACACTTACTTGGATACCCAGATTCATTCTAACGCTAAAGTCTTTATTTCCTCAGCTGGGTAAATCCCCGAGATTCCGGGGTCGTCTACGGTTTGATCCCGACAGTCGGGGGATCACGGCCAGGTTAGAGACGTTTATAATAATAGATATACGGGATAGAGAGCTGAGCGTAAGCCAGTGACCGGGCGACAGCGGATTGGTGAGCAACTTCTTTTCCACCTAGACCCAGACCGCCATATATTCGTAGCCACCGTGTGCGCTTGCGAGGCATGTCATAAGAGATCCGTGTACGCTCCGGCTGGCGGGCTCGATGTTTTTAGTCACGTTGACATGATTAGTTTACTGGGAGCGTGTTGTTTTGAAGGGGCCTTCAGCGAGACATCCACAAGATGTGACGTGTGCTACCCGTCTAGCAGTTCGATTGGTGCTACAAACACAGACAGCTAGCCAGCCTTACCGTAAAGTGTGTCGGCAAGATCCTGTCGACTTGGCAGCATGGGATAACTCATTCGATAAACGCTCGACTCTGTGCATGGCGTGGTCCGTATCAAATCACATTGTGTAGTGGGTTGGTAGTCAGCAGCATCCTCGTGAAGAAAGTTGACGAGAGGAACGGTTTGAAAATGTTACTGAGTTGGCGGCGAACCAAGGACGTAGAAGAGGTATTCAGGGGGGACGATTGGGGAAAACGCCCCTCTCCTAATGCGACCGCGTCGGGCTGCCACGAACACCCCATCACTGGCCAGCACGGTGGCAGAATCAAGGGATATCTAGGCAGTTAGGAGGCCACCACGATATGCAGGCACATCGATCAATAAGTAGCATCGCACATGCAGACCGAAACGTGAATTGTACTACTTACCTACCGCCGAGTAGAAGTAGAAACTTGACACATAAAAATATTAAACCTGACTTACAAATCTGTCATCCTACCTACGAGTATAATTATATTGTTCGTAGAGAAGCCCTTCCTTCCTCCTTCACATACCCTTGGATATGCTCATGACCTGCTCAGACCTAGCGGCGAAGGTTCCGGGGGGTAAGCTCCCGGATTCGGGGACGTGTCGGTGTGAACTTCTGCATCGTCTTGTGGATCAGAGCGGCGGTGGCTTCGGTGGTTTCTTCATCCTGCTCAGATGTTCCAGCGCCGGTCCCGAGTTCTTCTTCGGCCATGATGGCCATCACCAAGTCGTAAATACCTACCGACGACAAGGACATGTTCTGGTAGATCTTCTCTACTGGAGAGGCGTCAGAGGACGATCTTGCTGCCCAATCGAGCGCCGTCTCGTCCTCCAGGAGCTTCTTGATAGACTCCGGGGTGGCCGTCTCCTTGCCTTTGCCTTTGCCGGTGTCCGGAGAGACAACCGACTCCATCTCCGGATCGTAGACCCTCGCGCCGCCGCCGTCCATCTTGATACCGAGGGATTCCCGCACGAAGAGATACAGCATCCGCGTGCTGCGGCCCATCCTTCTCTCGGTCTTCGGCTTCACGTGCTCGCAGCAATGCTTCGGCCACTCGAGGAGGCGTTCGGGGAGGTCAAAGGCCCACTTGTGGGCAACGGCACCCAGGCTCTCGGGATCGACGAGAATCGCCTTCTTGGCTTCGTTGGCGTAGTGGACATGGCCCTCCAACAACTCCAAGAGAAAAGGCGTCGCCTCGATAACGGCGTTATCGCACCGCTGCTCCACGGACAACTTGTCGCCATCGATGACAGTCAGGGCGCTCTCTCTCCAGCTGTTGATTATGCTTTCGAAGAGCCTGTTCCTGAGCTGTCGGACGGCGTCGTTCGCTTGCAAAATGTCGAAGATGTCGGGCCCGAGCCGAGGAATGGAGCCTGCGACGGTCTGGGTGAAGCTGTAGGGGATGGCGTCTTCGTGTAGGTAGGATACGTCCGTCGCCTGGGCGAGAACGAAGATCTGGCATGCTTGCATCCGCGTAACTATGTCGGAGAGCTTCGCGGCTCTCTCGGCGGCTGTCGTGGCGTGTTGGCGGAGGGCGTCCAGGCTCCACGGCGTACTCTGAGAGGCGACGGCGTGTTGGTGGCAAAGTTCCATGGCGTTGCAGAGAAGAGACCTCAGCTCGAAGACGGCGCTTTGGACCTGCGTTGCGCTGTCGTTGCCCAGGGGGTCAAGCCCGGTCGGGAGACTGCCGTTGTAGCGTGGCTCGACGAGGCTACTGACTTGGTCCATGATCAGGCTCCCCATGCTTAGGTGGGCCGGAATGAGCTTATTCATGACTTCGGTCACCGTGGTAAAGTTCGCTTCATATAGGTCTTCCGCGCCACACGTGGGCTTGTCGGGGTTGGATCGGTTTCCAATCTTCAGCACTTGCGCGTCCTTGACCGCGCCGCTCTTCCTCTTCTTGAGGATCTCCCCGAATTTCCCGTGAGCATAGTCGATATTGTCGAGAACACTGGCCAGTTTCTGAGGAGCAGGAGACATTCCAATCTGCCAGTGCGTGTCCCCATTCACACCTTTGGCCGCAGGCATTTCTCTCTCGAAGTCGACCATCAGAGAACCGCGAAGGAAGGCTTTGATATTGGCTGCGATCTCCTTCTGGCGGATGGTGGAGGGGCCCTTGGTAGTGACCATGGAAATATGACGACCGCGCACCTCAAGGGTGAAGCCGGTCAGGAGCTGGGCAAGGTAGGTTATGCGCTCCAGCTGGTTGATGGCCACGCTTGAAACCCCGACAGCATATGACGAGCTACCTGTGGTAGCCCAATACTCTTCTTCGGTAAGGAAAAGGGAATCGATGTCATAAGAAATCAGGGCATCACACGAGGCCTTGATTTCGTAGTCCTGGTCTCCGAGTGTAACTTTGACATTCTTGTCACCAATGAGGCAGGCCGCGACATAGGCCATTGGATTAGATCTGATGATCCCGGTGAGTTGCCTGCGTGGGCATGGGATGACGGGAATTACGTCGGATTGTAGAAGTCTTTCGAGGGACTGGAGAGTATCGGTCTTGACGAATGTAAGGTTATGGATGACATCGCTGATGAACACAAAGATGCCGGCTCGAATCCACTCTCTCGGTACTATGTCATAATCGTTACTGTCCGAGATCTCATTGTATGGCTGTACTTTGTTAGTTTCGGTAAAGGCTGGGAGTATTAGTGGATGTTAGAGAAGAGCCACGCACCATGACAGCATCAGAACCCCGACCTTCGTAAGTTTCTAGAAGCCTGGAGGGATCCTGGAGCCGTTGAATCACCGTTTGATCGATTCCGGAAATTAGGAGGGCGCGTTGATAGGCAATAACAACGACGGCGGGGATGTCAGAACGTTCGGCCTCGCCAGGAGTCACGCCACCAACACGGATGTATTGGTGGAATTTACTCCATGCATAGACGGCATCCTTCGGGTAGCCTACATGTCCTTGCGAATCCGTGACACCAGGAACCTGGTTGGCCGTCACTCCGCCCGTAGAAGAACTACCCTTAGGGGGACTAGTCTCACGCATGGTGGATGTAGTAAGGTTTGTGATCAAATTCCGGCAAACACAAGGTGATGACTCCGGATGAAAACGCAGGAGATGGACGATGGGAAAAGGCCAATTGACTGAACGAGAAGCTTGGGGAGAAGTATGAATATCGCCTCTAGTCAAGAGTGAAGGAATCTGATGGGATGGTGCAGAACGATTCCAAAACTCTGGAAATTGTGCGGGCCAGAGGACTGAAGGGTGTGCAAAGTGTTCCGAGGAAAAGAAAGTAATTGCAGGTGCTGTTTGAAGTGGGCAGCTACTCGATCTGATCGTCTGAAAATCGAAGGGTGGAAATTTCAACCAATGACACCAGTGGGAGATAGAAAGGCGGAACCTTTGGGACAATGGGGGACCGGGGCGACCGGGACGCAGAAGGATGATTGGGGGTCGACGACGATGACGGGTCGTCAACTATGAGGAGCATTGGTGACAACGAAGGGCGTCCAAAAGGGGCGCCCAAAAGGGGCGCCGACAAGGGGCGTCCATAACAACGAGGACAATCACAAATGAGAAGCGTCGGCAGAGGGTATCGGCAATGAGAGTGTTATAAAGATGAACCCTGGTATATTTGAGAAGTCACTTGTAAGAATACAGTTGTGGGATTGTAAAACGTTGTCTAAAGGGGTCAGCATTGGAGTGACAAATGAGGGCTGACGTATAGTAGACCAGGGGTAGTTTCCATGCGCCTGATATTCAAGGAACCACTAATGGGTGAAGAAATTTAGAATTAGAGGTAAATTCTACCTGCAACATCTTTTTTCTTATGAGCTCACCAGGCAATCCGGGCATGGCTGGGAGGGAAATTGTGCTGGACAGGCTATCATAATTATGAGTTGGAGAACCTTAGTGTGAAAAAATAGAAAGAAGATGAACTAAGTGGTTGATAGCCTTCTTGGAGAATTGTTCATGGTATGTTTAGCATGATCATGGTTGAGTGACCAAACAGTTAACATGTTGAGTGTAGTCTTGTCATGGACCTTACGATAACTGACGCCCGTTGGTTTGCGAAGGTCTATATCAACAGCATGCCAATTTAGCTAGAAGATGTGAATTGGTTTGTGAAGAGCTGTTCAAAGAAAGCCCTCCCATATAAACCAGCTGTATATATCCTAGTTGGAAATCAGAATTGTACTAAAGGCTCCAGAAGAAGCAGCGAATACATTACAAGCACAGAAACTTGAATGTTCGACAACCGGGCTGGATAGCACTGCTGTACCGTATTCCTGGGTCGAACTATGCGAGGTGCTAAACGGAGATAAACGAGGCTACAGTTGATTTAAAGCGCTGTACTCAATGCACGGGATACTAATCTGGCTTATAGAAATACCAACTTAGTTGACCTTCGGAGTTTGACCGAGAGTAGCATAGCATGTTGCTCTGTTAGAAGTTGTAGCAGTTGTTTAACATGGAAGTCTATGCTGGTAGGATTCTCGTTCTCGTATATTTCAGTGAAGAAAAACTAATCGTTAATTAATGTACAAAGTTGGTTTTTGTTCCTGAGGCTTCCTGGCAGATATTTCAACAACTCGTATTAGTTGTAAGCCTTGTAGTTCTCGAATTATAACCACGGGAAAATAATACTCTCTAATAAATGAGCAATATTCTCATTTTCTTTTAATATTGGCCTTTGAAATAAACCATGTAATATATTACAACATTAAAGAAGACCTCAACTTCAAGATGGTAGATTTCGGGCAATTGTCACAATTTATACCTTTCAAGATGACTATGGTAGCTAGGTATATAGCCTCAGGCCTCTGTTTTGTCCCACTGAAACAAGTTCAGGTATGCCTAAGTGGTCTGTTTAGTTCTTTACATGAACAAACATCGATCATCGATGGCGTGATAAAGCCGAGAATGTCTTCATCTCTGTTTTAAGTAACTTTAACCGCTCTTTGATAATACACTTAGGATTACTGAACTCGGTGCTTGAAAAGTGGAACACTGTCACATTGAGTCTGTTGCGTTCTCATTATGAAAATAATATCGACTGTTTTCTTATAAGCAATATCTTCTGCGAGGTCCTTTTGGTTTCTGTTCGAGCTTGTGCAACACTCCGATGTAGTGGATGGATGCACATTTTGTTTTCTTGCGTTGATCATCCTCTGTAACACTCGCCTTCTACGTCATAGTTCCTATAATGATCTAAGTGGTTGGCCTAATGTTATAAACACATGCATACTTGCTTATTTGAGTAGTATATTGTTTCTGCGCGTATTGGGATATCGGGCTGGCCGAGTGATCACCTATGCGCCTTTGAGACAACCGCCACGGTCTGCCGTGTTGCGGTGGTGGTGGGAGAGTGGAGTCAGCACAGCACGGCATAGCATTAATAATGTAAAAACTACTGATGTAAGATAAAGATATCCCAAAGAGCTGAAAAGACGATTGTTGTCGATCTGTACCCGTACGAAGAAGGCTTGGGAGTGCTTAACTTAGGGCGGTATGGAGTACGCTTTGTCTTTGTTAGGGAGTGTGGAGGCCTGGAGGATGCGCTACGCGCCCGTAATCGAACCCCTAGCGTGCGGAGCTTCTTGGCAATCTCACTTCCCGAGTGTGAAGCAGAGACAGGCTTGCTATTGGTGGTGGGAGAGTTGCTTTTGGCATGAATCATCTCGTGTCAACGTGGTAATAATGTAACCCCGGGGATCAAGGGGCCATGGCACCGGTGCTCGGCAAACATAGGCGCATCTGGCGAAAATAAGAAAATCCGGGGAGTCGTGATCTCGGGTGAACGAAGCTTGTTTGGGGCCGGAGAGGGAGATAGAAATAAGGCGCGTCTGGTCTAGCACTTAGTTAGTGCGCGAAGGCGGTGCGCAGCAAGAGACAGGAGGAAATGCCAGAGCATTTATAGAAGCTCTGTCGATAGGCCTATGGACTTTTGATTTCGGCCTTTATGCGACGATCGTCGCTCTTTGTAGGATGGAATGCCGTAACGCGGCCACACACTAGTAGCGAATAGCGCTGCTGTGCCCGAACATCGCCTCAGACAAGGATAGTAGTGTGCAAGGAAGCTGTCTGCGAAGTGGCCTTGTATCCACACGACAAGACAAGAAATGAAGGGTTCGGTGGGTATATCCATCATTCAGGTAAGCTCAGCCCTAGGGCGGCATGTTCCTACTGAGTAAATATGCTGCCCTCCGATCTCAATTGAGAAGCATTCCTGTTTTCTCACCTCCGGTGCCCCATCAACCTAAAGTATCGCGATGGCGGTGGGTGTAATTTCCACGTTATTTCTGTTGCTGGCGGTGCTGGAGCTGGCACTATGTCAAGGCCTGGTAGCAGCTCCATCTCCGGAGAACTTCGTGCGTCGGATGGGACATAAACGTAAGGCATTTCTATGATTCCAGCCTCTTCTTTTGGTGAGGCACTAGCTAACTCATCTACCGGTTTTCGCAGTCATCGTAATAGGCGATTACCTTTATATAGACGGCGGTGAAGTCTCGCAGCTCATAAACGGGCAACTGGCGGCTTGGGGAACCCGTAATTCTGACCCGAGTAGGTGGCACCTCAAAGCTTTCAAGACATTGTCTCTTCGGCTAACACGATGCAGTCAACGACACTCTCTCGATCTCTCTTACGGAATCATGGAACAACGAAAGCGTGTCGATGAAGGCGACGCCGAACGACAACCCCGACTTTATCCGCGCCGCTCACTGGTCCTATGACAACTCGTTTTTCATGTGGGGAGGCCAGGCGTCCTACGGCCGCCTGCCACCACGGAAGGACTTGTGGAACTTCACGGCCGACGGCGCGGGCGGGGGCTCGTGGACCATCGTCAACCCGACGAACCGGGACGTCTTCATGCAGCTGACGCGGTCGACGGGCGCGTCGTGGGCCACGTGCAACGGGATGGGGCTGTACATGGGCGGCTACGTGAGCCTGGGGACGGACAACATCACGGGGCTCACGGGGCTGTCGCGCGTGCCGGTTCCCGGGCTGCTGACCTTCGACGTCGAGACCAAGATGTGGAGCAACCGCACGGCCGAGGACTTCAACCTCTTCGGCACGAGCCTCTTCGGCTCCGCGACCTGCCTAGAGGGAATCGGTGAGAGGGGCCTGTTCGTGCCGGTCGGGGGCAACGTCGCCGACCGCTTCGAGTTCGTCGACGACGGGTCCGGCCTCGTCGACATGGAGACGGTCCGCTTCTACGACGTCGCGCAGAACAAGTGGCACAAGCAGGCCACGTCGGGCACGTCGCCCGCGCTGCGGGATCGGTTCTGCATGTCGGTGGCGCAGAGCAAGAACAACACCTACGAGATGTAAGTGACACGTGCTTCTTCCTACATGCCTATCAACGGGGGGGAATGCTGAACGTCTACACAGATACATTTACGGCGGGCGCAACGGGCGGACTCACACCATCTTCGCCGACGTGTGGATCCTGTCCATCCCGGCGTTCACCTGGTTCAAGGTCGACGCCAAGGGCACGCACCGCAACGACCACGAGTGCACCATCGTCGGCAGCCAGATGATCTCGGTCGGCGGCTTCAAGAGCTTCCTCAACTTCACCGAGCCGGACGAGTGGGCGCAGGGGATCGGCGTCTTCGACCTGTCGACCCTGACCTGGTCGGACCACTACGAGCCGGGCACCACCTACGATTCACCGCAGGTTGTGAAGGATTGGTACAACTCGAAGTAAGTCCCAAGCTCCAATTGCTGATTCGCGAGGATAAGGTAGACTGACTAGTAATGAAGTGACCTGGGCGACATCAATTGGGCGGACGATGAGGTGAAGTCGCTCTTCTCATCTTACGGTGCGTACCGAATTCCCCAGTTTCCACGCAGTTCTACGAACTAACACTTGTTTGCAGAAGGAGTAGCTCCGCCGCCCACATCTTCCCCAACTACGGCGTCTCAAACAAGCAACCGAAACGCCATAATCATCGGCGTGGTAGTGGGTGTCGGCGGGGCCGCCATCATCGGCCTGCTCGTCTGGCTCTTCCTTCGGCGCCGGGCCCGACGAAACGCGGCGGCGGCCGCGGCGGCGGCAGAAGCGGCGGACCGGGACAACCAGACCGAGGAGTCGAGGACGGACTACGCGGCGACGATCCAGACGAGCTCCAGCCCGCAGGACAAGTCGGCGGAGTACGCGACGGTGCGCGAGAATCCCCAAGAAGTTAGTGGGCAAGCGACGACCCTGTATGCGCTGCCGGCGTCGGAGAGGGGCGGGCCGCCCGTGGAACTCGAGGGCATGGGGGTGGGATACCGCCGGGAGCTGGAGGACAGCCAGGTCAAGCCCGAGCTGGAGAGCAGCCCCGTCGGTCCGGAGCTGTACGGAAGCAGTCCCGTTTTTGACCGAGGAGGGCAGGACGTCAGCCCTATCCAGCGGTAGAATGGGGCGATTGGCGTTAGACACCACCACGACGGTCTCGAAAACGATTACCTAACAGCGTTCTCTGGAGTGAGAGACTCCCATCCACTGGATGAGTCTCGCCTCCTCCCTAGAGAGGACAAGGATTGTGTTCGGCCTTAGATACCCCCTTCCCATAGATGTAATGTAACAATGTAACAGCAGGTTAATAAGCGAGCGCATTTTCATGATTGCTGAGATGAGAAGCTGTCTACGGGCTTCATTTACACACACAATCGCTATGGCTCCTAACCTAGTAGACCGGCCGCTGTCTTCATGGTTTATCCATAGTGGTGAAATGACATTTGGATTCTAAGAACGTATTGAGATCTGACGCTCCGACTAAGGAGAATACGGCGTATTCCCGACTCGAAATAGGTGGGTGGCTGGGGACGAGTAGTGCCCCTGGCGCCGCGCCTGGAGAAAGCCGTTACAACCAGCCCACGACGCGCTATCGAGGTGCACTAGGGACCCCCCCTGGAGCTTATGCTAGTTGCCGTTGGCCCTTTCGCGCTTGGCGGCATCTAGTCGTCCCAGTGCCTAGCCTGTAACCTTAGACCACTGTCGTCGGAGTTAGCAGTTGGACATTGGGAAAAATACAGTGGTGGTGCTTACAGTGGTGGTGCTTACAGTGGTGGTGCTGCGGCTTTAGCGGTTAGGCCCGCCCAAGGCCAACCTACCTGTCCCTAGCACGCCTAGGTAGGCACAATCCCACGGCATTGATGAGAACCACCACAGAATCAACGTTAACGTAGCTAGGACGGTGAGCCATGAGAGTAGTTAGGTTCGATTCCTTTCAGCGCTATTGGTATTACTCGCGTGGCTCATCTAACGTGATCGCAATGCTTTGCCGGTGGATCCTCCTATCCATCCATGGATCTATGTTCGAAATAAACTGCATACCCGTGGGCTCAGGAAGGATCACTTATTACAGAAACGACGTTACTGTTGCCAGTCTAGCAATATTGTCTTACTTCGCAACATCACTTACCTTCAAGGCTTGTATGTCCGGTATGCCTTGCTGCCTGGAAGGTTGGCGGTGTACCAGCATGCTAGGTGGTTCACATCAGCTATACCGAATGTACAGAGTCGGAGAGTCCCGTAAGCTGCAAGCCTTCCCAATGTCGAGTAGGCCTACGATCGAGCATCGATCGATTTGACGTAAAGGTTATCGAGTAAAGTATTCGTCCTTCCATCTCGTATTGGAGCGGGATTGGTAAATTGGTAATCCATACATAGGTACTGCACATGTAAGCGCATACCACCTTCAACCACTCGAATCCTCCTTGTTACTGCCTCACTAACTGTACGCTGGTAACGACACATTGGCAGACTGGCCATAAGCCAATACCCGAGGTCGACGGCAATGTGAGAAGAACACGCCGCAGCCCTGCAGCTCTCTCGCCATGGACCTAAACGAGCCCGACCGGGTGTTTGCCGGGTGTTTGCGCTAGCACAGCCGACGGATCGTGATCCATCGCGCGCCAGGAAAATTCTGCGTAGTCAGCTCTTGCGACTTAAAGTAACATAAGCGAATTGATTGCTCAACAACTGCCGCATTGCCCGGTTAGCTCAATCGGTAGAGCGTGAGACTCTTAATCTCAAGGTTGCGGGTAAGTTCACTTGCACTGTCGCCGCGACATTCATCGTGCTAACATGTGTCCCAAGGTTCGACCCCCGCATCGGGCTCAATTCCTGATGCTTCCTAGTTCACTAGGATACGCAACTCCAACTTGAATTTTTTTTATTGCCTCTAGTTCATCTCTTCTTCGAAAATAGATGCTATAAACCTTGGATGGTCACTTTTATTTTATCTTGGATGTATTAAGCGTTCAAGTAATTAATGTTGGTGTCAAATCGATCCCGTCTGTACATGCAGTGATAGTGGTACTAGGTAGCTGAAGATGAATTTCTCTACGTACATCCACCCCACTGTCCCGAATGCCAACTCTTTTCATCTTCACGAAGTCGCCTTCAAGGTTCGACAAACAGCCAATAGATACCGATATCTTCTCCTGTCTGACACTGACTATATGCGGATATGATTTGTGTATGCGTAGAGGTCATGACTGGAATCTCGCCGAAATGGGCTCAAAGATGACAAACGTGCGTCACGCGATCCAGACGCCTGGGCCCGTGGATCTGTCTCGTGGTGGCGTTCTCCACTATGGACTGTAAAAAATGAACGTCGACCGGGCTAAACCACAACCACAATCCTTATTCCCACCTGAAAAAATACCGTATCCTGCAAGAAAATGGGTTACGGATCCACGGATGCACTGGGACACGTCGCCGGTGCCCAGCACGATGTCCCAGACACGCCGTCGACTCAGGTTGACGGCCCCGGGCAGCCGCCGCACCGCTCCGATGCCGGCCCCGCGACGGAGGAGCGTGATGATGATGATGATGAAAATCCGGACTCGCGGCGGCGATGGGGGCGCACTGTCTGCCAGGGTCTGAAGGGTTTCTACGAGCGGAACATCGGCCTCACGTTCGTGTTTCTCGGGCAGACGTTCGCATCCGTCGTACGCGTCCCCCACCACCCCCCCTCCCCGGGCACCCGCCGCAACTTCACGTCAAGGTCCCCGGATTCGGCTGACTGACCGCTTACCTGACTACAGATGAGCACGGCGGCGAAACTGTTGACGTCGCCTGATTCGGTCCCGAGGCTCAACGCCCTGCACGTCATCGTCGTCCGCATGCTCGCGACCACGATCCTGGTTTCGCTGTACTCGTACTACAAGAAGGTCCCCGACTTCCCCCTGGGACGCCGCGAGGTAAGGGGTCTCCTGCTCTTCCGCGGCGTCGCGGGATACGTCGGGCTTGTCGGCCCGTACTGTAGGTTCTTCTATTACCCTAGACCTACGATATTGTACCCGGGCTGACGTCGTGGTCCCAGACGCGCTGTCGTATCTGGAGATTTCGGACGCCATCGCCATCACCTTCCTGGTCCCCACCATCACCGCCTTCGTGTGCTGGGTCTGGCTGAGGGTAAGCGCAATTCATCCCCCTTACCATTCAGATGGTTGCTTAGCGAGTACTGTTCAAGGAACCGTACACCACACGAGAGGCCCTAGCCGGGATGATCGCGCTCGCGGGCGTCGTGCTCGTGGCGCGGCCGACGTTCCTCTTCGGGCAGCGGGCCAGCGAACCCATTGCCGGCCCTGACGGGGACAGCAGTACGGGTATGTCGCTGATGATGGACAGTCCCCAATCCTTCTCAGCACCGGGTTACACGCTGCCCTCGCCGACGCAGAGGGGCGTCGCCGTCGTGGTCGCCATCGCCGGCGCGTTCGGCGCCGCGACGGCGTACTCGACCATCCGCCTCATCGGCAAGCGCGCGCACTCGATGGTGTCCATCAACTACTTCGCCGGCGTCGCCACCTCCTGCTCCGTCTTCTTCCTCCTCGTGCACCCGGACCTGGGGTTCGTCTGGCCCCGCGGCGCGCTGCAGTGGTATGTTTTTTTATAAAGCAAAAGCCCTCGCTCACTACCTATGGAAGCTTGCGACGTTGATGTTGGCGTGCCTGCCTGCCTGCCTGCCTGACTGACTAACTGACTGACTGCCTTAGGTCCTTGATTGCGCTCCTCGGGGTCTCCGGGTTCTTGGCCCAGCTCCTGCTCACCGAGGGCCTGCAGAGGGAAAAGGCGGGGCGAGCGACGAATATGACCGTAAGTGACAATGTGTTAGATAACCTCTGTTTTGTGAGTTCGACCTGGTTGACAACCCGCAGTACTTGCAGATGGTGTTCGCCATCATAATCGAGCGGCTGATCTGGGGAACGACGCCCCCGCTCCTGAGCTTCATCGGAAGTGCCCTGATCATCGTGGCTGCCATCTGGGTCAGCTTGCAGCGGAACAAACCCGCTGCAGCCTCGACGAAGACCCCGGATGTCGACGAAGAGAGCAGCCTTTTGGGAAGAGGGCAGCACGAAACCCGGCCATAGATTTCCGCTTGCATTGGCACAGTTACCTTGCGTTGTTTCTTCGTCCTCACTTAACCCACAATAAGGGGGCTGGATATAACTACGTACAGCATGTTTATCACGTTGATGCTACCTAGTTAGACTTGAACTCTCTCCTGAAAGAAGGCCTGGTCGTCTGGCCGAACCAGTGCCCAGTGAGATGGGCCTCGATCACTATTGCTATTCCCATGCCAATATAGACAAGGACTGTCGATGCGAGATCTGGGGCTGAGAGACGCCATGACATGTTCAGTGTAGAGTAAGATAAAAAAAGGCTAACTTCTTCAGAAGTGCATGGTAGGTGGCCATACGTATGCCTGCGGCACTGGGTCTAAACGCTGATTCAACCTGCCTCCTTGCCCCTTATTGGCAGTGTAGTGTAGTGCGATTGCATGTGTAGGATATCGATCCTTGAAACAAAGCCCCTCGAGCTAACTGCGCTCTTCTGCTTTCCATACGAGCCTCCAACAGGAACCTATTTTAAACCAAGTTTCGCATCACCGGCTTCGCATCTTGCTAGTACAAGGGTCTGCGATTACTCTATATAGGGGCGCAAGGGTAGGAAGGCAACTGCAGACGATGGCTAGCCCACTTTGCAACGTAGACCACATAACCGCTGCAGAGAAATCAACTACAGCAGGATTGAGCACATTTCGGAAGCTTTTGAGGTTGGTTAGAAAGACTCACAATGCAAGGAAGGATTTGGTGGCCGCCATATCGCCGCTAGGCGGAGCATGCTCGCTACACAGACGCTGCATGCGGCCGTTAGCTTAATACGACTAGGTATATCATGAACAAGGCGGTGTTCCATGGTACTCACAGGGCACCCAAGAGAAATATTCCGGAGACAGCTATCTTTTGGGAAAGGGGTAGCCGTAGCTTTCGTATAACTCCGACTGGTATACTTAAAATGGCCACATCGATGAATAAGTTCGTGAGCTCGTATCCAAGAATGAGCCGCGGGGTCTCCAAGCAATATTCCGAAGACAAGAAGTTCGTCCAGAACGCATTGGTCGGGTGACACTGGAAGGCCACGACAAACGTGACGATGATGAACCACAAGATTGATACGCACGCCGTAGCTAGAATAATTCGCCGGTATACCCGTGCTGTTTCGAACATCGAGTAGTAGAACCAGATAATGCTGAGTTTTACAGAGGTTATAACGGCCCCAAACAGAAACTCGGCAATCCAGGTGACCTTATACGTGTTAGTCAGCCTGCACGACGTCGACAGAGGTCGTATGAGTATTTCGGAGCTTACCCTTAGGAGTTCTTGTATCGCAGCTGTTCCTAGCGGGGGGCCAAGGTCGAAAGCGCTATATCTAGCGATAACTGAAAGCCCTATTAGCATAAAACCATAAGGATCTATCCCTTTGGAATGGCCAGGTCAAGAAAGACCCGAAACGATTAGGCATACGCACAGTCGATGAAGAGGCCGGACTGGGCGTAAAAGAGTGGAACAGACAAGAGGCAAAGCCAGTCGTGGCCCTGTAAAGGTCGGCGGGTGAAGAGCTTCGTTGAGAATCTGGTGAGCAACGCGACCGCAGTGAGAGCCATCATAGCAACACATGCGGCTAGATTTTGCCTTGCGTTGCTTGTGAGAGTGCGGATCATGGCGAAAAAGCGTCAAGGGAGCTTTCCCAAGCCCCCTGTCACTTCCTGAAGGCTGGTAAGCTAGGAAAGATATACCAAACAAGTATTCACGTATAGTGCTATTCGTTTCATACTATAGACGAAACGTTTTAGTCGTGCTAGGCTCAGCAGTGACATCAGAACTTCATTCTTAGGGGACATTGAGGCACCGCATATCCTTCACTGATATATTTAAAGCAAACACCGTGCCCGGCATCTGAACTTGTCGCTCAATTGGAAGCAACGCTTCAATACGGCCTCACAACCCCTTCCATTCGCTGCGTATTTCATGCCACTATAAGCGGCCGTGGGCGTAGACTCGGCATTCCATGCAACGGTAGTCTGCCTATCTAATAGTTTAACTGGTCAGCATCGCATGCTATGCAATGCATGGCCTTACGGCATAGTCTAGTCAACCTGCATGTGCATGTGAGATTATTGGAACGATCAAGACCCTGTATTACTCATCCAATTTCAACGAGAAGGTGTGCTGGTGTTACCTATAATGCGCCGAGCCAGCAGATATCATACGCGAGGATTGGGTGCTCTATTGCTAGAACATTGGACGAAACACGTCGGAGTATAAGCAGGCTAGCAGGTTAGACCGAGAGCCTATCAATAAGTGATGAGGAGAACCCATCCAACGCCGGCCAAGTGGTTCGCCGACGCCACATAGAGTGAGCCAGGATGTTCGCCGGATAGGTGTGTCAAGACGCCGAAAAGAGTGTGTGGACGGTATCATCCATCTGACAAGTGCATTCTTAGTAATGGCTACGTCCTTAAAAGAGAGAAATTCCCCGAAATGTGGCGGCTTATCCAATGGATGGAATAGGTACGTCATGTACCTAAGTAGTTCTTAAGGAGCATGAGATCCGGCGCCGACACAAGCACACTATACGTATAGTCTCAGGAATCGCCTTATGGCAGGCTTTCTGTGCGCATGGCTTGTGATATGGTGCTTCCTCTTGACTATATCTGAGTGCCACTGCTTTTGCTTAGCACATGCGAGTTTCGCCAACTATTATATGCTACACTTCTTTACCGTACTGTCGCAACCTAGCAACTGTCAAATAATATGAGGCCGAGGGGCAATATGAGCCGTAGATTTCGTTTGTTGAGCTGTCATTTTATCTCACATGACTCGGGTCGAGGTAAGGCATTATTTCATAATTCTAGTATGCTATGGACGTGTTACACAGCGCGAGGGGCATCGAATATACCCCTCATGGCCCGGCCTAGGCGCCCTTCAAATACCGAAGTCGTAGGTATTAGCGGGTTGGGGGATCCTCCCTGCCGAGGACAAGAACTGCCCATGACAACAGGTTTTACTCGGCTTTCGTCGTCTCAACACGACTCTCGGCGGCGGGGGTTACGAGAGCGGCGACCAGCTTCAAAGATCTTATAGCTAACTAATAGTCTGTATGACGACTGTGAGTCACCATTTGCCTCCTGGGCCACGTTTCTTTAGCCGCAGTCACTACAATAGCTACTTATACATAAGAGCTAATCCTCTCTTGGATCAATCCCCCTGAATCCTTCGATAACGTCAATCTCCGATAAAGAACGATGAATAGGGATATATGAATCTTAGGTGACAAATATACTGGAAGAGATCATAGCAGTTTCGAAACCAAATGCTAACTCGTCGGCAAGGCGTTCTTGAAAGTAAAGACATTTCTCGGGTCCCACTTCTTCTTCAGCTTAGTGAGCCGTGGCAGCTTATCGCCGTAGATGGTCTCCAGCGACTCGTCGCCGCGCGAGTAGTTGATATAACAAGCACCACCGTGCTTGCGGTAACCGCCGTTCTCTATCCAGCCGGCGCGCAGCGTCGCGCCGACGTGGTCACCGGCATCCCGCACGGTCTGGTTGCGCAATCCCGCGTCGGTGAACGCGGCCGAGACGCTGATAAAGGCCCGGGAGTCGCGCCACGCGTACGCGTCGAAGTCGTTGCCCCGGGCGGCGACGGCCTGGTTCGGGAAGATGGACAGCTCCGTCACCGTGCCGCGCGCCTCGGGCCACGCCGCGTAGAACCTGTCCAGGGCGTCGAAGCCGTCCTGGAAGAGCGCGGCCGTGTACGCCTTCAGGTTCGACGAGTACGTGTTGGTGTAGACGCCCTTGACGCACATCTCGTTCTGCCCGACGCCGTTGCCCGCGACCGCGTTGACGCTGAGCGAGGCGGTGTACTCGTAGTTAGCGACGGCGTAGGGCCCGAGATCGATTAACTGGGTCATGAAGGCGCGACCTTCTGCCTCGGTCCCAAACCAGACCCAGTTCGCGAAGAGCTCGATGTGGCCCGCGGTCGCGTTGTAACGCCAGAGGTGGATGCCGGCGACGTTGCCCGGCAGCTCGTCGGCCAGCTTCTCGATAAGCTTGAAGTAGGCGGGCGCCTTGTCCACCGAGTAGGTCAGGTCCACGGTGAGGACCTTCCCGTCGTTGTGGTCAGACTGCCTCTCCGCCTGGTAGGTGGCCGACAGGATGATGCCGAAGTTGGCGCCGGCGCCGCGCAGGCCCCAGAAGAGGTCGGCGTTCTCCTCAGCCGAGACCTGGATGATATCCCCCTTCGCGGTGACGAGGCGCGCCGATAGCATACGGTCCGAGACCAGGCCAAGATAGCCGTAGTAGCGTCCGATGCCGCCGCCGACCGCCAAGCCCGTGTAGCCCGGGCAGGAACACGAGCCGTGCGGCAGCATCAGCCCGGCGGCGGACAGCTGGTCGCCGAAGTCGGAGACGGCTGCCGCGCCGCCGATGGTGACAGTGCTGTCGTTCGAGTGGGCCTTGAACGACTTGAACAGCGACAGGTCGATGGCGAGGCCGCCTTTCATCTTGCTATACCCCAGGCCGGACCCGTGGCGCCCGCCGGTGGCGAGGAATGGGATGTTGTTCCGCACGGCAACCTTGACGGCTAGTGCGACGTCCTGCTCGTTGACAGGAGTGACGGAGACTCCGAACACTGGCTCCCCGAAGTGGTCCCTCCGCTCGGTGGCGTTGAGGAATTCGGTAGAGTTCGGAAAGGCCACGACTGTACCGGCAGACCAGTGAACATCACGCGCAGTGAGGATGGCGCTGAGGTTGTTCGAGGAAGCAGCATAGCTAACGGCCGGGCAGGCTAGCCATAGACTGGCCAGCGTGATGAAGAATCTCATCGTGGAAAAGACAGCTTGCTAATATGTTTCTACGGTAGCGCGCGGAACGAAGACAAATGTAAGTAGTCTTACGTACACCTGTTAGAAGCCGGCCTGACAGGTAGGAGATGTTCTTCTGGACTCTGGGCCTCGATGAACTATTTATCTAGTTTGGAACGTTCATCATTATCAAGGTGCCATCCATCGTGTGATCAGTATGATCCATACATCTATGTCCGGCGCGAATCTGGACCGCTCGTCGGTCTTTTCTCGTTGTAACTTAAACATATTATGCCCAAGATGATGTGGCTGTAGGATCACTGAGGATTCAGGGGGCGAAGACTGAAAACCTCTATCGAAAAGCAACACTTAATACCTCACTACAGAGGCATTAGGAGCGAATGCCTTGCTCATCAGACGCCCATCGCCCTGTACGGCACAGTCCGCTTGTATCTTTCCAGTCCTACCCCTAACACTGGCGCACCCGTCTGTCCTGCTTGCGGCAGCTGTGCCCGGAGCCATCGTGGCCCAAGATGCTAGTGTTAGTATCATGGCGAAGGAGTCCACGAGGCCTGACGTTATCAAGGACATAATTAGAACGCGAGGCTGAAACGACTATAGGTAAGACACCGGATATCTCGGCCGAGGCTGCGTTGTTGGACGGTAGTTAAAGATATGCTGAATACAGCGCATTCGCACCATCCTATGAAATCAGTAGCTGACTTCAGCTGGAAAAGCCAAACCAGCTGACCAAGCTGATTAACAGCTGAGTATGGTTAGACAGTACATGCCTACTTTAAATACTCAAGTAGCCTAGGACCAGGGAAATCCATCGTGGATTGTGTTACGCTGCTGTCTCATCGCGCAGTAGGGACTGGCCACTTAACAGCCTGGAAACCTCGGTAGCATATGTAATTAAGTGGCGTATACTAATGCGTTGAGGGAAGGCTCTGTGGTAGCTGATTGGGCACCGTCCGAAGGCTTGCCTCAATGTCATGTAGGTGAGATCGGAATGGGTGGTTGTGGTAACTTTTCTTTCAGCCGCCATCTTCGCGTGGTACCCCTTACCGCAGTGTAACAACACTGCTCGAGCGGATCAGTCGGTAGTGGAATAAGTAGGAAAGTGTAGAAAATTGCTGAATTTGTCAGCTGGGTATGATTTCTACTCCCTCTCTTTGTTTTGCTTTTTTTCACGTCTTGCTTAAGAACCTACGTTGCCATTTAAGGAACAAATCCACCATTCTGAGCTTCAACTCATAATTCCACTTTAAGTTATACCAAATCACCAACATCCTTGCATCCACCATGCCCACCTACGTTGTCACAGGAGTGTCAAGGGGCCTCGGAGTAAGTCGGACCTAGTGGAGGTCTCGTGCTGTGCTGCAAAGACTAATACGTGCACACGGCTAGTTTGAGTTCCTTCGCCTGCTAGCCAGAGATAAGAGTAACACCATTATTGGTCTTGTCCGAAACAAGGCTGCCACCGAGAAGAGAGTATCAGAGGAGTTGAAGGATGCGCACGCCAAGATCCACATCCTGGCCACTGACCTTGACAAGTATGACTCTATCAAGGTAGGCACTCCGACCACTCGAGAAGCTGCTCGATCAAGCGCACCCACTTACCAACCTTTGTAGAATGCCACTGCTGAGACATCCACCCTTACCGGTGGAGCGATCGACTACCTGATCGCCAACGCCGCTTATGTGCCAAAGAACAGCGAATTCTTCATACCCCTCGGGGCTCTGTATGGCTACGCTGTCGGCTGAGCAAGAAGTACGAGGGCTAACCTATTGAGCAGGGCGGAGGACCCCACGAGGCTCGAACAGGACTTGAGTAAAATGATCAAGACCAATGTCACTGGCAACGTTTACCTCTACAACCTGTTCCTGCCACTCATTCTCAAGGGCAAGGCCAAGAAGGTTGTTTGCATTAGCAGCGGCATGGCAGAGGTTTCCATGATCAATAAACTAACACTGAAGGAATCGCCCCTGTACGCCATGAGTAAGGCGGCTATGAACGTTGTGACGGCCAAGTTCAACACCCAGTACAAGAAGGATGGCGTGCTATTCATTGGTATCTGTCCCGGGATGGTGGGTGGCGAAGATGCCCTGGACCCTTCGGAAAGTTCGTATCCCCCCTCCCCTCCCTAACCTCTTTCTGTCTGTCTGACCGTATTGCTTTGTACAGTGACCCAAGAAGACATGGCGTCAGGGATGGATCTTGTTAGGAAGTTCTGTGGGGAGTTTCCGGGTTTCGCGGGCCCAGTGCCGCCGGATGCTATTGTCCCGAAGATTGTCAAGGTTTGGGAGGATGCCAGCCTCGAGAAGGGAGACGGCGGTGCGTTCCTGCCCCACACAGGTATCCCCGGTAAATGGTTGTAGACCGGAGACAGACTGGGAGGTTTAACCTGGACTCTTAAGGGGATTACGGCCGACAGCACGTCGCTGCAGATGTCCGTGAGCAGGATAGGGTGGCAAGAGGGATAAGGCGAGGCCTTGCGATAGAAAGGACCTAGGCATTGCCGAAGTTTTACTTTAGCCGGCTGAAATCTACACGCTCGTTGCCATTAAGTACCACATAGACCAAAATCGCGCCTTATCTGTACTTAGCTTAATGCCGTGATAGTAGTTAAGCTACAGCTCATGAACCAGCCAGACAGCGAAAGGTAGCCTTCCAAATACGACATCCTTTACCCCCTACACCGGTTAGATTTATATATATATATATATATATATA